>NTPY01000139.1:205796-330146 GCA_002922825.1 Brachionus calyciflorus
TTTTTAGTCGACTAATTTTTATTTAACTAAAATTTAGTTAACTAGTTTTTAGTCGACTAGACTAAATTAGTTTAGTTTTGACCCATCACTATAAAATTCATCACATGACAGAGAATTGTCAAAACAAATTCCAAGCTAGTCAAGCTTATTACTAGTTGATAGGTATGATTCATTTAGCTTGAGATTTTGATTTTGTTGAGAGTCTTTTTTTTTTGAAAAATTGACAATTTTTGATTTCGTTGGATTTAACTTGATTTTCCATTTTTTGCTATATTCTGAGCATTCGTCTAGCATTACCCGAGAAAAAAAAAACGCGTTTTTATTCGCGTCAAAATGCGTTTAAATAAAAAATGGCAAAAAACGTTACGTCATTTAGCCATTTTTTTTAGTATTAAAAAAATTACTAAAAAATGGGAAAAAATGTAACGAATAAACGCGTTTAAATGGCTTTTTTGTTTTTACTTTCAGATACAAAAAAAAGTTAGAGAAATATGTTAAGCAGATACTTTCAAAAAAAAAGGATGGATTTTTATTAATATTTTATGGGAATAAGCGGCTTGTCTTTTAAAAGAAACTAACTTTTTAATTTTTGTGTTATTTATTTAATTAATAAAAAAAAAATTTAATTTTTATTCTATTGGTCGAACAAAAATTGCACTTGACCTTTCTTTGTTGATTTTTTTTAGTATTTAATCAAGTTGATTTTTCAATATTTCAAATTTATTTTTTTTTAATTTTTTTAATTTAGATTTTAAGGTCCAACAGAAATTAAAGTAAATATAAAAAAAATCTTTTACAATTTTTAAAAATTTATTTCGTAATAGCGGCGTTATTTTTAATTAAAATTAATTTAAAAAAAATCAACCTGATTAAAATAAAATAATTTCTTTTTGTCTTTTCTGTTAATTTTATTATTAGTTCACAAAAAAACAGGATCTTTTATTTAAAATGCTAAATAAGAGTCTAAGGGTTTCATTTTTTGCCTTGAAAATAATTTTTTATCTTCTATCATTCTAAAATAATTAGTCTGATTTTGCTTAAAACTTCACAAATTGAAATAAACCTGAAATATTATTAAAATTTTTGATTCGTTACTTAGTCTGAAACATCTTTTGAATTAAAATTTGCTTATCAGTTCGATATGAATTTTTATATGTATTTCTGATATATGTTATTTTTTAATGTTAATTTTTATTAAAAAATTTTTTTATATTTCCGTTTGAACGCGTTATCATCATAAAGTTTATACGCGTGGTAATGCGTAAAAGACGTAACGTTTTTATGCGCAAAAATAACATCAAAAAATGCGTTATTTGACGCGTGTAAACTCGTAATTTTACGCGTTTAAACGTAACTTAGTTACGCGTTTTTTTTTTCTCGGGTAGCTGAAGATTAGCATCACTTGGACTCATTAAACTTAAACATCAGCATATGCTATGATACTTACATTTAATTTATTGATTAGTGCACCGACGTTTAGTTTAAAACATGATTCTATTAGGTCATTTATAAAGATATTGAAAAGATAGGCTGATAAAACTCCACCTTGTTTGACACCACAGTAGATCTTGAATATTTTAGAAACGACACCATTTGGGCTTACACATCCATTTGACGAGTCATAATATAATTTTAATATTAACCAAAATCTAGGTGTCAATTTTTCTATAAGTTTAAGAAATAGGCCATCTCGCCAAAGTTTATCAAACGCTTTTTCGGCATCAAGGAGGCTTTTTCGGCATTAATGTTAAATCAGTGTTTTTGTCTAGGTAATAAGCTATAGTTTCTTTGATGACGAAAAAAGCATGACTACAAGAGGTAAATTTTTTAAAACCAAATTGATTTTGATGTGTTTTTAGAATTTCAGGTGATTTAATTAAAATTAATTTTTCAAAAATTTGGGCAAACGTATTTGATATTGAAATAGGATTGTTAGTTTCATTTGTAGGCTTATTTTTATCTTTGATGATTGGAGTAATTAATGATATATTGAAAAACTTTGGAAATTCTAATTTATTTAGTATCGAGTTGTAAAAATCGAGCATTATTTTCAGGTAATCATTTGATTTACAGTGTTTAATAATATTTTATGAGCAGTTATCGTATCCTTTGACATATAAAGAATCAAATTTTGATATTGCTTCGGTTAGGTCATTTATTGAGAATGATTCGTTTGGTGAATTAATTTTAGAGTAATTAAAGTATTCATCTACTTGTTGTTTGACTTTTTTTGAGAACTCATCATTTAACTCTTCATACTTAAACAATTTTTGATAGTGATCGTACAACTTATCTATACTAATATTAATTTCTTGGGTTGATTTGTTTGTGTTTAAATTATTTTGTTTTTTTATAAAAGCCCAAAACAATTTTTTATCCGGTTTTTGGTCGTTTAATAAGTCGTTTAATTTGAGTTGTTGATCTACTCTATATTCGTATATTTTTGATCTTTGAAAACGACGGAATTCTTTCTTTAAAGTATAAATTTCTGTCTTTTAGTCATTTGGATTTTTTTAAAGTTTTTTTAGATTTTTTATTTGGTATTTTAAATTATTGAGTTCAAATCACCATTTGAATTTTTTCGATTTATTTTTATATTTTTGATATTTTGGTTTGACATTGTTAAATATTGATAGTTTGCATGCTTCAGTATAAGAACTAGTTAAAGCTTTTATTAACTGATTGTAGTAAGTATCAATGTCATGATGATAAAAGCCAAAAGCTCCATTTTCAAAATATTTTTAAATAAATTGGTTTAATTTAATGTAAAGAATTGAGTTAAAAAGTTTTGTTTGACTATTTTTTGTGAAATCTAAGTTAAAATTTGAAATTGATAAATGATTATTAACTAAGGGATAATTAAGTGGTGTAAATGAGTTGAGTTTAAGCTCTATGGCCTTGTGATCACTGGTGTAAATGGGGCTATCTAAAATGTTGCATTCGAAGTCATACGGTATTTTAGAATTTAATAAAATATGATCTAGATTTGCTTTGTAAGTAGGTTTATCATGAAAAAAATTTGAATATGTGTGGTCGATATTCTGAGTGTTTATTAGGTCGAATGGTGTTAGTTGATTATCGTTACAAAATTTAGTTAGATAAGAGTCAAAAAGACTTATGTCGATATGGGTCAGCATTAAAGTCACCAATTACCAATTCAATTTCAGCATATTCAAAATTTAAAAAGAGACTATTAATGATTGAGAGATTGGATTGATAGCATGTTTCTGAGTCTAATTTTTGATTATTAAATGGTAAGTGAACACCTATTAAAAGCATTTTTATATTATTAAAATCGACTAAAAGATAACTTACATGTCTATTTATGAATTCATATTTTATATTTTTAAACATTTTGCTAATAGACCATACATGACCACCAAAGGGTCTTCCTTTGGAATACGAGTCATCTATATCAGATTTAAATAAAACTTTTTACTGTTTGAAATACAGTATGTCTAGAAAATTTAGAACATTAAAATTTTTTTTTAATAAGGGTTTGTTTTTAGAAAGCTGCGCGGCTAAATAAAAAAACAAAAATAAATTATTCTATTTGAATCTTATTGAGAAAAAATTTTTTTATCGGAAAAGTACAAAAACTAGGATAGATTAAAAAAATCGAAATAAAAAATTGGCAAAAAAAAGTCTACAAAATTTAGAACATATTATTTTTAAAAATATAAAATGACCGTCTTCAGCTTTAATACTCTCAGCCACAGGTTTTGGCATAGATTCAATCATATTCTTTACTAATTCACTAGGAATTTTCAAACATTCATTAAAAAGAACGCTTTTTAAATGCTCTACTGACTTAATCTTTGTATTGACCATTTTATGGTCAATATATGACCATAAATTCTATATTTGATTCATATCCGGTTATCTTGAGCACCAAGGGAGGACCAGTATTTGTTTTTCTTGAAGCCAGTTTCGAACCATATGAGTATTAAGTGAACTAGTCCCATCTTGCTGAAAAATCCAATCTTGACTCTGATCAAAAATATTTCCGATGATGGTAACAAATGATTTTTCAGGGTCTCCATGTACACATACTAACCTATTCTGTGTATAAATACTGCAACATACAGTACCTTTAAGATTAATACATCCCCAAATTCCAATCGAATCTCCGCCATTCTGCAACTTTGGTATACAAAACTTACTTAGATACTTTTGGTTTTCGAAACTTTTTAGGGACACTCTTGTCTTTCTGTTTAATACTTAAAATTAGATTCACTACTGAAAATAGCTTTTGACCAGTCTTTAAAAGTCCATCTTTTATTTGCACCATTTGAACCTTTTAAACCGGTCTAATGCAGTCAAAAGAGGATTTTTTATAGCAGTATATGACTTTTTATTTTTTTCAAAACCTTTTTTATTTACTTACACCAACATTTGGAAACTTAGAAATAAAGTCAGATGCTAGATGTCTATATCTTATTGTAGCTTTGATTCTGACCTTTTTAAAAATATAAGACTCATCTCAACTGGTAAGCTTTCGGGTCTCTCAGACCTTGGTAATTCTTTGGTCATGTAAGACATTTCATAATTAAACTTAGTTTGAAACACACATTTTCCTAATACTCCTACTAGATCAACTATTTCTATATGAGATTTTCAGGGTCTGTTTTTATATGCAAGTTCAGCGGGTCTTATATGCGACTTGATATGCAATTTAATTTGAAAAATAATGCAATTTAAAATCATAAAAATATGTGAAAATATGCAATTAAATGCAAAAATATGCGAGTTTAAAATTTAGATAAATTCGAGTTTAAGTCAAAAAATTAAATTGTTAATTGTTTCGAAACTTGTTTAGAAATAATTTCCGTTGAATAGACATATTTTTTTTTAATTTTAGTTAGCTAATTTTTTTTCTTTAAGTCAACTTTCCTCTTACTTGATCTTTCTTTTTTATTTTAATTAAATTACTGTGCTTATTCTCTATTTTTTACTTTCAAATTTTCTCAAAGTTAATTTAGCAATTTAAAATTGTAGGATAAGTTTTTAAAAAAATATTTAAAAGCTTAAAATAGACCGCCTCATCTGTAAAAAAAGATTTTGTTCAGCGAAAAGTTTTCAAAAAAAAAATTTGCTGCTAAAAATTAGTCGATAAACGAATATAAAAATTTTTAGATAAAAAAAAATGAAATAAGACTATAGTCGTAGAATATTTTCCACGACAGATTTCAATAAATTTTTTATCTAGCCATTTTAGTGTGAAATCAAAAAATATGAATAGCAAATAGGAATTATCAAAAAGGAGTTATTACTTCCAGGAAATTTAATTTTTAAAAAAAGGTTGAAATCTTGACTCGTTAAGGCTCCCTAATATATTCGAAAGTCTAAGAGAATTGATTTTATCATACTATTAACACTATGTTAGCGGACTCAACAATTCTCTTAAAAAATAACAATTCTATCAAATTTTTATATTTAATTTCTAATCTAATTTAATTTCTTCGGCCATTAAAGATGTGTTCAAAAAAAATCTCATTGCAAATTATAACCAATTATAGAATATGCAATATTATGCAAGAATAAAATGCATTTATATACAAATAAATGCAATAATATGTAAAAACATATTGTTAGTGTATGGGAAAATGCAACATACGCATTTTTGATTAAATATGCAAATATATGTTATTGCATACAAAAACAGACCCTGGAGATTTTGTCTTTTCTCTCAATAGTCCAATTTTTAACCATCTTTAAGCCTCAGAAACTTTTTTTTTGCTCATTTTTATGGAAAATCAGCAGTATGGTACAGCTCAATAAAACCAACGATTTTAATAGCCATAAATAATAAATTATGCATACAAAGTGCAAGTAAACAATAAAAAAGACGTTACAAACTTTGTATGATAAAAAATAATGGGAAGGATTGTCAAGGGGTGGTAAAATTTTTGGAAAAAAATTTATGTTCTAAACTTTGTAGACTAATTTTTTCTATTAAAATTTATCTGTGTATTTTTTAAAAGAGTTCTGGAGTGTTAAAAATTTCAAGGTATGTCGAGGCATGTTACTTTGATTACCATCCGTTTTTGAAGCGTAGCATGATTCAAGAAAATTACCGGGGTCGTCCGGGTTAATCATTTTAGAGTTTACCACAATCAATAAATTATGTTAAATTTTTAAATTTCAAAAAAAAACACAATTTTTTTATTTGTGATTGCTGAGACTTCTAAAATCCGTAGTTTTAATACTAATTTTATACTAGAGAGAAAAAAAAATTCAATTGGTTGTTTATTGATAATAATTAAATTCTGATTAAAATCAAGGAAAAAATAAAAAAAATATTCAAACTTAAAAAATAAAAAATAAATATTTAAATATAAAGAAAAAAAAAAAGAATAAAATCGTTTTTTCGATAATAGCTTATTTCTGGTTTATGCTGATATTACGATTGAATCCTAATTATCCAATTGACATAGTAGAGCAGTTCCTTTTATTTCAAGTTTTTAAAATTTAATTTCTAAAAAATTTTCTTAAAATATCTTACCTCGACCGATCCAATGACTTTCTGGTTTATCAGAAGTCAATCTCATTGAAATAACAAAATTAGTACTATGACCAGTAGTTGAAAGTACACCACGCCTTTCACTAGTCTTATAAACAGGCGCTACATATGATGGTTTATTTTGAATTTCATCTTTTCGTATTGGTAAAATTAAAATAATTGGCATAGCATCTTGAAGTTGTTTGGGCAACGATTCAGCTAAACGTCTTGTCTTTCGGTCCCATCTAGCTCCGTCCAAAAATAAACCTTTTAAATAAGCTCCGTCTTCAGGTGGTGAAGACGGCTCTTTGTCATCCATTACTTCATAATCGAAGCTTAACAAATCAATAGGTATTGTGTATTTACGTGCAAAATTTTGTTGGACACCAGTCAAAAATGCTTGCGTGAAAAAGAAGCCAGAAATCCAAAATGTACTTGGAGCACCGTCTTTATACCAATCATCTAAAAACTTAAGTCTTGCCAAAAAGTCATTAACATAACTGCCAAGAGGCTTCAAGGACGGATATGAGCGCTTTTTCCACATATTTGGTATTTTGCCTTTCATTAAGCTCAAATAAACTTCTTCCAAATCAGAATTCATTACAACTAGACCCTTAATTGCTTTTTGTATATCAACTAGACTTGATCTAACAATGGTAAGTAAACGATTGAATCTAGTCATTTCTTGTACCAGGACAGTATTCATACTTTGTTTATATTCAGTTGGATATCTTCTCAAAGCAGCCTCAGTGTCAAAATTTTTAGGTAATTTTGCCAAAATATCTCCAGCTACTTGGCCAATTATATCATCATCTGATTTGCCATCACCACCACCTCCACTGCCCTTGCCTTGCGTGAGCAATATATTATCGAACAATAAATTTGTTTCATTTTGATCTTTAGTTATATCAGCGTTTTGATGCATACCGAATATATTTGGATCATTAATCATCGGAAGCTGTTTTATATAATTCAAATAACTGTCATAATCACCATCTTTAGGTGCATAGTAAAATCCACTTTCATCAAATTTATATTCCTCATTTTCAACGACATCTCTACAGTAGAATTTTTCCAAAATTGAATTGAGTGTGCGTCGATCCTTATCGTCGGTTACACGACCACCATAATTACACTCGCCCGTCAAGTATTTCAAAGCCTCGTATTGTACCTCTTCATATTGATTTATGAACATTGCTAATTGTTGTACAGATATACGAAGGTCGGTTTCGTTAAACTCATATGAAATATTCCATCCAATAGGTCCGAACTTACGTCGCTCCTGGACTATGGCGTGGAAAAAGCATAAGCTAAATAGTAATTTTTTCCATGCATGTTGGTCTCTGACTGATGAAAAAAATTCGGTATCTGATATTGGATCGGATAAATAAGATCTTAGTATATTAAATCTAAGACCCTTTGGCGGTTCATTTGTCATTTTAACTCCATTTTGTAAAATTGTAACTGGAAATTTATCGGATGGATAACTAGTTAACCATAATCTAAAATCCGGATGGGTTTGATCAGGGTTCAAATCCTCACATACTTTTTCGAGAGTTGTCATCCAAGAAGCGGCTAAATGGCAATTTTGCAACACAACCCAACTGCCGTCTTTGACACCCTGAGCAATAAGTTTTAATGCAATGGGACCTTGGCCTTGACCTAGCGATAAAGATTGTAATTTAGATCCACTAAATCCCATATCATCAGCAAATTTCAATAACGCTACCATTGGATCACCACCTGGAGATAAAACAAAAATTAACGGCGTTGTACACAAAGAATCAACATAGGATTTAGCTAAATCGAATGGCGGTGGTTCAATATATTTTTGACCGAGATTATGACGTACAAAATTTTGAACCATGGGTACAATTTTGTCTGGACGTATGCATCGAATCACACATAAGCGTTGAAAGTCCTTTAACTCGTTCCATTCACCTGGGAATTTCTCTTCGTATGGTTCCACACTATCATAGACAACTTTCCATTGGTCTTTTTGTCCCAGAAACTTTTTCCGTATGTCCTTAAAAGAGTGTAAATTATCCAAGCGACATATCTCATCCCAAGATTTGACCGGCAACCATGCAGTTGGGTTAGTGTACGGATTATCCAAACCAACACCACCAGTAAGCAAAAATCTCCATTCTTCTTCGTCGATTTTCTTCTCATGTTTAAGTAGATTAACACAAAGTAAAAAGGAAAAAAGCAATTTGTCCTTTTCAAATAAAGATCTACAAATATTACAATATAACGAATAAGTGAAATGTTCTCTTAAACTATCCAATCTCTTAGTTAAATCTTCATTTTTTTCCGAGTTGTCTATTGACATAATAAATAAATTTACAAACCATGTGAGAGAATATTGATACATAGGTTCAATGTTAGCTAAATCAGCAATTGAGAAAAATAATATTGTTGAATGTATAGCTATCGGTCTATATCCTAACCTAGCATCATCAATCTTTTTCTCAGTCTCTTCTGCTATCGCCTGTTTCTCTGAGATTTCATTTGATAAAATTTTAGAAGATGATAGAATTTTAATTGCTGTTTCATCCTCAAGAATATTGCCTTGTGATGATGATAGAACTTCTAGAATTTTATCCTCAATTTCTTTCAATTGTCTTTAAAAAAAATGTGAGTGATAAAATTTAAATTTTCTTTTCGTAAATTTTTTAATTTTTTACTTTTTATTTTCAGCTGATTGAAGTATAAGAGCGTTTTTTTCTTCTTCCAATTCGGGTCTCTCTCTCGCTACAACTATACCTAATAATTGGTCATCTAAACCCTCGGTTGTGATCATAAAGTTTAATAGAGTAACTTTGACCGATGTTTCTGGTAAATAGTGTGGATTTCTTAGTTTAGTTGTTATGTAAAATCGAAAATCTGGAGCATATTCAATAATTTGATCGCCAAGCTTTATGCATAAACTACCGCCTTGTTTAAAGGTTTGTTTCAACAACAATGGCTCTAGTAATGGGTCAAGCTCTTCTCCAACATTTTCCAATAAGCACTAAAATAAAAAGAAAAAATTTTGTTCAATTGATATTAATTTTTTGATGATACTATTAAGCTAAATTTTAATAATTGTCAAAGAATTGAGTAGTTAATTTAACAATAAAAAAAAATATTTTTTAAAAAGTTAAATAATCTTACTGGATTTCCAAAGGTAATGCAATTTTCTAATGTTCGAACATAATCAGAATCAGTTAACTTTATCAAAGCTAAATTATTCGGCTTTTCCATATGTTTAATCCATTTATTTGCTTGTCCTTGTGGATCAATCATCAAAGGCCAACGCCTGGCATTACTTAAAATAATACCATTTTCAATTGAAAAAGTATCACTTGGCAAACCAGAGATGTTCCACGATCTAATCTTAACAGGATCACCTAAAGTTTGAATCAATGAAAAGTGTTTTGAACGAGTAATGTTTTTTGACTCAACATATTTACACCAATCGATAATTTGCTCCTGAAAAAAAAAAAGTAAAAAACAAATTCAAATTAGCTTGCTGTATAAAAGGAAAATTACTTGTCTAAAAGCGGCAGTAAAAGCACCTAAGTAAGCAACAACGGCGGATGATAGTAAAATATCACCGGTTAAATTTTCGTATTGAGTGCCTAAATTTTGAGCGGCTTGAGTCCAACGAATTTTTTCGCCGCCTAGACCACCAATTAAAGCTTCAGCTCGCTCTAATTTCTTTTGACATAAATCAACCTGAAACTCTAGTTTTTGTTTTTTTTGCTTATTTAACTCCAATTCATCAGTTAATTTTTTTAATTTAGCTTGTACTTCTCTCAATTGAGTTCGTTTAACTTCCAATGATTGCATAGCAATTGATAACGAAACTTCAGCTTCTTTTAATTTAGCCTTTTTTGGTGCGACTACTTTAGCTACTTTATCATATTGATCCATTGCACGTACCCATTTGCATAAGCCTTCAGCAGCAGACGAGGCTGTTTTAATTTTTTCTGGAACGAATTCAGTGTTAGGAATATATTTTTCTCTAATTGTTTTGATAATTTGTGCTGGAATGTTATCTTTGTCAAATTGAAGTAAACTTTCTAAAAATTTCATTTCACCAACTAATTTCTGTGATGGTTTCCAATAGTCTTCTATTTTTTTACCATTAGCATCGTTAACTCTCTCTGGTTTAATACCTTTCATTACACATACAGCTTCCATGACAAGACGTACTCCAGCTGGCGGAGAATTCATTTTCTTAAGTAATGTAATATCATTGGGCGTGATCGTATCCAAAGCTGCTAAAGCCGAATTCAATATTGGCATAGCTTGAGCTAAGTCAGCATCACATTCATCTTTAATTGCTTTTGCTACTTTTGCTTGTTCGTTAGCTACTTCTTCGTCAGCTTTTACTACCTAAAAATCAAATATTATTTATCTTTTTTTTTTTTCAAATTACAAAATCTAATTAGATTCTAAGATAATTGGCTCTAAATTCTAACAATGTTTACTCTAATTTTTTTTATGATTACAAGTGAACCCCGTCGCTTCGCTTCCGTTATTTTTAAAATAATTGTTTTTTTAAACTCATTTAATTTTTTTTTAAAATACAAAATGATAAAAAAAAATATTCCAATACTTTTTCGGAAAAAATTAAGGTTCCTCAAATCATAATCTTAGCTAAAATTTTTCTAATTTTGAATCTTAATCACTGATGTCTTTTCTAATAAAAATATCTCGAAAAAATATTAATAAAGAGTTAACCATGCTTCACAAAAGTTTGTTTTTATTTTGAACAATTTGATTAACTGTGACCAAATTTAAGATTACTTAATTTTGAGTAAAAGCAGATTTTTGGTCAAAATTTTAGTTTTTTTTTTATTTTGCTGTTGAATTATTCATGAAAAAGAGTTCTTTAAAAGCTTATACATTTTTAGTTTAAAAAAAGTTACTTTAAACTTTATTAAGTAAAAAAGCATTAACTTTTGTTGACCTTAATATGTACTGATACTTTTTTCTCTCTAGTTTTAGGGATTTTTTACATAAAATAGTAAATTGAAGGAATTGAATAATGAGCAAAATATTTTTGTATTTTCTAAGAAATAACCAAATTTAACCGAAAATTACGTAAATTTTGGTTAATTTTTGACAAAAATTTAAAAATGGTGAAAAAATTATGGATAATTTTTTGAAAACTAAAGAACATTACTGAGAAATAAACAAGTTGTCAAGTTTTTTCAGAAATACAATAGTTCTAGAATTCTTAGCATTTTAAAATTTTCAGTTATTAGATCCATTAAATGTAAACAATTTTTGTTATCATGCAATCTAGTACCCAAACCTAACCAAAATTAATTGTAAACACATTTTGTGAAGTTATTTTACTTAATGATATCTTCATTAGATTATCTGCCAATTCAAATTTATCGTCTTTACTCTCCCTATTCTTATCCAAAGTCTCACTTAAGACTTGTTTTACATAATTTATCTTAAAACTTGATAAGTGCAACTTCTTTTTTTTTTAAATCAGATAAAAGAAGAAAAGAAGAAGATACTGAAAAACACAAAAAAGTCTAAGAACATTTTTTTTTCCAAATAAATAAATATTATTTAAATCATTGGCCAACATGCTAATTTCAAATTTTTTTTATAATTAATTGAATTCTAAAGTATAGAAAAAAATATAATTAACATATTCGCCAACGATTTAAAGCAGAAATTTTTTTGTATAATTAAAAAAGTAAGTTTTTTACTTTTTCCACTTTAGACACTTCGATTGATTCCTTTTCGACAACTAATGTATTCGCATCTACTTCTTGACTTGCTACAATTAATTGCGGTTGTAGCTCTTTTAATTCAACCTGCATTTCAGCTACTTGATTAGATGCTGATTCTAATTTTTCAAGACCTACTTCATATCTACTCTTTGCCTTAATTGTAGACCTTAAAAAAAACAAGCAAAATAAAACAGAGAAATTTTTTTTTCATTTTTTAAAATAATTACTGTCTTTGCTTGTCTAATAAATTTTTGAATGTGCTTATAAGTTCAAGATATGAAGTGGGAGTGACGTAATTGTGACGATCCAAATGAGAAAGAAATTTTTGAGATAAAAGCTGAGTTGACATATGAAAATATTTGCATGTTTCAATACAACCTTTAAAATCTTCTGGTGTCATATCAATTTCTTCAAATGAACGAGATGCAACTGCTTCTAAAGCATCTTCGGGCCATGGCTATTTTAAAAAAAAATGAATTAGTTTTAAAAACAAATATAATTAAAAAAATTTTCTGTAGATTTTTACTTGAAACCAATCAATGGTACAACAGTTAACCAAAGATGGAAATTTTCTTAGACGTGTTCTAAACGAATCACCAATAGGACTCATTGCTAATACAATATGCAACTGATCTCTACAACGTTGCACAAACATGTTAAATAGAGCAACTGGTGAGCCATCAGTTTGTTTGGATTTATCCCTTTGACGATCCAATTGTCTCATTTTATCGCAAATCTCCTGCTTCTCATCAGCAGGAAATAGATTAGGTACTTCGCCTGCATTCAATAAATTGTTGACATCTTCTAAAAATGACTCGTCTTTTATCTGATTATCAGAAAATAGGAACACGCCATGTTGATCTGTTTCAGTTGATTTTCGTAAAATTCTTTTCAAATCATCATGCCACTCATTAGTTGTATAGCTTTTGCTTATTTCAACTTGAAACAGTTCATACTCAGCCATATGAGCAGCTAGTCTAGTCAATGATTGACGGCCTGAACCACCTACGCCAACTAATAAAGCATGACTTCTTGGTTGTTTCAAGACACGTGATATTCTACTCACGTGTTCAATTGCGAATCGAAACATGACTAAGTGCATGGGTCGTTTATTTATTTGATTATATTCATCTAAATGACCTTCAACTATATTTCTTAAATTTCCTAAGTTATCGACTTCAATGTAACGCTTAGCCTCATTTTTAGGATCACCAAAGTCACAAAACATCAAACTTCTTAAATTATCCTCACTTACTTTTCCCACTCCATTCGAATCCAAATGAGCAAAAATTGAGTGAAAATTCTCTCCTAAATAATCATTTGTGCATTTGATTGTGTGCTCATACAACCATTTTCTATCTGAATCATCTACTAAACGATCATAATAAACACGGAATATTTCATGAACCCATAGCCTTTGCATCGCATTTACATCAGCGCAGCTTTCGGGTTCACTTAGAGTTAACCCTTGAATAACACGAGCGAAATCTCTTAAGTTAAACATATAATGAGATTTAGTAGGTGTAGGAAGCAGATTTTTACTAGCCTCTTTATATATGGAAAGAGTAGCCTCGATTATTTTGGGAACTATGGTTTTAAACGAGTCAGAAAAGTTTTTCACCATTATATGCCAGTTCAAGATTTTTGTGAAAATAGTTTGCATAGTTTTATCATCAAATTCATTAATAGCGACAATGTTAAAGTGTCTAAGGAATCTTGGTGTTACGTTATTACGACCTCCACCAGGTGGACCCATGGCACACATCAATTGAATGTCTATTAGATTAATTTTTGACTGATCTTTTCTATCATACCAATTCCAATGATCATACCATTGTCTTAACAATTCAATTGGACCTTGAGCGCCATATGTTTCAACTTGTGGCATGTTTACATCATCCACAAAAACGACGCATTTTTGGCCAAATGGTGGACCAAAAACACCTTTTCGACGTTTATCTAATTTTGACATAATTATATCTTGTGTTTGATTGTGAGAAGTCTGCGCTGAAAAGTTAATTAATACTGGTTTATACACAGCTTTATCTGCTTTTTTCAATAAGTACTCAGTAACATATGCCGATTTACCTGTACCAGTTGGGCCAATAAACAAAATAGGTTTTTGGTGAGTTACGAGAATATCCATCAAATAAGTGTAGCGAATTGTATCCACTGTTTCGACTATAATTTCGTTAAATTGAGCATCTTTAGAAATTGGTGGTGCTGCTGCTAATGCCAAACTCCATGGCTCCCAATATTTATTACCTTTTAGAATATAAATTTAAACAAAAATTGCTCAAGATGTTTCATCAAATAGAAAATGATTAGTTTTTTTTTAGAAAGTTAGTATTCAAAAATATTAACCATTCAAAGTTATTATTTGGAATGGTTAATATTTGAATATAAATATTTAATCATAAAAGATTTATAAACTAAAATAATTTTCAAATTTTTTTGGAGATTTCGAAAAAATACAAATTATTTATTGAGAAAAGACATTAAAAAAATGAATAAATATTACCTATATTGTCATCTTGTTTTACATCTGAAATTTCTTCACCACTTTGATCTTCCTCTTTTTCGGTTATAAATTTGAAATTAAAAACGCTGCCTTTTTCAGGAAATAAAATAGCATATTGTTTCGATGGGGGCTCCACTGTATCCAACAAGCCTAATTTACTTTTTTCTTCTTCACTCACTCCCTCAACTAAAATTTTACGTACGAAATAATCAAATTTTTCCCTACTGTCCGAATTCAAAGCTGCACCAATTGACCATACTAGCGAAAATATGAACATACCCTCAATCCAATTCACAACTTCTTTCGGATCAAAATAGGCAAATTTTTTTGGATCTTGAAATTTATCAAATAAGCAGTCTAATAAATTCATACAACTCTTAACTAAATTAGTATCAGATGTTCCAACAAGTTCTTTAAGGCCACCTTTTCTCACCATTTGAATACATGGATCTATAAACCTTTCGAACATATCAGCTAAGACTTTTTTGAGTCTATCATCGAATGTTTGTGGCAAACTATTTGACCAGGATTTGTATAATGGTCTCCAACCCAGACTCAATGGTTCCATATAAATCATACCACAGCGTGATACGGTAGCAGGTGATGCCTGTTCTAAATCCATCGGCTCAAAAAGTAAGTTAGTAGTTGGTGACAATTGAATGATCTCACCACTCATTAGACATAATTTTTTGTTATCATCTAAAACTGTGTTCATATTTTCGATCCAGACAGCATCTACTGGTCCGTCAAATATTAACCATTTTCTATCAGGTGTAATGTCTTGAGCGAATTTACGATAACTAACAGCTAGAATACCATCAGACCATTCATGAGATACTGGGTCAAATTGACCATATAATTGACCCATAGTTATACTCTTTGGATTAATTACAATTATTTGAACTTTATTTTCATCCATTAATTTTTTCTCATGAACTTCAGCGAGTGCACCAGCTAGAGTTCGGTACGCAGATGTTTTACCACCAAATGGTGAGCCCACGATCATGAAACCATGTCTAACAATCATCATTTCGTAAATTTGTTGAATTTTTTCTACAAAAAAATCCGTATTTTGTAAATTTGTTTTTTTACATACTTCAGCTATGGCCTCATTTAAGACTTCGTAATCAGGCTTGGGCAAAACAACTCCAGGAAATAAATCACTCGTAATACCGTGAAATAGTGGTAAATCATGCGATAAAAATTTTGGTAAATTTACATCAATAATTGATCGTAACATAATTATGTCTTCATTTTCATTCGGATATTTAAGTTTTAAATTACCAGCTGCTGTTAAAACAGACTTTACTGCTCGCATACCATAATCATAATGGTGTTGACTTGACAATTGTTCTGAACAAAGACGATACGTCGCTACTATTTTGACACTCAATGGTCTGGCATTTATAAAACCGAATGAGTAAAGCGAAATTTCTGCTATCATGGCATAATCAGGTACCATCATAGCCACTGGTCTAAATAAAGCTTTTAAATTATCTGGTAATTCAGAACGACCAGCATAACCTGGATTCATAGTAATAAATACAGCACATGATGGATCAAGACGAATTTCAGTGCCCTCAAATGTGATCATATCAGCACCACTGTTAATACCACGTTGAATTGTCAAAATTTGTTGAGCTACTACGGAAAGTACTTCCAAATCTATACGATTGAACTCGTCGAAACATGACCATGCACCACATGAAGCCAAACCTAAAATTAAATAACAAAAAATTTAATTTTTTTTTCCCCAGAGAAAATCAAGTCTTTAATATATTTTTACCTTTAAAAAATTTTCCTAATGCAATGTAATCTAAACCATCAGAACAATTGAAAACAACACATTGTTTGGCTACAGCCTTGGCTAAATCCTTAGTTGTTTCTGTTTTACCCGTACCAGCTGGACCTTCGGGCGCACCTCCCAAATGTAAATGTAAAGCGCTGAATAAAGTACGATAACAACGGTCAGTTAGCGGAGTTATTACTAAACGACCTGAATTTCCTAAATATTCATAACCATATTTCAATGATGCATTTATCATTCTAGTTATCATATTTTCATCTTCCCAATAGTATCTCAACTGACTAAGCCATTGAAAATCATCTTCTGTTGAAACTTTACTTTCTACTAAACTTTCTAAGACATCACGCGCATGGACATCCAATACGACCAAAGCACCAAGAGTCGTACGATTTTGCTTAGATAAATTACCTCGAACAAGAGTAACTATATCATTTATTTGTGTGTTATTTAATTCTAAATAATCAGCTAAGGACTTGTGTCCCTCTCTTATTGCTTTATGTATATTCATTGTCCAATAAAAAGCAGTCACACAAAGAACTGCTTGACCCATCCATTCACGCACCCAAGTAGTCCTAGGTGTTGAGTCATAAGTCTTTAATGACTCGCCAATTGTTTTACGAACTGATGCAATCATGTCCGATTCGAGTTCTAAAAGCCATTTTTCAACTTGACCGCGTGCTTTTGACGTCGAAATTACATCTTTTAACAAAACTACTTCGCCTTCACTACTCTTCATATGTGTTATATCTAAAGTATCTGTAAACTCAACAGCCGCAATACCTTCGAAACATTTACGTAAATGTGGTTGTACTCGAGTTGGATCTTTAGTTTCTGACAATATTTCCAACAATTCATCATTTGACAAAAAGAAAAATCTTGAAAAGTATAATCTCTTTTTTTCTAAATAGGCATTTAAACCTTTAAGTACTTGTTCAAGCAATTCATTTGATTTTTTAAAACGTTCAAGCATTTTTTCTATTTTAACTACAACCATACAATGTTTATCAACTTGAACTTGTTTTATAATTTCTTTCCATGTTTTATCAACTGTTGCAAAACGTCTGCCCTCTTCGGGCATTTGTGCCATGATGTCAGGTGAGGAAAAAATCGGTTCTAAATACAACCAACTTATTTGTACTTTTAACCATTCGTCTAAAATTTCTTGCAATAAAACTAAAGTTCGTTCCCATTCGGTAATTTCAGCCTCAAAAGGTTTTATGTATGGCGATCCTCTCATAGTCTGCGCCTTTACTATGTGATCATCTAATAAGAGTTGTATATCGTCAACAGAAGATAAAATACAAGTACCAGTCTCACGATAAGGCACTAAAGTGAATTCAATATCCTTCCATTCCTTAGTCATTTTTTCCATTGCTTTTTCCAATGAATATTCTTTACTAGCTGCCTCGCTTATCGAATCGAATTTCGGTACATACTCATTTAAATTCATTTCGATTACTTTTGTTAAATTAGTATCTTCATTTGGTTTAAATTGAAATCCGATTATATCAGATATTTGCTCCCAATGACGGTCTCTCATACCCGGATTAAACAAAGTTGTAACCAAAGGCAAGTATTCCTTAAATTCGTCAACTTTAGCGCGTAATTTAGCAGCCATTTTTCTAGAAACAGGTACATTTTGGAATTGACGCTCTAATTTGTACAATTGTCGCCAATAATTGTTGACATCTTGATCGACTAGATCTGGTACTACTTTAGACATTGGACCTTCCATCCATTCTTTATGTTTATTATTGAATTCAACTCCAATTTCATATAATTTTTGATAGGGTTGTAAAGTGTTGAATGTTTGTAGTCTAAGAGGATATTGTGTTAGTTCCCAACCGAACGCTTCTTCTTCACCATTGAATTGTTCTATTTTTTCATTTGCAACTGTTAATTTCTGTTCAAGTGCTTGAGCTTTTTTGAGATATTTCGGAAGATCTTGCATTTCACCACATTGAGTGAATTCTTCAACTTGTTTAGCATAATTTTCCAATTCCTCAATGAATCGTTCACGCTTAAGCTTCAATGCATCTTGGAATTGAAGAGTTTTTTCACTAATTATGCCTCGATGATCCTCGAATATTTGAGGGAGACGATCATTCCAAGAAAATGTTTGATTATTTGAGCGAATTTGTGCTGGTGACAAACTGGCATTGTCCAAAATAAATTCCAAACGCATTCGAGCTTGAAATAATTTTTTTTCCAATTCAAAGACAGTTTCAGTCTCAGCTTTTTGTACAGCTTTTTTTAAGTCCATTAAATGAGCTGTATTGGCTGGAGTTGTTAAACATTTTTCGCTAATGGCTTCAAATTCTAGACACAATCTTAAAAAATAAAAATTTTACTAATTTGTTACTTAAAACATAAAGTAAACAATTATATTTACTGTTTGTTAGTCTCAAAATGCTCAGTTAACATCCTATCCAATAATTTATTAGCTATATTTTCAGCTCGTTTTGCCAAAGCGCGTATTAACTCATCACAGTGTAATTCGAACATACCTACACGAGCTACTTTTTGACTATTGTAGGTTATTTCCTTAACTAATCGATGAAACTTTTTATATTCTCGTTCGTATTCATTGAAATTATGATTCTCTTTTAAAAAGGTGTCAACTTCCTCCTCCGCCTTTTTACTTATTAAATTTGCATATTTTTCGTACAGTTTAGAATGATTTAGTGGACCTTTTGTCTCTTGTTTAATTACTTCTGAAATGTTACTTTTGTGATTTTGAACAATATTTGATAAAATAACTGGAATTAGGCCACCGTGTAACTCTTTTTTAATACCGGGCTGTTGCTTAATTGTCAAAAAGTTAAATAAATTCTTAAAACCATAAACCATGGAACTTTTTTAGCAGCCTTAAATCTTTCCCTATAAATAATCATTCAATATTTACTAAATTGAACGGTCAAAAATGTAATAAAATTTAGAATTTTGAATCTTTTTCCTTGTTTTCTTACAAATTGATTACTTCAAGTATGATTATGACATTTTACCGTAAAACCTTGTTTATAAGCTCCCCTCTAAACCCTCCTTTATTTAGAAGAAGAAAAGTCATCAAAAAAATTCCAATTTTGTTATATTTTAATAGACCCCAGTACTGAAATTTACAGGAATGTCATAATAAGAAATTAAATTAATTTTTCTAGAATACAATTTTTCCTTTCAAAGAGGAAAAATTGTATTTCTTTAAAATATAGTAAATCACAAGATTAAAAATAAAAAAATCTCTATAATATATTCCGCCTGTTAATAAAGATATTGAATAAATCTTAAATTTATGAAAGTTTACTTAAAAATTTTTTAATTGATATGATTAAAATTTTCTAAAATATTATGATTTTTCAATTTCTTAATAAGGATACTGTGCTCTAATAAACGCAATGATAAGAATCACCTCCTATCTTTTAAACTATTCTAACACGATTTACTTTTTTAAGTTTCTTTTTTTTAAACTTAGAATCATTTAATGGATGCTGAAAAAAATTCTTATTTTTAAAAATTATCTTTTATAATTTATTTACTTGAATAGCTGAGTCTGAATAAAGTCTAGTCTCCACTCTAGGTATATGGGCACATGATTTTATTATTATGTCAATTATATTCAGAAAAGAAATTTCAAAATCACTAAACGAAGGTTCATATTTGATCTCTGTATCTGATAAAATTAAGCGTAGAATAAACCCTGGATGTTCGTATTGACGTGTTGATTCGGCTAAAGGTACGAATAAATTTTCATAGTCGTCTAACGATCTCAAGCATAGAGATTGGAGATTTGAGGTCATTAAACAAGCAGCTGCGTCAAAAAATGATTTTTGCTTAGCTGGTTCAGTAGTACTTGGAACTAGTTTCCTTTTATTGCCTTGATAAAATATATTTTGGACCTCAGTAAACCATCTTCAAGACAAAATAAATAGTTTTTTTTTATTTTAGGAAATTTAAACAAAAAAATTTAAAAATTACTTTTTAGCTAATTGGTCTTTGGCAAACTCTATATTCTTCATACAAGTATTCAAGAATATCGGTAAATCTAAAGCGTTTTGCTCATTTTGAAATTCTGTTATATCAATCATTCTCAATTTACTAAATAAAAAAGAAACAATTATAATTGTTGATAATTCTAATTCGATATTTTTGATTTCTATTAATTTTAAATAAATTAATTAAAATCTCATTTTAACTATTCGAAATTGCATTAAAAAAAAAAAAGATTTTCAATGGCTTAATTAGTCAATAAAATTTCAAGAATAATTTTGTTGTATAGAAATTACTTACTTGAATGATGTATACCACAATTTGAGAACCTGTGCCATGCAAGGATTAATCGAGTGTAAATTTTTATTAATTTCATTTCGTGCTTTTTCAAAACTTGCATGCCATGGCTTAGGCACTAAATCCAATTCAAGCTTATACTCGGGAATTTTAACTTTATTAGTGTCATCTTTTTCGTTTTCTCTTGAGTCACGCAAAACAAAATCGACAATTGCTTTTTTTACACTCAATAAATAATCATCTTTTACTTCGTCGGATAAATCAGCCACTGATTGAGGATAGTTCTTGCGTAACTTTTCAGCTAAAAGACTCATTACATTTTGCAAGCTAGAGTTTTCTAAAGGAGCTACATGTACAGTATCAATACCGTTATGTATATAATAATAATATCTTAAAATATCTTTTTCGACATTTTTAGGATCCTCTTCAGGCTTTATATCATCACCTTCAAGGTCGTTTACATCAAAGTTTCTACTTTTATTCAAAATATTCATTTTAGTTTCCTCTTGCATAATTATATCAACAAGTGATTTACGAAATTCTTCCCGATTTTTTTTTAAATTTTCAGTATTTTTTAATCCATTATCAGGAACATTTATTTTGACTTGTTTACGAGGCCTTAATTCCTCTAATCTATATTTTTTAGGATCTCCTTTTTTTTTAAAAAAAAAAGATTAAAATTATGGTCTTAGATCTTTCCTAGAAAGTAATATCCTTACTTGCATTTATTTCTTTTATTAAATCAAATGAATTTTTACCAATTTGATTCTCTTTGGGATTTAATTGTAAGTCTAGTTTTGAATTAGGCTCAATCCATGATTGTTTTAAACGCTTTTCAGGCAATTGGGGTAAATTTTTGATCGGATCCTCGGTATATTTACCAGCTTTACGATGGTTTAGAGTTGGTATCTTTTTTAAAAAAAATTAAAATAAATTTTTAAATAAAACATAAAGTAATCGTTTTAAAGATAAATACCGATTCAATTCCTGCCATTCTAATTTTTTTTCATGTTAAATTTTTTTTTCTAAAAATAAAAAAGCTATTGATAATGAAAATTTCCGATTTTAATAAAAACTGAGGGAAAAGATCAATTAATGCCCAATTATATAAGGTTCCTAATTAACGTTTTTTTTTCTTTCATAAATATATTACAAAATAAGTTTTTTTCGTTTCTGTAATTTTTTTTTCTTTCAATTCATCTAAGTTAGCGATCTTATAGAATAAAATCAAGTTTTATAGTTGCTTGACAACCATTTAAATTTCGATTAAAAATAAAGTTAATTTCTCTCTAGAGAAGAATTTATTCTCCAGTACGAAGAAGACAATTAAATTTGTAAAACATTCCTAAATGCGTCTATATAAACAAGTTTAAAAAAGTTTCCTTTAAGCTTAGGCTATCTTTAATTATCTTTTTCAAATTTAAATTAAATGGTCCTAAGAGATTAAAAAAATAATAAACAAAAAAAGCTAATTTAGTTTTAAAAAAGTGTTAAATTAACAAAAAAAATTGATGTTGCTATAGAAATATTAAATTCAAAATAAAGGTAAAGGTTAATCTAGTAATTTCTAATTATTTTTATGCTTTCACATCTTCTTATACTATGAAACTAATTTTTTTTCTCAAAAATTCAAATACAAAAAACGGGACGAATATTAAACGAATTTATTCAGTAAAAAATTTCTAGATAGAAAAATGAAACTTAAACGATTTCTTTTACGCTATTACCCACCTGGTAAATTAAGATTCTTTTTATTTAATAAAATTTTTGAATTATTTATTTTCTTTAAAGGAATTATCCTTGAATATGAGCAGCAAAATGTTTTGAAAACAAAAAGTATTGACCTTTTAGATCTCAAGCCAAAGTAAGTTTAAAAAAAAAAAAGAAAAAGCGAATATTATTTGATAATATTTTTTTTTAGCACAAATGTTCAAGAATTAGTTGAAGAGATCGCTAAAAAAGAGCGTTTGATCACAAATTCACGAAAGGAACAAGTTGCTCAGCTAATTATAAGTCAGAACTATTTTTGTTTTATGAATAGTGATTTAGTTTTTAAATTTTTTTTTTCAAAGAACTTCAGCAAAAAATATCTCAACCAGATGATCGTTATTTTTATTTATTTAAAGTATTAAGAGCTCATATATTACCTCTAACCAATGTAGGCTTTAACAAATCTGGATCATGGTAGCTTTTTTTTTTTTAAATATTAGTCAAAAGTAATTTTAGATTTCAACTTATTTTGTTTAGTTTTATAACAGGAAGCTATGACCGAACATGTAAAGTATGGGATACTGCATCAGGAGAAGAATTACATACTTTAGACGGTCATAGAAATGTTGTTTATGCTATTGGCTTTAATAACCCATATGGGTAAATTTAATTAATTCTCTAGAAGAAAATTAAAATTAAATTTTTGATTTTTTTTTGTTCAAATAGAGACAAAATAGCTACGGGATCATTTGATAAGACATGCAAACTATGGAGTACTGAAAGTGGAAAATGCTTTCATACTTTCAAAGGCCATAATTCTGAAATAGTTTGTCTATCTTTTAATCCTCAAAGTACTATGCTAGCTACTGGAAGCATGGATAATTCAGCAAAATTATGGGATATTGAAACAGGAGTAGAACTATCCACTCTGACGGTAAAATAATATTCTATATTATTGATTTTTAATTCATAAGTGAATTTTTTTTTCTCTTGAATAGGGTCATAGTGCAGAAATAATATCTATAGGTTTTAATACTAAAGGCGATCAAGTAATCACTGGTTCGTTTGATCATACAGTCTCAGTATGGGATGTCAACAGCGGAGAGTAAATATTTGGAATTTTTGTTTATGATTTGTTAGATTAAAAATTTTTGTTCTTTTAAAAAGACGAATTCATTCATTGATAGGTCATAAAGCAGAAATAAGTAGCGCTCAATTTAATTGGGACTGTTCAATGATTATTACTGGTAGTATGGATAGAACATGTAAAATATGGGATGCTGGTTCAGGCCAATGTATGGGTGTTTTAGTCGGTCATGAAGATGAAGTTTTAGATGTTGTTTTTGATTATACCGGACAATATATAGCAACAGCTTCTGCTGATTGTACTGCTAGGATTTACAATGCATTTACACACGAACTCATAAGTAAACTAGAAGGTCATCAAGGAGAAATTTCAAAAGTATAATTTTCGGATAGCTATTTTATTGGATTTTGTTTTACTAAATATTTTTCTTAAGATCACATTCAATCCACAAGGTACTAGAGTAATAACTGCTAGTGCTGATAAAACAGCAAGAATTTGGGATCCATTTACTGGAGATTGTAAACAAATATTAGAAGGCCATACAGATGAAATATTTAGTTGTGCGTTCAATTATGAAGGTAATACCATAATTACAGGTTCAAAAGATAATACATGTCGTATTTGGAGATAAAAGAAAAAACATTTCGTGGACTTAAGAAGATATTAAATTAGTTGTTATGTAAAATTTAGAATATTTTTTTTGTTTTCGATGTTAATCTTTTTCAATAAAATTGTAGACTCTCAATAAAAAATTAAATTTTTGTTTTTATCTATTTAAATTTGTTATTTTTCGAAACAATAAACCTATCTATTACAAAAAGCTTTTCTAACAATTGATCTCTTTTTCTTAGTCTCAATTTAACATCCCTAGTTAAAGTCACATTTTTAATTATTATTTTAAAGGAAATATCGTGTTGTTCCCTAATGGAACAAATTTGAATGGTTTCAACTTGATAAATTCCTTATCAACTGGCAAATAAAATTTTTTTTAGACAAAAAATTGAATTGGCATGACAATCGCATTTAATATCAGATTATTCTTCTAAAATTTTTCAAAAATTTGGCTTTTAATTCTCTCTGCTCTAGACAATAAAAATTTTCTGAGATTTATTGACGTTTAAAAAGAAAGAAAAAAATCTGCCACCTTCAATAAAAATTGTAACAATAATCCAAACCTACCTACTTGATTTTCTAAATCAAATTCAATTTTTAAAGCTATCATCCATTTGAAAAATAAAATAAATAATTCTAAAATAGCAAGACTTTGAAATTATTCATAAATAATTGCAAAAAATTTGAAAGAATTTTTAATTTCAAAATTTGTGAGGTATTAACCAATTTAAATCAAAAAAAAAAAACTTCAAAAATGACACCATAATTTTAAGTGCCATTAAAAAATAGACAATTTGGATAAATAATAAATCCTATGAACAACAACAAAAAAAATTCATCATTAAAATTTTTCTATTTTAGATAAATTTTTATTTGGAAAAATGATGGAAAACTTTCAAGAGCGCTTAATCATACTATTACTTATTTGCTTATGTGTTTATTGTAGCAAAGCTACTGACAGTAATTTGAGTGGACAAATCGATTTGGATTCTGTTTTTATTGGTAAGAAAGAACCGCTTTTTCGACGGCAAGTTTACAAGCGAATACAATTGCCTTTCAAATGGGGAAAACGAGCCAGTTCAGGCTATGATGAATTTTGTTCAGAATTTTTTGGTGTCTTGATTGCACGCAATAAAAATGAATTGAGACGTTTGTCCGAAATAGATATGAGAAGAGTTTACGATGAGTGCTTTAAGTATATGCTAAAATTGACTCTTCTAAGTCAACAAGAAACATTTGAAGAAAGTACTAAATCTATTCTTAAAAATGAAAAAGAATTCCAAGACGACCAAGCTGATAATGAAATATCTTATATAGACAATGCCAAAGCAACTATTCTTAAGCGAACGAATATTCCATTCAGGTGGGGATGAATAAGTTTTGCTATTAAAAAAAAGCCCATTTAAGGATAATCTTAATCCGGAAACTAAAAAATTTTATTTGTTTTAAATTTTAATATTTAGACTCTGATTTTTTTGTCAATTAATTTTTGTTGTATTTTTTTATGTCCATTTAAATCAAGATAATTAACAAATACTAAACTCAATATTCTCATAATTAAATTTCTGTATATTTTTTTTTTAAAGTTAATATTCCGATTTCAATTTTGCTTGGAACATTTTTTATTTTTTAGACTCTTTTTTTTAAATAAAATCATTGAAATCTTTTGATTTATAATTTTCTTTGAATTTGACCAGCTTGAGAAAAACCGTGTCCATCAGAACGTTTTAATATTTATAATTTTCTGAAACATTTAGTACCTAAAATGCTTCAAATCGAAACAAGTCATCGATTCTACTTGTACGAATTTTGTTCCTCAACTCTTCCTTTCCTCTTTCTTGACTCTTCCTCTGAAAAAATTAATCAATAAAAACTATTATTTTATAACTTATTTTTCTGAAACTTTTCCTTTCCTTAGAAACGAAAAGAAAGAAATAGGAAGAGTTGAAAAAGAGTCCAGTAGGAGGAAAGGAAAACAATTGTACAAGATAGTTTTAATTTTTACTGTTTAAGATACAGTACAATCCGAAACAAAGTTAACGAAAGCATAAACAATGTTTAAACAGAGCATACACAAAACCGACACAGAACCGAAACAAAAACAACAAAGTATAGAAAAAAAATCGACACAAAACCATTTAAAATGTTTCTGTTTCGGTTTGGTTTTGTTTCTGCTTTGGTTTTGTTTTTTGTATGTTCTGTAAAAACTGTGTTTAAACAGGTCGTTAACTTTGTTTTGGATTGTACTGTAGATTCAAATAAAAATTCATTTCATGGCGATCTATAAGTTTAAAGCTTTTTTGAAAAAAATAATTATTAATAGAAAACATCAAATAAACGCATACATTTTTGGGGTTTTTTCTTTAAAAAACCCCCTATAATCTAATCACAGAAATTTTTTCGTCCACATTTTTCTCCTTCTACAGGTAATAAAAAGGAAATTAGATAATATGAAAGATTTTATCGCGTTTTTTAATGAGTTCGGAGATCAGGCGAATATTGATACTTATCGATAAGGAGATGATCGATTTTATAGCCAATTTTTCAAAATTGTTCGGAAAAATCATTTTTTTAATTTATTTTTTAATAAAAATTGCTTTTAAGCCGTTAAAAGCGTCAATTTACCTGATAAAAAAGATTTTTCCTTGATAAATTGATTTTTATAAGAAAAATTAAAACAAAAAATTTTTCCTAATTGAACCTCCTTTTTTTTTAAATTTTCGCTATTTTAATGCATCTTAAATAGGTTCCAATCGAGCTCTGCTTGAGACTTTTGGGAATATATGGAATTTTCGAATTTCGAATCGACGGTCTGTCCTGGCCTCTAAAACCAGGCCTAAATAAGCATTAAGAAAAAAATTTCATCCAGAAAATAGAGGATATTTCACCTGTAGATGAAATATTGCATGTGAAACATAAAAGTGCTCAAATTAAAATAGTCAAAAGTGCAATTTTTCATTTATATCGTTATTATGAAATAAATTTAATTTTTATATTAGAGCACTGATGATTTTAAATCTCAACTACTTTTGAATACGAATTTTAGACAATTATTTATTTTTCTTAATTTTTGTGGTCATAAAGATAACTCTCAAATTGAGACGAATTAGTTGTACGTAACTTTTTAGTAATTTTTGAGAAGTTCAAACAAAATTTTCTTTCTGTAAGTCTAAAAACGACTAGATTTGTTTATAACTTTAAAATCGAAACTTTTTAATAACAAATTTAGCAAGCATTTTGCTATTAAAGTTAAGCAAAAATATCGCTAATATAATAAATATAAAGGTGAAACATTGAAGGTAGTCACTCTTTACATTTTTTAGAATATAAAGGTCCTTTAAACAAACAATTTCAAAAGATTCGGATTTACAGAAAATATTTTATCAAAGAAAACATAAAAACGACAACCTTTGTTGAACACCCGTTATTTAAAATAAATTTTTAAAGTCATTTTATGTGATTTAAATTTATCTTAAAACTGTATAAAAGATAGATTATCGGACCTTCAAGTAATAAGGTTTTTCGATATGAAGAAAAATCTAAACTTTCTAATATTTAAATTTTCTCCCTTTCTATGGTAAATTTTGCTAAGAACAAGTCGGCGGTCAATCCAAATAACGGCTGCCGATTCTTGGTGTAAAATTTCGTGGTCTGTTTGAAAATTTAGGGTAATAAATCTGTGAAAGTTAATTAAGATGCTAAAGTTAGTAGAACTTGTTAGTTAATAAAGATGGTAAATGTACTAAAGTAGATTTAAATTAGAAAAATAATAAGAAGTTAAATAAAAGAAAATTTTTTATATGTTCATTGTCAATAGGTCCTATTGAATAATAATTTGAAATTTGAAAATTTACAAAATAAATTCAGAAATTCAAAACCGTTTTTTACGATTTCTACAAAAATTACAACAATTCGCTTAGTGCAATCCGTAATTCTTTTTAGCCACCTCGATTTTATCTTACTCCTTTTACTAAAATGACTGAAAATACGAAAGCTGTCGTTTATGAATTTAAAAGCCGTCTAACTTAGGGTTGTTAATTTAAAAATAAAATTTTGAAGTTTTTTGACTTTTTTAAAATAGCTTTATAAAATTTTTTTTATCATTTCTTAAAATTTTGTTTCTTTCATACCAAATTACTTTCATACCAAATACCAAGAAACGATGATTTTTTGGTCTATCATGCAGAATTTGACTTTTAACTTTTAGAGTTCTTGTTTTTTAAGTCTAGATACAACATAAATTGATAGTTCAAAGCTAAATATTTAGTATAAAGTTTTTTTATGAATTTCGAATTTCTACACTTCGAAATAACTCTTTTAACTACCCTAGTGTAAATATCTTAGAGAACATTTAAGTCAGATTTATTCTCTAGTATTTTCTTTGCCTTCACCTTAAATAGCCACTTTACCTCATTCTCATATAACGCAATCCAACTTGAATTTAACTAAGAGAATTCAAAATTGTGTATGAAATTCAATATCGAAATTTTAGAGGTACTCGATCATGAAAATCTAGACTCCGTAAACTCAAAGCTGTCCAAACCGGTAACCAGTAAGGCTAATTTGAGTCCAAATTTTTCACAAACGAGTCTAAATTTGAGCCAGTCAACAACTTTAATTACTCTTAAATGTTTTTTTCTTCTTTAGAGTTAGATAATTCAAATTGTCCTGAAAACAAAGTTTAGAGCTTTGTGTTGTTAAACTTTTTGGTACCAGAAATGAATTTAAAATATTTTATCTTAGATTCCCGAAAGCTTAATAAAACAATGGGCCGCTTTGATTTTTAATTCTTTTCCTATTAACTGCTTTATAAAATTATCTCAGAAAAAAAATATAATTAGTAATTGTTCTTAAAAAAAATAAAATCGACATCGTCAAATCTTATAAAATGGTGAAGATATTCAAAACTTCAAAAAAAAATAAATTTTTGTATTTTTTTATTAAAAACCCCCATGTAGCAGTCCAACTGCTTTATTTTTCTACTAAAAGAATGGTAATTTTAGTCAAATCCTTTTGACCAAAAAAAGCTTCTAGGTTTGAGATTTTTAACAAGCCTAATTTAGACTCATTTTTTCTTAAAACTTTAAGACTTTTGTTAAATAGTCTTTCATTAAATATTTTTTAAATCTTATCAGAGAATCAAAGGTTTTGTATTTTATTGCAAAATATCATTTCAATTGAGTAAAATGGTTGCAGAATTGGAAAATTTGGCATCCTTTTACCAAACATCTACATAAAAAAATTTATATTTTCGAGTTTTCGGTTATTTCTAATTATTTCTAGAATTATTCGTTTAATTTTTTACTCAATTTTCAATAAATTTTTATATTAAATATCATCAATAATTATCTTCAAGTCTTTTCTTAGTTTAATTATAACATAAAAACTTTTTAATCTATTTTTATTATTTTCCAAATTTACATCAACAAATTTAGCATAATTTAAGCTTTATTTTATATGAGCCACCATCACAATATACTACACATACTTTATAGTTTATTCATAATTTCAAATATTTACTTATTTTATTTGCTAGGGGAATTTATTATTAATTTATAGGAGAATTCTTGGAAACAGTTTTTAGTAAATAGGATTGCTTTTTATGATTTTTTTATAAGAAAAAAATGAGAAGCTTAATTCAGAGTAGATGTCGAAAATTCGGAACTCACCATGGAAATAATATTCTCTTTGGAAAAATTGATAAGAATCCAATAAAGCAAGTTATAAACCATAGTCATTTCGGAAAACAAATTCAAGAGTTGTCTAAAAGTTCAGCATTTAAACCATTCAATAAAAGCTGTTACTTTCAAAATGAATACCATTTACTCACTACTGTATATTCACCAAGTGGAGCCATAGCTGATATGCCCAAATGGTATAGATTTGGTCTTATTAAAATAAGTGCCACAATTGTTGCATTTGTACTTATAGGTTCAGTAATAAGTAAAACATTTGTTACTTTATTGGAAGAGTATGACATATTTAAGCCAGAAGATGACGATGATGAAGATGACGATTAGGATGCAGTTAATCTTTATAAACTTAACTAATGCAATATTCAAAAAAAAAAACATAGATGTTATATTTTGATTTAAAAAGCGCACTTTTTCTATTTTTATTTCTTAAATGTAAATTTTATTTTTAATGAAATAAAAAATTCTTTATAAACAATCGCCTTTTATTCTTTTATTTTTGGAATGAGAAAATGAAATTCGAGGCACATCTCGAGGTTATTAATCCTTTAGCTAGTAAAAAAGGCTATCGAAAAAGTATGTCTATTCTTTGTCAAATATCCCTCGCTAAAGACCCCAATTCATCCAAATGTTACCTCATTGTAAATGACAATAAAAAACCTAGTCCGGATAAATACAGAGTAAATTTCAAACTCAAAATTTTTTTTTTCGTTTATTTTGAGTTTTTAATTTCTTATTAAAATTTAGATCTCGGATAATGTTGATAAAATATATTGTAAATTCGTTCATGAAGGAAAAGCATCAATTGTTTTAAAAGAACCTAACTTTACATTAGCAATTCAAAAGGTTTTTTACTTTAGCTATAACCTTTAATTTATTCTTTAAGTCAGTTGCTTAGGTTTAAGAGCAAATATTTTCATTTAGCAAAAATGATTAAATTTTAGAATTTACTTTACCCATAATTTAAGGAGATCTTATCTTTTATATAATGAAAGTAAAATTACAATGCTACAAACGGACGTAAAAGAAATATTTAAAAATTAAAACATTCAAAATCGAATAGTATTTGATGAAAATGCTTTTTATAATGAAAAATAGACATTTTATATTTCTTTTAATGGCTATGACAAAATTTCAACATATTTATTTAATCATTACAGATAACCTGAAGTAAGTTTTCAAGCGTCCTTCTTTCTTAAAAAGGATTTTTCTCGGAATTATATTAATCATATCAAAGAGTTAAAAAGTAAATTAGTTAAATAATACTATCTTTTAGAATTTTGATATAGCCAGAAGTAAAATTAGTTTATCCCTTCATTAACAAAAAAAATTAAATGAGTAGACATCAATTGACTACTAAATAGATTACATTATTTCTATAATTTATTTCAGTATTTTTTTTAAATACCAAAGGCAAATGTAAACCAATTGAAAGTTTTTTTGAAAATAGTTCACATTGCAACGACTTCGAATGATTTTTCCCAAGAATTGGACAAAATAAAATCAAAACTTCAAGCTGAAAGTTCATGCCCAGGTCGTTGTATAAAGCCATTAGTCAAAGAAATGCCTTCGACAACACCACAATTTAAAAAAACTATAACAAGTTTAGTAATCAAATCTCGTGATGAATACTTATCAAACTATAGAGCAATTATTTCACAGAACATGATGATAAAAACAAGCATATCGACTATACCAACTTTAAATTTACTAAAATTAGTAATTAATAACTGTGGTCTAAAAACAATAGATACAAGTGTCTTCGAATTTACTCAGTTAAACCATTTAGATATGTCAAATAACAAACTTAGCATTTTAGATAATTTTAAACTTGGTACTCTTGTTGAGTTAAATCTGTCTCAAAATCAAATAACAAACATTGGTCATAATATTTATGTACCCAAACTAATTAACTTAGATTTAAGCCACAATCAGCTTGAATATTTAGATCAAAACTTTTGTATAAATTTTCGTAGTGTTGCAAAACTAAGAATTAACAATAATAAGATAAGAGCAGTTAGTAATAAATTTGGGGATTATATGCAACATTTGAAATATTTATATGCTAACAATAATCATTTAGTTAATTTACCATTCTCATTTAGCCATTTGAGAATGGATACTATTGAGCTCAATGATAATCCATTTGAATTTCTAATTTTCTCTAATAATAAAACTGATAAAAATGAAGCTAGCTTTCCTAGCTTGGTCGAGTTATGTGCCAGAAATGTTGTAAATAAAAAGATTAAATATGGCCTTGGTGATATACCAAAAACTTTAATTGATTTTTTAGGCACTCATATTGATTGTGTATGTGGTTTGTCGTGTTTCAATTACAATTTTAGGCTAACAGTTATGTTTGATTTAAATCGAATAGCCAAATCATTTAGTTATATAACAATCAATGGTGTGTCAGATAATCAATTACCTCTTAAAGTCTACTTATGTTCATGTAAATGTTACATGAAATATTCGAAATTTAGAAGTGTATGAGCAATTGAATTATTTTAAATAAAAAAATTACTTAAAATTAAAATAGAAAAAATTTTATAATTAATAATTGCATTTTGATTCAATTTTTATTTTATATAAAAAATTTAAAAAAATTTTCTGTCATATTTATTTTACAATGGAATTCTCGGAAAATTTAAGAAAAGTCACTATAAATAAATACAGTACAAATTAAAACTAACTTGTACGCATTTTGTTCTTCGACTCTTCCTCTGAAGAAAACATTTAATAAAAACTTATCTTTTTTAACGTATTTTTTTGAAACTCTAAAGGAAAGGAAAACAATCGTACAAGTTAGTTTTAATTTTTACTGTACATACAAGGTATTGTTATATAATTAAATACAAGGTTTTTACGATTTTTCTGCTTATTCTGTGAATAAAAACAATTTTAAAAAGCTTGTGAATTTAAATCTTCATTTTTAGGCTTTTATATAAATTTAATGAGTTTCTCTAGCTTCCTTTATTTACAAGAAAAATAAAGAGGATTTTAAAAAGATCGGAATTTAAAAAAAGCTTACTAAATAAATACGTAAAGTAAAGTAAGCTGTCTATTTATTCTAAGAAAAAATAATTACAATTGATCCTTGGTACAGAAAAAGAGTCGGTTCCAAAAAATATCCTTTAGTTATATCAAGACGTTATTTCATATAATTTTTAAATTTGTTACGCATTTTGAGGTTTCCTCCATCACGTTTCGTACCGTATACCTTTGCAAATAAACTCGTGTCCTCAAACCCGAAATTTGGGTTTAGCCAGGGTTTTAACCCGGCATTTATTTCCGATTTTCGATAGTTAAAAACGCATTTAAACCCGAATTTCGGGCTTATTTGCAAGGGTATACGGTAATACCAAGGATAGATTGTATGATAGATTTTTCAAATATTTGAAATAAATTTCTTTCTTTGGATTCAGACCTTTTGAAAGTTTTCAAGAATAAATGTATTATTGATTGTATATTTAAAACAGCGTATACCGATTTTAAAATAGATTTTTTAATTTGCTTGAATTTTAGTTAATAATCAGGAAAATATAATAGTAAAAGAGATTATTGTTTCACCACAATAAAATATCTCTTCCCCACAATAGTGAAACTTTTCCCCACAAACACGTTTCTCTTCGCCACAAAGACTTTTTTGCCAGAATATTTATAGTTTTTATAATAGTAAAATGGTTGAAGTTGTAGTTATGCAAATTTCTAAATGGGGATTTTCTAATGATTCTTCAACGAGAAAAATGCTGAAAATTTTCTTTTACTTATCTATTATAATGGGCGAATCTTAATAATTTTGGTATATTCCATGTAGTGAACATGGGTAATAATCAAGACAAGGGACTTTTTCTACCAGTTCAATCTCTTATTTATTATGAGATTAAATTTTAGACTCATTTTTTTAATTAATTATTGGTACAGCATCCAAGCAAAATAATTCGTTTTTAAGGCTTGTGTTATTTTTTTTTTGAAATTTGTGCTTAAAAGTTTTTAATTTGTGGTGAAGAGATTTTTTAATAAAAAAGGTTGATTTTGTGGCGAAAAGTTTCAAGATGTGTGGAAGAGTGTTTTTATTGTGAGGATAAGATTTTTGTTTGTGGGGATGAGGGAGACCAATAGAAAAATATCTAAAATATAAAATTTTCCGATCAGATAATTTTAGATGAGTGAAATTTTTTTTTTCTGTTAGCTTAAAATACATTTTGTCAATACAAGATTTAGTGTTAGGTTATTTTATGATCGGCTTTTTTCAGATCTATCATTTTTGAGACGACTGAATTAAAGTTTTAAAAAAGACCATAGATAGCTATTAGCATAGGTCACTTGAGAAAAATTTAGAAAGAAAAAACTCATTTTGTTAATTTTTTTATTTTTTTTCGAAATTCACTTTAAATTTTAAAAAGAGAATTTAGAAAAAGAATCCCAAGATTTTGCCTCCGGTGTGTTTTCTTCTTGCTTCTTCGTGATCCATGATACCATGTGAAGTAGTCAAAACAATGTATCTACATTATAAAGAAAAATAGGGTTTTATCCTTTATTTGAGTAAGAAGTAAATTAAGTCAAGGATAAGTACCCGAATTGACGCGATGGTAATAAGTTTTTAGTCCATTGTTCAATTGAGTTGATGGTTACATCAAATCTTGGTGAGATAACACCACACTTAAAATTAGACAAGAAAAATAGAAATAAAAAATTTTGAAATAAATATTTTAAAATGCTTACTTTGTTCAAACGTCCGTTTAAGTTAACAACAATTTTTCCGGCTCTGTGATCATCGATTATTTCGAATTCACCAATGTAGCCGTGTTTCATCATGACGGTTAAAAATTTAACAATTACTTTTGAGCATGGTCTCAATAAGACTTGTCTTTTGTGACGCTTTTCAGCATTGCACAAGGTTTTCAAAGCATCGGCTAGGGAATTCATACGAACCATTTTGTCGAATAGTTAACTTCAAGTTAATCTAAAAACCTTCAAAAAAAATTAGAAAAATCAATATTGAAATTTAGTGTTTTAGTTGTAAACTTCTATAGAGAAAAGGGATATAAAAATTTTAAATTTGAAGGTAAGTTGGTATCTGATCGATTAGATATTGATCAAATAGGATATTTAAGTACTCAAGCGATATTTAAAAAAACAACAGCAACAACATAAATCTATAATAAAATATTTTAGCATGATGGTTTAGTTATATTTTTTAAATTTCTAGCTATATTATTTTTTTGAGATCCAAGTATACTTATTGTTTTCTTCTATGCATTTTTTTCTTCATCTCACATTAAAAAAATCTTTATTAAAATTGACTTAAATGCAGAATTTTTCAATATTTTAACAAAATTCAAGAGCGAAAATTCAAAAAATTTGACTTAACTTGTTTAAAATTTTTCTTTATTATTTTAGCAAATAAATTTAAAAAATTTAAATAAAAACGTAGTTTAATCCGAGATTTAGACTAAAAAAGCGAAATACATCAGAAGGGTACATCTAGTCCTCCATTTAATAAATGCTCAAATATTATTATCTATTTATGCTTTCCTAATGTTAAACAGCACTATTTTTTTCTCTATTATGCAATAGCTTATCTTAAAAACTTGTGTTTCTTAATATTTGTTCTAAAAAGAAGACTTTGTGCTTGTAAGTTTCTCAAAATCATAAACGTTAGTTAGATATTAAAATTTTTTGTTGCCTTTGATTTGAGGAATAAAATTTTAAGATACTTAAGTTAATGATTGGGGGAACCTTAAAAAAATTGACTTTTATTCAAGGGCTTCATTTAACGGATTTATAAATCTAAATAAACTTTTTTAAACAATCATATGCTATAGCCTAAAAAGCTCTGCTTGTTTCAAGTGGATATTTTTAACGAGCATCGACCTCTTTAAGTATACTATTCAGAATCTAAGTATTGTCTAGGATGTGCCTAAAAATTGATTGACAATATTGTTTTTAAGGAAATCCAACCAAATTAGAACTCATAACTGAAATAACGAAAACCTATTTGGCGTTTCAGTGCTTAACCTTTTATCTTTTTTTTCCGTAATATTCTTTTTCGTAAAATATAAAGATTACAGTATCTATATACCGTATATATTATCTAAAATAAGGAGATTGTATAAAAAAATCTCCAATCCCGAGAGTTAAAAAACACGGCGTAGTTATGCGTTGAAACGCCGTGCCGTGCAAAGGAATTGGTTTTACACGGCGTTATTACGCGTTGTTTTTAAACAAATCGTCGCAACGCGTAATAACGCATTAAGATTGATAAGAAAAAGAATGCGTAATGATGCGTAATTATGCGTAACAAAGTGTAACTAAGCGTAAGTAAGCGTATTTATGCGTATCTAAGAGTAAACAATTGTTTTTAAGCATTATGTGCTTAATGTTTTTTTTAAATTTTTAAACAAGATGTTATTCTGTGTTTGAATGTGTTTTACATCAGATGTTTATCAGTAACTAAATTTTTGTTTTTTCTTTTTATTTTTGTGTTTGTTACATAGAACAGCAAAATTATCTGCAAATGTAAGCCAAGCAAACAAATATCGTGCATATTTAATTAGTTTTTGAATGAGTGATTTTTGAGTAAAAAAATTTTAAAACGAAATTTAAAAAAGAATCCTAATAAAAATAAAAACGAAAAAATAAGGAGAAAAGCTAAATAAAAAAGTTTAAAAAGTTAAAATAGTAATCAACTAAAAACATATTTTCATAAAAATAAAAATTGTTAGAAATAAAATAAATATATAAATATCCATATTGTTTGAAAAGTCTCTTTTCTTGTGGGAACACTGAGCATTTTCTATTTTGAAAATTAAATATAAAATTCCAATGAATTAAAATAAATAATAATACAAAAAATTCTATTTGTAATAAAAAAGTTATATATAATAATAATATATTATTTAATTTATTTTACAGATTTTGTTTAAGTTTTGTTTTGTTTGTGCTATGTAAACAATGTTTAAACATGTCGTTAACTTTGTTTTTGACTGTACTGTATTTCACAAATTTAATTAATTACAAAATTATTTTAAAAAACACGCATTTTTTTAAATGAATCGAGAAATTGAAATTTTTGGTAAGTTAACATTCTATAGAATCATGTGTGGAATTAAACAATTGGAGACACATATGACAAACGAAGAACTTTACAAGATAGTAAAACAGAGACAAATCACGGAGGAATTAAGAAAAAGGCAATTGAAATTTACTGGCCACTGTTTAAGAATGCCTCTAGAAGAATCAACAAATATTTATGCACTTTATCAATCAAAGGTTCGCGAACGAAACAAAATTGGTAGACCATCAACTCAATATATTGAACAAATATCAAAATTTCTAATTTCAATTCATTCGAAAGGCTAGTGCCAAACTTAAAAGAGCTGAATGAATCCATTTATTAAGGTAAAAAATAGAAAATAGTATAATAAAAAATATTTAGCAAATTGACTATTAATAAATAAATAAATCGTATAAAACATTACCAAAATTGTTTGTAGCATATATCAAAATTAAGAAAAATTTTACAAAATTTAACAAAAATAATGTTGATATTGTTGTAAACACGATTACGAAAAAGATTAAAATTACACTTAAAATCATTTAATAGAATTTTTTTTATCAATTTAGAAAAAAAATAATCAAAAGTTCTTTCTTTAAAGTCATTGAATTTACCTTTTGACGGTACAATTAACTCATTGTTGTTTCTCAAATCATACACTTTATCAATAGGTTTTTTTTTATTAGCATTATATTTAAATTAAAGGGTGATCTCCCAATATTTACAATTTTATATGCAAAACGAGCTAGCCTCTTTATAATTCGATGCTGAAAGCACTCAATTTTATATTTACTTAATTCATTATTTAGGCCATTAAAGTATTCAATAACCATGACAGTATGTCTAATATTCAATAGCTTAAAAAGACACATATTGTATGTGTTAGCTAATTTCTGTATTGCTCTTTTTGGAAAATAGATTATAAGTGTTGAGCAATAGTCAAATAATGGTAGGATAAGTGATTTAAAAAATTGTAGTTTCACCTTATGAGCCAAATAAAAAAGACGATTAATTGAAAATAATCGTTTGTTAATTGATATTCTTGATTGAGCTATGTGCTTATAAAAGTTGAGTCGATTGTCAATAACCACCCCAAGAAGTTTAAAACTATCCACGACCTCTACAATATTACCATTTATATTAATAGTTTCTGGTAATTTGATGTTTTTTTTATTAGAAATAAACATAATTTTTGTTTGGGTGGCAATTTTCGGTACACAAAATAATTTTAAAAAATACACTAAGAAATTTTTTGATACACGCTAAGTATTTTTTTCTTACACATTAGAAATTTCTTTTTTTCGCACATTATTTTTTTATATTTATACACATTTTAATCCCTTAAGTACACTAAAATTTGATAAATAAAATTAAAAAATTAGTGATTTTTGCAACAACCAATTTTATCATTCTCCCATTAAAAATTAAACCAGAAAAAGCATAATTAAATTACACAATGAACCGTTAAAGTTTCTTTTACTTCAAGGAAGCCTTGGATACTATGAAATAGTTAGATTTTTAAAAGTTAAAATGACGATTATATTCTAATCGAAATTTAAAATAGAATAATTAATCCGTGTAATTAATACCATCCTTAAAAATGTCAGTTTATTTCCTGACAGGTGTCAAGAAATTACAACAAAAAGGGTCGAGTAAAATGTAATCGATATCGGTATTTGTATATTTTATTATTTTTTGTGTATTTAAAAAAAAACTCTATGTAGAAAATATAAATAAATTTGACCATGTATCGAAAAAATATTCTATGTGTATATTTTTAATAAAAGTATGTATTATTAAAAAAATCTTGTGTATCGAAAACATTTACTCATTTTTGTTTTGGACCAATTTATGTCAATTCGATTGAATTTACACCATTCCAAGAGTTGATTTGACGATTCTATTAACAAATTGTTTATCTCAATTAGGTTATTTCCAGAATTACTGAGTGTAGTATCATCGGCAAATAATTTTACCTTACAAGTTGATAAGTAAAAAGCAATATCATTGATAAATAAAAGAAATAGAAGAGGACCAAGAACACTCCCTTGCGGTACACCTAGCCCAATTAGCTGTGAATCCGATATGATTCACAGCTAATTGGATAGTAAAATATTAACAAAAGATAGTAAAATGAAGCTAGCGCCAGCCGAAATAACGAAGTATGCCATCGATAAAGAAAGTTGGAGTAAATTGATTACCGAGCCTAAAAAGCTCGGCCGATGATGATGATGATGATTCATTTGGAAGATTTAATTGTAGGATTTTGTTTTTTTTTATGTCGGCTATGTTTAATCAACATTTTAGAAAGTAAATACGGGTCTTTAAAATATTAAGAGCTAAAGAAAGGAAAACTTTTTTATTTTTGATTTTTCGAAAACAAATTTGAATAAAAAATTGTTCGATTTTTAAAATTTTTATTTATTTTTTTAAAAATAGACTAGAAATCATTTTTTCTTATAAATTTATTTCCACGTATGGATTCTCAATTCTTTTAGGTAAGTATAATTCACTTTTTAAAAACATGAAATCTCAAAATTTTAAAAACAAAAATAAAACAAATTATTTTCAGTTGTTAAAATTTTTTGTTAGGGCTGGTTTTAATTTAAAAAAATAAAAAAAGATAAGATTTTCAACAAAAACAAAAAAAATTTTATGCCTCCAACTTATTGTTTTTAATTATTTCTATACTCTTTTGCAAAATTAACTCTCAAATAAGAACCATTTAATTGATAGTTGTGTAAGCCAATCAATGCTAAAACGGATTCCTCTAAATTGTTAAGTTCAATTAATGCCATTTTACTACCCTCCTTACTTATCCATTTAAAGTTTTTAATTGTACCATATTTAGTAAAAAGCTCATTTATTTGTTCTTGAGTTGTTATTTGCCTAAGCAAAAGAAAAAATATATTAGAAAAAAAAACATTAAATTTAATTTTCACAAATTTAATTTTACGATATGTTGGATAAATGCAAAGTGACATTAGGTGGATAAATATTGAAAAAGTTTTTTGAACCGGGCTTTTTAAATCTGTGTAGAGGAGATGTAGAATAATCTTTTGCTAAACCACCGTCCTTAAAAAAAAAATTTTTCAAAAAAGAAAAAAAAAAATTTTTTTAATATTTACATTTTTCATTGGTAATTGTATTTCTGGAAATTTTGAAAATCCAACACTTATAACTTTATCGAATAGTTTAACTTTATCCATTTTGCTAACGGCATTCAAGGCTTGATCATATGTTTTATATTGCATTAGCGCATTGTCTCTTCGATTATACATAATTTTTACTTTTAATATATCACCGTAAACCCCTTTAGGAAAATAAGAGAATATTTAATTTAGAAATTTACTTTAATCAGGCTTATATAAACTTTAATTACTTCTTCTAAAAGCTTTATATAAAATTAAAGTAAATATATATTTAAAAGCCTGTCTTTAATAAATAAAATAGAATTAGAACTCGGATCCATGTGATTCAAACAAAAAAAAATTTTTTGCATTCAAGTAGGAGTCAAGTTAAAGGATCCAAGTTAAAATTATTCTCCAAAAAAAATAAAATAAATAAATAAAAAAATAAGTCATACCAAATAAAGTGAAAATAGCATCGGGATTTGCGATCTTATTTAAAATAAATAAAAAATTTCACAAATGTTATTAAACAAAAAAAAAATTAGAAAATTATTTATATTTATAGAATAAATATATTTAATAAATTTTTGAATTATTAGAATGGTTAATTACTAAAAATCAACAGAAGTTAAGATTTTTTAATTTTAGCAAAAAACCATTTTTCCTTTGTATTTGATCTCATTTGATCTTATTTTAAGAACAAAGATAGTAAATAAATTGTTTAAGAAATAAGATCAAAAAAAAAATTTCTTTATAGTTATATCAAATTTTAAATACCTGTTCTGGAAAATTTGAAATCTGAACTACAGCCGAACCTAAAGGAAAACCTGATACGGATTGAGCTGCAACTGCGGCAGCAGCAACAGCTGCTGGATTAAATGACGATTGATTTGGTCCTTGTAAATGTGAAATTTGTTGATGATGAGGTACGTGGTGATGTGTTCCATGTTGACTTTGTGTCATGTATGGGCTGGTATTGTTAAATGGTTGCTGATGATGAGCAGCAGCAGCTGCAGCCGCTGCTGCCGCGGCAGCCATGTTCATTCCTGGCATTGGTAATAACGGATGATGTTGTTGATGGTCTTGTAGTTGATTTTTGTTATGATGATGCAGATCTCCTTGTCTCGATTCAATTTGAATTGGTAGCAATGGATTTGTATAGTCCCAGCTTTTACTATTATTGGCTTTTACTTCGATTGTTTTATGTCTTGAAACTTGTAAATTGAGAATATTACAACCCCCCGTGTATGTGTTATACATATTACGACCGTTCAGGTTCTTAAAATTCACAAATTCTATCAGGTATAAAATTTTTTATTTAAATCATTTTTTTTTCGAACTTACTGTCAATGCTTGCTGTACTTGTTTTTCATCTTTCATTTGAACCAAAGCACCTAATTCATCTGAAAAAATAAAATTTATTGTCTTTTCTAAAATGAAAGGTTTTTTCTAATGCTTATTCTTTGCTTTTTTATTAGAGTTTAAAATTGGAATTTTCAATCGATTTAGAGCTTTTTTTAGAAACTAAATCCAAGTTCTTTACCTTTAAGTGTCACGTTAAAAAAAATATTTACGGCAAATAAAATATTTAGGTCTCTAATTCAATCAAATCGTTTTGAAGTCTTTATATATTACAAAATAAGGATGAAATAATGTAAATTTTGCAAATATTGTTAAAAAGGCTTGATCTAAATGAAACTCTGAAATGAAAAAAAGGTTGTATTAAAAAATATGTTCTGAGAATATTTAAGTTTTCTCACATCATGTTTTCTCGGCGCTTAACATTTTTTGCCTACATGTTTGTCTAGCTATTTAATCTTATTTTATCTTCTTATCTTGTGATCAAATGTTTTTTTATTAGAATTAAACTACCATAAAACCATGGAAAGGATATACGCGCACTAAAATCCGAGTATTTGGATTATAGTGAGTGCATTCCATTGTATCATTTTATTTTGTTTAGTGATAGGTCAAAACTAAACTAAGTCAACTTAATCGACTAATTTTAGTTAACTAAAATTATTTTTAAAAAATTAGAAAAAAATCCTGTTTTGATATTTTCGATTTTGTTTTGACCATTTTTAAAAAAGATAAGTTTTATTTTTTTAGAAACTAATTCTCTTAAAAAAAGAATATAGAACATTATTTGATCTTATAAGAAAAAAGAACTAAGATAAAATCTTCAATTTCCCAAAAAGACATATTTTTCAAATACTGAAAAGTTCAATCATGAATATAGTTTGAAATAACTAGAATTAGTTAAGTTGACTAATTTTAGCTGACTAAAAATTAGTTAAACTGAAATTAGTTAACTAATTTTATTTAACTAAAATTGAGTCGACTAAAATTAGTAAAACTAATATTAGCTAACTAATTTTAGTCTAACTAAAAACTAACAAAAACTCCCATCACTATTTTGTTATAAAATATGGTAAGTCGCTTTTTTAGAACAAATAAAATGCTTATTCAAAAAATAAAAGCAAATTTTTAATTTAAGAAAATGAATGGATAAGCTAAAATCTCCTTGATATAAAACTATATCAAATTTAATGATTAGACTTATAAATATTGATTTCGTCTTTTAATTTACATCAAGATTGGTTATTCTTAATTTTTTAAATAATTGAACCTTGTTTCGGACAAAAAAAAACATCTGATATATCAACAAATAAATTAAATTTTGGAAATTGGAAAAAAGTCGTGACTTGAATTTTAGATAAATCGATTAAAGTCAATTTGAAAAAAAAATAGTCAATTCTAGTCGATTAACAACACTAGTATTAATTAATATTATTTTTTAAGGTATTAATCCTAAATTAAACAAAAATTTGACAAAAATTGTTGCACAAAAAATTTCAAAAAAAAAAATTAAAATTACTCTTTTGAATTAAAACTATTTTTAAAACATTTCCATATTTGGAGAAAACTTGATATAATGCATCAATACATATTGGATAGACAATATTAGAGAAGAGAGCTTTAATAACATGGCTATCACCGCCATTAACTGAAGATTCTTTAATTTGTTTAGCTAATTGTATTGTATTTAGCGTTTGAGCAGCTCGATTATTATTATCAATTGTCAATTGTTGATAACTAGAATGAGCTGCTTCGACGCCTTTTAGACTAGAATTAGGATCGTTCAAATGCTCGCGAAAATATCTAATCATTTCACTAGCTTCATTAACATTTGTAAAATCGATCAATGCTTGACCTTTTTGTTTTATATATAATAAATTTACAACTTCACCGAACTGTAATCCGATTAAGACTATTTGTAAATCGGTTAAATCATTTGGTATATTTCTAAGAGAGACTACTTTTGTTGGATTTTGTACCATTTGCTGTTGTTGGTGTGTTAATTGCTGTGGCATTGAGTCATATCGAGCCTTTAATTTAGAAAAATCCTAATTTTAATCTTTTACATTAAAGTTCTTTTTGTTTCAAATATTAAATAAATTTATGTACTTTTTTAGCTTCTGGTATTTGTCCCATACCCATACCACGACTTAAAGCAAAATCAGAATTCTTTAAAAAAATTTAAAAAAAAAATTATTTTAAGAAGTTTTAGCTTTTCAAAATTGGAAATACAAACAGGTTGTCTTTTATAGAACCGATTAGGCCCTGAATCCAGTTTTATATTTTGGGCTGCCATTTGATGCTGTTGTATTTGGAACATTTGTTGAGATTGTTGTGGCTGCGGTTGAGCGCTTGGTTGTTGAAAAGTTTGATGTGTCATTTGATGATGATGATGATGAAAGGTAGCACTTGGTTGATTTGAATAAGGAGGTAAATAGCCTTGTTGCATCATTTTTTTAAAAATTTTATAACAAAAAAAAATATCAATCAGAATAAATTAATTTATCTAATAATTTTGTCAACAGCAAATAACTATCTGTCAAATTTTTTTTTGATAATGGAATTTTTTAGATTTATTTTATTTTATGGGTTTGGAAAGTAAAAATTAATTTAAAAAAAAAAGAATTGGTATTTTCCAAGGTATTTTCAATGTATGTTTTTTATTTTTTAAGGGAAGCAACAATAAAAAAAAGAGAATTATTTTTGAATTTTAAATGCTGCAAATGCAACAAGAAAATAAAGCAAAAAAATTAGTAAATTAAAAAAAAGTGAATAAAAAAAGAGATTCTTGTGTATATGTGTATTGAAATGATATATTTAGTTGAAATTTTTTTATTTTTCTTTGTTGTTGTTAAGAATCCACGCAGCTTTTTAATTCTTCAAAATTTCGTTATTACTTTTTATTTTTACTATGATGTTGATAAGAATAATGAATGTTCTCTCATATTTGCGTAAAAACTAAGTGTAATGAATTTTAAAAAATCATAATTTGAATTTTTTGAAGATTTAATTTGCAATTTTTGCATGAAATGTTCTAAATTTATTTTTAGTCAAAATTCTTATAAAGGTTGAGTTAACTGTTAATACTTAATTAATTTTTTTAAGTAATGCTTTAATTTATGTCTTAAAAATTTTTAAATTAAAAAAAATAATTCTATGAAACCCAAATCATTTTTTTTTTAAATGTAAATCTCAATTATTACTTTTTCACTCAAAATATCATATTTTAGAAAATTTTACTTTTTTTCAATCGCAAATTCAAGTAATTAATAAAGCACAGACCTCCGTTTTTATTTTAAAAATTGGACCTGTCCTTGCAAGGCTAAAAAAAAACTCTGCCCAATTCCGACCACTAATTTTCTGTCTCAGAATTTTACGAGCTTTCACGCAAAATTATTATATTAGCTTTCGCATGCTTGGTTGGTCTTGCTAATCATCAAAAAATTAGTGTATGTGAATTTTAGTACAAAAGTACAGTACATTTTTAACAAAATTGAATAACTTTTTTTCTAGAGGTTAAAATTTAGTTCTGTAAATTGTAACATAAAAAAAGTTATTCAATTTTGTTAAAAATGTACTGTACTTTTGTACTAAAATTCACATCCACAAAAAATTAGGGATTTATATTTTCCAAATCGAAACAAAACCGGGCTAGTTTTTGTAGGAAACTGTTTCAGCTTTCACGAAAGACCAAAAAAAAGCATCTGGAGATTTTTTTTCAATTTTAAAAATATTTTTTAAATGTGTTTTTTGTACAATCTGATCTCAAAAATAAATTTTTTTTATTAATATTGATTTATTTTTTCATTTTTTGCTATGTAACCGATTAAAACAATCAAAAGTTTGTTGAAAAATTTCAACTACTATCCCGTTCAGGGATGGGTCAATTTTCTCCAGTCAAATTGAACCATGGAGAATTAAGTTTTGAGATTGTTATTTAAAAAACATAAAAATTTTCTAAATATACATATGCCTTGAAGTCAAGACCTTGAATCAGATCTTTGATCAGATGGACAACAGAATATAATTATTGAAGCTACTGTTGACTAAATTCACAATAATTTTACAAGATAATGCCCAGTCGATTTTAGATTATTTTGAAACTAACTGGATAAATGGGACCATTTTAGATTCCCTTTTTTATGAATAATTATTATCGAGAATACCGAGTGACTGTAGACGTTTTATCCAGTAATTTTCAATATCCATTACTATAATTAGCAGATAAGGTAACTCGAATTTTATTAGTGTCAGCTATTTAGTTTTTAAGAGTAGTAATGCAGCGATTAATCGATCGAGGTTTTTAAAATCTAAATCAATCGATCACAAAGTCAAATATCGTGTTCAATTAAGATTGACTCAAATTTTAAAATTTAGAAATTTTGGCGCTATTTTCTGCTGTTATTTAGCTTAAGAAATATTTTCTATAAATTTTTATTTTATCATGTATTAACATGAAAATCTGATTATAAATTAGTTCATTACTTTCTATAAATTAGACGTCTTAACATGATTTCCTAGAAAGAACTATTCAAGGGTGATTAAATATATTTAAATCGGATTTTTTTTAACGAATAAGTATTTTAAAATAATAAAACAATAAACCGATTGAATAATTCAGAGTTTTAAAAAATTATGTCATTCACGAGTCCACGATTTAAAGTTTCGATTTTCGGGCGAAAAAATAATCGATTAATCCAGAGTTACTATAATCCACCTGATAAAACTTTAATCATTGAATTCTTCAAAAGACTGAATAATTGTAAATTTATCCTTTGCGATGATTTAAATTCAATGTCTTTTGCAATTGGATGTAAACAGGTAATCAAAATGAAAAATTATTAGAAAAAATTGATAACTTTGAAAATGTAATTATATTAAGTAATACATCAAAAACATATAAATCGTTCTCAAGTTAAAAGTAAAACATCTTAGACTATGCCTTTAATGTTATTTCTATCTCAAAAGCTTTCTCAATTTTGAAACTGAAAAAGAATATCTGATATGGAGCAACCACTTCCCATTTATGATAATAATTAATAATGAAATCGAACGTAATCAATATAAATTTGGGAAAGCTGAAAGTTTAAACTTTTAGATAGTTCGAAAAATTCTATCCACTTTAGAAATAATACTAATTATATAAATTACCAAAATATATTGTTGAACCAACAAAATTCAAAAATATAATCGAAAAGTCAAAAAATGAAAAACCAAAGTAAAATAAGATTAAAAACAAATCAAAGAAGAAATTGATGATTACAATAATCTAAATGACAGTAATTCATTGATTCTTTATGACCAAAACCTCCCTCCTCTAGAACTTTCTTGCAAAAAATAAAAAAAGCAAATTCAAAAAAATCAGAAAATAAAACAATACCAACCTACGTTAAGAAAATTCTTAGTTCTTAGAAATCTTAGATCTTAGAAGTTTTCTAAGAAAAAAAAATTTAAGATTCTTAGATGTTTAACTTCTAAGAACATCTAAGAACAACTAAGAATTCTTAAATATTTTTTTAAATGACAATAGTATTCCTTCTTTTTATACTTTTAAAAAAAAATTATTAGAGCCAATCAGCTTCATCTTATTTTACTTATACTTTCTTAACGTTCGACTGTCTTATAACTAGAACATTTATTACTTCAATTTTGGTTCAAAAATGGTTTTTTTTATCTTGAATTCTTAGTAAGTTAGTATACATAGTATTTGCACTTCCCGTTTATATCAACTTCAGTTTCATAAACGATCTCATTTAGGATAAAGGTTATGTTGCTAATGTTTTAGTAAGATGTCGGGCTACGTTATTGTTCTTTTATAATCTCTTTTGTGTATGATTTTTTAAATAGTCGTTCGAAGAATTTAATTTGAGATATCTTAAGTCTCGTCCCTTTTTCGTTTAAGTTTCTAAGGTTGATGCATCGCCTTGGGATGTTGTATATGGACCTAAGAATTTTTCCTTCGATATTTTTTAATATTTTGATGTTTGTCTTACTCTAATTTACGGTTTTCTTGCAGTAAAAAAGAACTAATGAATGCTTTATAAATATGTCCTTTAAGGTATGGGTCAGTTACAGTTAGAGTTTCTAAGTTTGGCCAAAGAAATATACGACGCCTATTTGCGGCTTTGGATGTCATTATCATTACCGTTCTCGTTGATTTCTTTCACAAGGTATATGAATTTTTCAACTTTTTCTATTGGTATTCCATCTAAGGTTAACTCATTTTGCCAAAGGTCCTGTTTCCTTTCGGTTGATGATCAAGTGATTTTTTTATTGACAGTTTTATCAGTTGATTGTTGAATTTATTCCAAGTCTTCACCAATCTCACTTATCATGTCCAAAAGTTCTTGTAGATGACGTAAGTTAGAGAAAATTAGAATTATGTCGTCAGCGTAGGCTATCACATCAATTTTGATTGAGTTGAGTTTTAACCCCGGTTTTCTAAGCGAGATTTTATTCAGAATTTTTTAAATCGAGATTAGTTTTGGTAAGGCCTTTTCACCTTTTCGGACCCCAACTTGGCTTTTAAAAATATTTGAGAAATCATCTTGATTTTTCACTAGCAAAAATGAGTCTGTGTAATATCCGATTAACCTCGTCGAACGCTTTCGAGGCGTCTATTGAACATAATTAGGTCAACTTGCTTTTTATTTTTTGGGTTTCAATCGCCTGTTTTAAGGTACAGACTGTATGTTGACATTAAGAGTTTTGAACCCAATTTGTTTTGGTGATCTTTGTGTTCCATGTTTAAAATATCTAATAAAACTCCTTCAATGTGATTAAAGAGTGAATCAGAGATGGACACTGGTCTTAAATTAGATATATCTGAGTTTGATTTTTTTGGATCCTTAATTATTTGTTTTATTATAGAGATGTTGAGATATGGGCTTATTTGAAAGTTTATGATTGTCTCAAACATTAACTTAATCGTTTCAATGATTTTTATATTTAACATTAGCATCTCGTAGCTTAGATCGCTTAATTCTGTAGATTTATTTTTTGGCAAATTGTTTATTATTTCTACAAATCTATTTGTTTCCAAGTTAAAGCAGAACTTGTCGCCAAAAGTCTGTTCATTTTTACGACTTGTAAAATTATTTTCAAAGTGTGATTTTAGTTCGTTGATTCCTATCTCGATTTGTTTAGTATCAAGTTTTTGTATTTTTTTGATTTTTTTGCCAGAATCTCTGACTATCGGTTTTGAAAAGATCATTTATCTGCCTCATTAATCTTCTTTTTTTAAACGCTTGGTTAAAACGTTTTTGTTTTTTGAAATCCCTTTTGGTATCGTAAAGTTTGCGCTTTTCAATTCCACTTAAGTTTGATAATTTGTAGCTAATGTAGCAATCGATAACTCGTTTATAGAGCCTTTTAATTTTGGAGCTCAACCATGCATTTAATTTTTTTTTCCTTATTTTATTTCTCTTTCTTTTTGGAAACTCAGCAATCTTGTTCTCAACCTTTTTTATCGCGTTAATCATTACTTATTTTGTTTATTGTTTCACTTAATTTCGCCCTTAAGTCGTTATTTTTATAATATCCTACGATAAATCCTTATGGTCGCCAATGTTATGGTCACTGTTTAATATTCTGCATTTAATGTTCTTAATTTCATCGTGTTCACATGCTGCGTGATCAAGCCAGGTGGAGATCGATTTATGGGAGATAATCTTTTGAGATGTAACCTCCTCTGATTCACTCTTTAATCTCTTTGATGAAGTTTCTATTAGATTTGTTAAACATGGAGCACGAAGATCACCCAAAAGTATTGCCAACTTAAGGTTGGAGGGGGTTTGTATATGCAAGTAAATAAACAAAAGCCAACCTTAAAGTTGGCAATCATACATTTACACTTAAAAAATCGTGAGTTTTGAGCTTGAGTTTGCGAGTTACACTTTTGTCTCATATTTCGAAAAACTAGAATTACTATAAAAGGATAAAATTTTTTCATAACTTAATTCACTTTTTTTGGCTAATTTCGTTCAATTCGAAAATACATAGGACAAAAATGATGTGATAAAAACCGAAACAAAAATGATTATTTGAAAAAAAAGATCTGTTTTTAAAATTTCAATTTGGTCTTTAAGAAATTTAACAAAAAGAAAACAAAAATGAAAAAGAAAAATTAAAATTAACAGAAGAAAAAAGAGTTAACTACTATACAAAAAATGTTTGAATAAATATATTTACATCAAATTTGGGAAAAATTTTTTAGGAAAATTGATAAATGTGGCTTTTCATATTTTTTAAAAAAATTATTTAAAAAATTTTTTTGAGAACTTTTTGTTAAGAGAAAATCTAGTTTCTATCTAAATTAAATTCATTTTATTACCATAGCTAATTGAATATTTACAAGAAAGCATATATTGGGCCAATTTAAAAGCTTTGTTTGTCAAATGTTCTAAAGGATTTTCATATCGGGAATCATATCATTTTTTCATGTCTATTGCTTTTAGCTTAGGGACTTAACTACCTAATTATCTTGAATTAAAGTCGACACTGTTTTTAATAAGCGACAAAATTTTCTATATAAAAACAAAACTTAGAGCTTTCTGCTCAAAATTTTTAAGAGAGAATACCTAAGAAATATTCGAGTATAAGAAACGATACTGTTTAGAACGAAAACTTTTTCTTTCTTTTCAATAAGAATATTTTCTTCATAAAAAATTTGTTTTTAGTGAATTTTTCGCTAATCAGAAACTCTTAAGAAAACAAATATAATGATTAGCATTGATAATTTTATTTTTATAAGAAATTTAAATAAAAGAAGCAAAAAAAAGTCAAAAATATTACAAGAAATACAATTGAAGGTATTGTTGTAAGCTCTGTACATGAAAAATTTCAATTCATGCAAAATCAAAGAATTTGAATGCTAAGTGATAAAATTATCCTGTAAATTTCTACAAAGTGTAACAATTAGGCTACACTCAAAAATATAGATCTGCAAAAATCCTATATTTTTGAGTGTAGCCTAATTGTTAAACTATTTGTAAAAAAGTCATCATAAACATGTGTTAAAAGTCCAAAGTCTATTGTAAAACATTTTTTTTATTATCATAGATAATATGGTCATAACGCTTTTACATGGGGATTACTTTTTATCTATGAAACAAATTATGGCAGAAAAAAATGATTACGAATAATAATTAAATAATACTCATAATTTCTGTTCTATTGATTTATTTTTTATCTACTTAATTGAATAAAATTAGTAAAATATAAAATTTTACTTTTTATTGGCATTTCATCAAACTTTTTTTGATGCAAATTGTAGTTTCTTAAAGGTGTATTCTCCTGTTAATAGAAGTTTTTTTTTAAGCTTCAAAATGCAAATAAAAAGTCTCAAAATATTAAAATCCTTTTTTTCAAAGCCCAAAAATGAAAAAACTTCCTTTTTTTAAATAAAAGCTAAAATTTTTTTTTTTTATTTAATTTTATTTATTAAATGGCACCAGCTTTCGCCGTTATTGCCAACTCTAAATATTCATAAGACAAATTTTAAAAAGACATAATCAAACAAACCTTTTTTTAAATAAAAGCTAAAAAAATTGACATAAAAATAAATAAGATTATGGATGCACATTTATCTAACTTTACTTGTAAATTCCATACTTTCACAAGCAAAAAAAAATGAGTGTTGAGTGTGAGTGTGACACTTACACTCAAACACTCAATAAAGTTAAGTGTTACACTCACCTCTTACACTCAACACTCAATAAAAGTGAGTGTTACACTCACCTCAAACACACAAACACTCAATAAAGTTGAGTGTTGGTAAAATTATAATACAAAAATAAGTGATTAATTTTATTTAAACATCTTTTAAACTATGAATATACAGTACAGTTCTGAATTAATTTAACACACGGCTCAAGCCAGAGTTTCGTCGCGGTTTAAGAGCGGCTTAAGCCAGGCTTCGAAACCTGTTAACTTAGTTCAGAATTGTACTGTAGTAAATTTACGTAAAATTAAATGTTAACATTAATTGATAATTCCCGCTGGCTTTTTAATCATGGAAGGTTCAAATCTTAGAACTTAAATTCGGAATATTAATGAATTAGAGTTTTGATAAAATATTGTAAAGTTAACGAATTCGATTTGATTTGTCATCATTTAAAATAATTTCATTTTATTTAAATCTCCATTTAAATTTAGAGAAGCTCTAAATTGTTTATAAGAGTAAAATGTTTGTCTATTAATTAGAGTGCAACTGTAAATATATGAACACTATTGTCTTATACAATGATTCAGTCCATTTAATTGATTTCAGATAGTAAATTAAATGCATAAAATTTTGTAACAGCGCCAAAGTTTAAACTTTTATTACCATAAATTCGAAAAAAAACATAAAAATCTGATATCGTAAAACCGAAATTACACTGTAATCACTGTTTTCTAAATTTCTTCTAAAATCCAAAAAAAGTTGCGAATTGATACCAATTAAAAGTTAAATTCTTGGCTCTGTATAGGAAATTTCAATTAGTCGTTTCAATATATTCAAATTGCTTTAATTTTTAAATGGAAAATGATAAACTTGTTCAGGAAACTGCAACGAAGTTTTGCTACATTCAATAATATAAGTCTTCAAAAATCCTGAAAAAATGAAAAATCTTCACGTCGTTGAAAAAGTTTCTATTTCCTTGAACATTTCATAAAACCCTAATTTGAGTAAATTACATAATTTGCTAGCTAACGTAAATCATACTTATAAGCGACTAAATGTTTGTTGAGGTTTATTTTAATAGTGTGCTTCCTGATATTTTTTATAGAAAATAGCATGTCTACTTCCATTTTAAACCAATCGATTAACAACATAATTAATTTTGGTTATTTTTTGTTTTATGCATTTTTGTATCAAAATAACTTTATCAGCCTTTTTTTCTTATTAAATAAAAAAAAAATAAAATAAATTTTAAATCCATAAATTTCACCGGCCGCCATAAAAGGGAGACCATCTTTATGGACCGTCATTTGAGGAGATCAATAATATTTTTTGAATTTGAAGAAAAAAATTTTGATATTTAACATTTTTAAATTGGAACCTCATTCTAAATATATTTTTTTTAGAATATTTTTTTGGAAAATATTTAAAAACTTAGATAACCTGATGTAGAGAAAATTGTATAAATAGCAAAAATAATTATTTTTCATTTTAAGTTATTAAGCAAGTAAAAAAGTTTTTAAAAATCTAAAATTTAAATATTCAAAATTAATACATTATGTCCATGGTTCCTATTTTATTCAATTAAAATAGACAGCTCAAACTGAATTACCTAAATTAACAAAAAAATAAGAATTCTCTTCCCTACTCAAGTAAGTAGCCTCTTAGTAAAAATAAGAAAGGCCTTATTTTATAAATAAGCTTTATTTCTTATATTCCATTGGGAATCTTAATTTACTAAGACCTTAGTAAAAATTAGTAAAGCCTAATTTTATTGGTAAAATTTGCTTTAATAGATTTTATAATTTAAAAGATGTTTAAATCAAAATTAATCACTAATTTTTGCATAATAATTTTGCCAACACTTAACTTTATTGAGTGTTTAAGTGTAAGATGTGAGTGTAACACTCACTTTTATTGAGTGTTGAGTGTAAGAGGTGAGTGTAACACTTAACTTTGTTGAGTGTTTGAGTGTAAGTGTTGAGTGTAAGTGTTGAGTGTAAGTGTCACACTCACACTCAACACTCAATTTTTTTGCTTGTGAAAGTATGGTAAATTCTAAATTTTACTTTCTTTTACATTTTTAATTTTCTTTTAAGCCAGTTAAGTACACCTTATTTAACGCCTTATTTGACGGGGCGTTGAGTTATTGGTCGATAGGGGACCTCAGCCTTAGTTTAAATAATAATTAGACAAAAATAAAACGTAAACTTTGTCTTTTTTTCCTTTTATACTCATAGAATTTAAGTATTTTAAGTTTAAATAAGTGCATCTACACTTAATCGTTCAAGTGTGATGAGTGTAAGTATGAGTGTAAACACTCAAAAAAGTAAGTTTTATGTATAAGTGTCGAGTATAAGTGTAACACGCAAACTCAAACTCAAAACTCACGATTTTTTAAATGTAAATGTATGTTGGCAATACTTTAAAAAAATTACAACTACCTTTTTTGCTAACAGTGCATATATGATATTTACTTGTTGAAAAATATGAATAATCCTTTGGTCTTAATAAAAAGTCAATTTTTCATTCAAAATTTATTATTTTTTATTTAAATAAATATTTTAATTTTGTTTAAGAGTTTGTTTTTTTTTGTACCGAAAATCACAGAAAGAAAATCTGACATAATAGTTTGAAACTTTACATCGTCACTATATATAAACAAAATTATATATATTCCGAAAAAAAAAAACAGTTACAATTTTTTTTTATTTTAAGTTTGGATTAATCGAATAAATAGACATTTATTTAAATCAAAAATAAAAAAGACTAAAAAAAAAACGAATAAATATAGAAGTAAGATACGTCTCAGTCCTTCTTTCTCTAAAAAATTAAATCAGCCCTTCAAATTTTGATATATAAAAAGATACAAAGTTTAAAATAAAAATTATAATTAACTAGGATTTTTTTCCCGCTTATAAAAAAAATAAAACAAAATTAAAATAAAAAAAAAAAAAAAAAAAAAGATTTTTTAATTATCATATTTGAATTCTAACTATTATTGAGATAATTAAACAACGGCAAGAAAAAAATATATTGAAAATGTTGAGCTTAGAAATATTCAATAAAAAAAACTCTCTTTTCGATCTTTTTCTTTTTAAAATTCTGAACTATTCACTGAGGCTAATTCAAAATAAAAATAACTTACAAAATATGCTATAAGAAAAGCTAATAATACTAAAAAAAATATTAATAAAAATGCCCAATAGTGGTCGCTTTTGATAGGTCTGTGATTCAGCAATTTTGAATCGTTATCTGTATCTGATTCATTCGAGTTCATTTTTGAAATACTTGAATTTTTAAAATTTTTCGATCGTTGAACATTATTTTCTTTACCATTTAAGTTTCTAAAAAATTCTGGCAATAACAAATTTTCAAACCAATTTTTTTGCTTATCTTGCGATACTACAACGCTACTTCTTTTCTCTCGTGAATTCATTTTAACCATTTTTAGAGTGGCAAAACTCGTTACGGGCGAAAATGGCGAACAAATTCTTTGTTGAGTAGCATCGTCTCTTAAAATTGCAGCGCAAACTCTTAAATTATATTCCGCATTCGACTCTAGATCTTTTATTCTAAATGAATTTTCACCTCCTCGATATATTTCTTTGTATTCATTATCTTTTTTCTGAATTTGTAAGCAATATTCCAAGTAATCGGAACGCTCTTGTACGTCACCAAAATCCGAGCTAGAATTAGAAACCTTGGCGGCTTGCCATTCTACTAAACATCCATTTTGAGATATATCACTTACAAAAGGTGGTTTATTGATCAAAGGCGGAGATTTACTAGTTGCGTATTTACAAACATCTGACCATTTTCCTTGGCCAGCCTCATTTATAGCGCAAATTCTAAACAAATAACTAGTCGATTCAAGTAATTTATTTAATTTAAAAACTCCTAATTGACCTTTGTAAATCGTGACAAAGTCCTCTTCCGAATATTCGTCAATAATTTCTTCAAATTTTTTTGTTTGTAAAATGTAGACAAGATTATCACCAATAGTCCATTTTAGTTTAATGCTATTGTAGCTAATTGAAACACACTCTAAATTAGGTGCTTGAGGAACAAGAGCTTTAGTTCTAAATTTCACCATGTTAGAAAATTGTCCTATGCCTACACTATTCGCTGCTTGTATACGAAATCTATAGCTTGTGTCTGGTTGTAGCGAATCGAATAGATATTTACATTCATTTTGGTGTAGAACTATATACGGCGAGGAACTAGTCGGATATTCACTAAAGTCAATATTGTAAAATTGTATTGGTGAACCGTTCGTGTTTGGCTGTTTCCAAGTTATTAACGCCGAATCACTATTTATTTCTTCGAGACGAATACCATTGACTATTGATGGTACATTAGCAGGTGTGATATATTCGACTAGTTGGCTAAATTGACTAGCGCCATTTAAATTTAAAGCCTGTACACGAAATACATATTTTGTGTTTGGAAGAAATACATTTTTTAGTTCGTATTTTAAGGTATTACCAGTGTAAAGATTTGTAAAAAGGGTATCGGTGTCTTTTAAACACCATTCTAGACGATATTCAATAATTGGTGATCCGTTACTACACGGCTCAGACCAGTTAATCAATAGGCAATTTGATGATTTGGTTGTTATAAATAGAGATTCAGGCGGATCTGGACAAGCTGCTCCACTAGTGAACTCGATTGATTCAGACCATTGACCTGGTCCATTTTTATTCAAGGCTCGTAATTTTAAATAATAACTTCGACCTGGTAATAGATTATTAATTGTTGTATTTAACTCATCACCTTTTAAAATTATAATTAAATTAAAAAATTTTTTTTTCTAATAGCCCATAAATAAGCCTAATTATCGTCTCTTGTGATAATTTTGAATAAAACAAAAAAATAAAAAGCAAACTACCTTTGTAAATAACATTCTCTTCTTCATTATCATCTATATTCATTTTTAAGCTTAATTCATAGTTCAAAATAGGAGCTCCGCCGTTCTCGTCCGGCGACATCCATTTAATTTGAACTGAATTTGATTTTGGTTTTCCAACAAGTTTCGGTACATGACACTTTCCAGGTGATACAGAAGATGTAAAAAATGAAGATATTTCTGAATATGGACTATTGCCAATCGAATTTGTACACAAAACCCTCAAAACATAGCAAAAACCTGGCTTTAGACTTTTTTCTAATAAAAATTCATTTTTATCACCAGTATAAATTTCTTTGAATATATTTTGTTCATATTCAGACATTTCAAGTGTATAAGTTCTTATTTTATCTCCACCATCGTCTCTAGGAGATTCCCAATTAAATTTATAAATATTTAAACTTTGAATTTTCGTTCGAATTTTCGAAGGCGCATTCGGCACATCTGCTAAAGTAGAAAATTTTTTTGTTTCACACCAAGCCGAATTGCCCTCTTCATTTTTAGCCCTAAGTCTAAATTGATAAAAACACTGTCTTCTTAAATCAGTTATTGTGTAAAATAGTAAAGGCCCATTGTAAATTGTTATGAATCCATGTGAAGCAGCTATTTTGTCTTCTGAATCGAACATTTGTAATTCAAAATCAACATCATTAAATCGTTTAGGACCCCATGATAAAGTAAGAGAGTTGACTGTTGATTCGACTAATTTAGGCTCTTCAGGTACACTAGGAACACTGCCTGATGTAAATACAAAACAAACAGGACTAAACTCACCAATACCATGACTATTTTCGGCAGCAACTCTAAAGGCATAACAAGTACTTGGACTTAATTTTTTAACTGTAAATTGCTTCAAAGGACCTTTATAAACTTGTTGAAAATCACCTAATTCTAAATCATCAAAATTTTCAAAATTATTCGAATTGATTTGTTGATATTCAAGAATAAAATTTGAAATTTTCGAATTATTATCACATGGCTGCATCCATTTGAGGGTTAATTCATTCTTTTTTTTGACACCGGTTTGTTTTGGCGCTTGTGGTTGATCTGGTTGAAGTGGTTTAGTTTGAAATGAGACTATTTCTGTATCGGGACTTTTGCATTTGGCATTTAATGCAGCGTTAACTTTTAGAAAATATTTAGAATTCGGTTTGAGGTCTTTTAAAGTTATTTCATTAGCATCACCGGTGTAGACTTTGTCAAAATTGTTCTCGGTTTCACACGATATTTCCAAAGTGTAATTCAAATTTTGAAATTTATTTATGGCTTCTTTTAGAAGAATAGGCTTATTGTTTGAATCGAATATAAGGAGATCATCTTTAGTCAATTCAATCGGACTTAAATAAACAAGTACACTTTGAGTGTCTATATTTCTAACATTGGGCTTTTTAATGCGTTTTAATAAAGTTTCGAAAAAATCAATATTTTTTTCTATATGTGTGTCCAAATCGATTGGTTCTTGATTTAGACGATGATTTTCTATGAGTAATGACGTTGTTTTGTCTAGTTGTATGTCCATTTTGGGATAGAATGCTTGTGAATCACCATTAAGATATTTTTTACTGGCTTGTTGTGTTGGAGCTGATTGACGTTGAGCTGAAGATAATGGTTTATTTTGATATATAAATTGTTGATTTGGAATTTGTGATTGATTATTAGTACTTTGATTAAAAATATTTTGTTGAATTTTATTGCTGTGGTTAACATTCATTGACTGTTTTTTATTTGAATTTACTTTAAAAAAAAAATAATTTTTTTGATTAATTTACGTACAAAAAATCAGTGCTAGAAAAAAAAATTCAAAAGACCAAGGCTCTTATTTCAAAATAAGATAAGTTTAGCTTTTTAAGAGAGATTTTGCTTGGAAAGAATTTTAATCCAATTTTTTTTTGATAATTTAAAAAATTATTTAACATAATAAAATTGTTTTTCATTTTTTATTTATTTTAAAGGACAAATTTTTGAAAATTTAAAAAAATGATCCTCATATCCCTAATCTTTTTGTATACATACAGTTTAATTTGAAATCAAAAAAGAAAATATGCTTATTAAACGATGATCAGTTATTTTAAAGATGATGATTATCATAGAAACTTTTGAAAACAATAAAATAATCTTAAAAATATTTTAAATTCTTTTAATTCAAAAAGTACTTCTAATATTATTATTTTTTTTATTATTATTATTATTATTATTATTATTATTATTATTTAGCATAATATCTTTAAATTTTTTGATTTATTGTTGAATTTAAACTTAAATTTTCAATTTTTTGAGACAGAAAAATGTTAAAATTAATTATATTGAAAAATCGATAAGCTTTTTTCTAAAAATCAGACAAGTGACCAAAATAAAAAAATATTTAAAATCCTTTTTCTATAAAAAATTTTGGTCTAATCTAACCTTTCATATTAGATAAATTGTTTATACCACAATTAAAGTGTCTCAAATAAAAGAAATTTTTCCACCGTATTTCCTCTAATAAACGTAACCACAAATAGAAGAAAGTTGCTACTATTTGAGTTAAAAATTTCATTTTATTTTTAAGTTATTTTTTATTATTTTTTCTGTCTTTAATAAAAGAAAAATAATTGAAAAATGCTAGCTAAATATATTCTGAGAAACTGAAATTTTCTGTTTCGAATAAAAGGAAAAAAACTGAAACAATTTCTTTTATTTGAGAAACTTTAATTAGATAAAAAAAAATCGAATAGAAGAAATCCTTTGATGACCGCACTTGCTTCTATTTTAGGAAATACGGCAGTTTTTTTTTTCTTTTATTCGAAACAGAATTTCGTTTTATCAGAATATACAGTGGTGTTCCGATTTTTTTATTTTACCTAAATTTACGTAAAATAAAAAAATCGGAACACCACTGTATTTAGCTAGAATTTTTCAATTATTTTTCTTTTATTGAAGATAGTAAAAATAATTAAAAATGTCTCAAATAAAATGAAATTTTTAACTTAAATAGTAGCAACTTTCTTCTATTTGTGGTTACGTTTATTTGAGGAAATACGGTTCTATTTCTTCAATTAGAAGAATAAAAAAAAACTATTAGAATTATTCTTAATTTCGAGAAAATACGGTAATTTTAAAATTTAACTACAATTTTTGAAAGCAATTAAAGATTTTGACGATTGTCAATAAAAAAGAAAATTTTTAATAAAGTGAAATTTTCGAATAAAATTTTAATCTAGAAAAAAAAAAGTATTAGAAAAATGAATTATATCAGAAACAGTGGAAAAGCATATGTCATTTATATTTTCCATCTTATTTGTTTATAAAAAATAAAATTTTTTTTCTTTAGAACGACGGATCGAGTTTAAGTTTTTTAAATTTAATTGAAAAATATGAATAAACTTTCTCTCAATTTTCCTTTTGAATAAGAGTATATTTTTTCTTTATTTTTGTTGTTCTTTTTTTTGTTATCGTAATTAAAACTAACCAGCAAAAAAATAAGATTCAACTTGATTCTAATGCAAGAGGAAATAAATTAAAAGAAATGGTTATTACGATCAATACAGTCTCCTTATTTATTTCTTTTTGGTGATTTTGAAATTAGATTTTTAGTCTAGCTTCTTTTTTAAATAGTAAACCTGTCAATTTTTTAAAAATAATTAAAAATGCTTTTTAATTTTTTTTTACAATTTTAATTAAAAAAATATGTATATTATTTAAACAATGTTTAAACAGTAATAGACAATATTTCAGAAACAATAATAAAATATTTAAAAAATTTTGATTTTTTTTCTAAATCTAATTGAATTGGTTTTGTTGGTCGCTAAGTAAATATATCACCTTGTGAATATGACCTTACCAAACTAATAAAGAATTTGATAAGAAGTGCGGTCATGATAAAATTATGTATGAGTATGTTTAATTGTATCAATTAGATGATTTATAAAAATCTACAATCAAATTTCCCAGAGTTTTCAATCTTACTTTATTTATTTATTTTATTTAAGTATACTTTAAGTCACATTGACAAATAAAATAAAAAAGAGATAAATATAAAAGACTTTTGCCATAAAAAAATAAGTATATACAATCTTACTGAAAAACATTAATTTTTTTTTTTAATTAAAAACCTCATAACCATCTTCAATTTTATTTGTTGGACAATTTTTTCTTTCGAAGCTTTAAAACTTCATTTGTATCAATAAGATAACAAAATATTTTTTAAAAATTGTATTTCCTATCTTAAAATTTTGATTTAAAAAAAAATCATAACGTCAAGTATTTTCCATTTAGAATCATAATGGTAATGGATTCTTTTCAAGAATACTACTAATTTTAAAAAAATAAAATAGTTAAAAGAAATGTTCTAATTAATTCTAAAAAAATAAAGAACAAACGAATAAATAATTCAATAAATATAAATTAATTTCAATTCAAGCATATCCCTAAACCTATTATTAGTCATAGATATTTATTTATCAGAAAGAGATAGAGAGAGAGAGAGAGATCATTACTTACCAAATATTTTAGTATTCTCTTTTGAACGATTAGTAATACTTGTATTACTGTTAGAATTTATTGCTAATTGTTGATTAATATTACTATTACTGTTAGATGTATTCTGAAGTATACGTAAATTTTGATTATTATTATTGATATTTGATTTGCGTTTATTGAATAATTCTGTATGACTTAAGGTTTGATTACTGTTATTGTTTAAATCGTCTTGTTTGTATAAATGAGATGATGTTGAACAATTTGAAGACGAAGATGATGATGATGATGTACAATTAGATGCCGATGTGGAGGAACAGGAAGACGAAGACAATGGCGAGATCGATAGAGTCGACGATAACCCAGATGTGCTACTATTAGTATTATTACCAATTGACTCGTTTATATCACCCTCGGATTTTGTTTGACTTACTAAACTAGTCTCGCAATCCAAATCACTTAGATTATTCTCTTTAAACTCTTGATTTGACTCGATACTTATCGGTTGTAAAAATGTATTAAACTGATTTTGATACAACTGATTATTAGAATTATTCAACAAGTATCCTCCGCCGTGATAATTGCCCACCGAATTGCCTTGTTTGTTATACTTTTAAAAAAATACAATTAATCAAATTTTTCTTATAAATATTTAATTTTATTCATTTGAATATAACTTGCCACATCTAAACTAAAACGTATGCAAAAAAAAATAAAATAGACACGTAGCGAGTTAAATTTTTTTTTCCTATGTACAGAAAGACATGATAAATAATTTAAAAAAAAAAGACTCAAACTTAACAAAAAAAATATTAGACATAATTTAAACATTCCAAAAGATAAACCCTAAATATTACATCGAATCTATAAGTATAAGAATCATTCAGTAAGTTGAGAAATACTGGATTCATATTAAATTAAATTAAATCTCAAATATTTTTTATTTTGAATAGAGTTTATTTGAAAATTTCTTAAGATTTTGAGACGAATACGCTCGATCGGATCTAATTACAATTTAATATCATTCTAGACATTTCAACAAATTAATTTTTTTATGCACCAAAAATTTTATCCAACTTATTTTTAAAAGATTCTCTTTTTTTTCTTAAATACATAGCTTTGAAAAAAATAAAAAACTTATAAATTTTCTTTTTTGTAATTATTTTTAAATTGATTTTTAAAAATAATTTTTCAAAAATTAAACTGCCTTTATTCTATCTAGAAGAAAATTAAATATTTTATTGCTGTTGTTGAAAGATTCGACTCGAGTGTCAAGTAGAAAATTTTAAAAAAAAAATGACTTGATTTAACTCCTTTTTAACAAAAGACAACGACAAATACATAAGAAATATTAAAAAGATCATAACAAAAATCTAAAACTCTTTGATAGCCCTAAATCCTTATATTCTTTTGTTGCTTAATCCTTGACATAAAATAACTCAACACAAATACACTTAAATGAGAAAATAATAACCATTATATGAGGAGAAGAAGTAGAAGACGATGATAAGTAATTGTTATTGTTATTATTATTATTAAAATTATTAATAGATTTAAATTGTAAAAGGTTTTTGCTATTGGTTGTATTTTTTAAAATTTTCGTTTGCTTATTAAAAGTATTCAATTTGATAGAAGAATTGTTACTATTCTGAATATTAGTGTTATTAAAATTATTATTATAGTTATTATTATAACAAGTTTTGTTAAGAACCTGTTGTTGTTGTTGTTGTTGTTGTGCTATTCCGTTAGATATTTCTGTTCGAGGTCCATTCAAGTTCATCATCTGACTTGGTTGTGAAGAAATAATTAAATGTACAAGCATGCCATTCTCGTCTACTATTTGCTGTACAATTTGACCAGGTGCTGGCGGTGTTAATTGTAATGGTACTGGTTGAGTACTATCATTGTTAACTATTTTAACAGTAGCAGGACCAAGTATATCTCTTACTTTATCTCCCAATTGAACTTGAAATATATTTCCGGCATCGACATGTACATAAACTGTCGAAGGATTTGAACTAGAGACTTTTTGATTACTTAATTCACTTTTATTTACAAAATTCATAAATTGTGGATGATTATGTTGATGATACATTGGCGAGCTTAGTTGAGGTGGTTGACTCGATTGATTTTGATACATAAAAGTCGGATATGAAGACATTGGTGGCGCATTATAGATCGGTTGTGTCGTAAATGAATGCTGATATACATTTGATTTATTGCATGTTGTATTTAGATTTGTTTTTAAAGGAAGTGTCGTGGGCAGTTGTGGAACATTTTTAGATTGTGAAAATTCGCTAAACTTATCCTCGTGTTTTATATTTGATTCATTGGGAGTCGGTGTTGGTGTTGTGTCCTGATTAACTGAATTCTTTTCTGTATCGTCACTTGATATTTCGCCACCATTTTTTATATCTGTATCTAAACTGTTTATTTTACTTGATAACTTAATTGATTCAGATTCATTCAAAAGATCGATTGGTGACATTTTTCCTTATCAATTTGATGTTGTTGTTGTTTTTTTGTAACTTATATTTCGTCTTCTTTTCAGCGACTTAATTTACGAACTTTTCATTTCAAAATAAATTTTAACAATTTGTTTCATCTAACAACAAGAAAAAAAAATAAAAAATTGAGATAAGAATAAAAAAAATCAAACTTTTTTCTTTCCATTTTTCTCAAAAAAAAAAATGATTTCAAGCTAGGGAAAAATTTCATATTAAAAAAAAATTTATGATTTCTAATTTTCAATAATTTCAAGCGCATTTTCAACGAATGATGACAGACATAGGACATAAAGTCTTTATTATATTCTGGTTTTAAATTTTCAAAATCAGAATTTTAGTTTTTTTTTGTTTTGTTTTTCCTTTACTTACTTCTCTTAATAATCGTCATTTCAAATTTAAATTTTTGATTCACAATTTTGCAACTAAATTATGATAATAATTTATGAAATTATTTTCGTATTTTTTTTCATTGTTTTGCTCATGAGAGTCTATATTTGATTATTGATTATTTTAGCTAAGAATTTTGCTGCGATTATGCTTATAATAATGAAGATGCATAAAAAAAACATTACAAAATTAAAAAATATATATTTAAAGATTTTCTAAGATTTTTTTAATGAATTTCTCTTTTTTTAAATATCAGCTTATTAATTAATTAAAACCGCAAATCTTACTTAAAACGTATCAGTTTGATTTTATATGTTCAATATTTATGAGATAAAAGACCAAATTTCTACGATGAGTCATATTTAAATCATTAAATAAATCTAAATAATAGTTGATTTTCATTTAATCGTTGTCTTTCAATTTAAAATTATTTTATATGACAAGAGATCACCAACTCTTATTGTCATTTTTGTTAAAAATAATTTTTAAAAAATTTAAAGATTTTAAAGAGCCTTTGAATTTTAATTATTTTAAATTTTAGTTTAATTTTAAAAAAAAGTTGTTTCTTTTTTTTGTTGCTGTTGAATTTAAAACTTGAATAGATCATTTACAACAAAAAAGTCTTTTCTTAATGAGAAAAATATAAAAATCAAAAAAAAAAAGATTCCTTATTGCATCGAATGACTTTTGAATATTTACCTATTTATCATCTTAACTTGAAAAATTAATAAAAGAAAATTTGTTGGAAATTTGACATTATGTCAATATCTAATTCTTCCAAAGCTTCTTTTTTTTTTAAACACGTCAATAAGTTTTTAATTAAGTAACAGCATAACAAAAAAATTTATATACACACAATTTCCTTAAAAATAAATATGTAGATATTATTTAAAAAAAAATAGGTTTTTTATAAATAATGAAAAACAAAATTTAAAGGTCTAAAATAGAGAATCTAAGCCTAAATAAATCCTATCGATTTCAAATTTAAAAATTAAATATTTTAAAAGTATCATATTTTTTGATTTTTTTTTCTTAATAAATACTTTATTAAATCCTTAAATCAGGTATTTTTAAAAATTAATGTGTGTGTGATTAACCCTATAACTTAGGTGACCCAAATAGTTTTATTGAAATTTAAATGAAATGTTACTCTTTTAGTATATAGCAGCTTAGGCACTAAACATTTGCTAAACATAAACATTTCAAATCTTATCTCTAAATTGAACAACAAAAATAGCAAAAATTGGAAAAAATCTATAAAACATACATATATATTTTTTTTTCATCATAAAAGAACAAATCATGATAGGAAGTTTTAAAAGAGGAAAATATGGCAAAATAAGGTTAATCTATTAATTTATGAGACAAAAATAAAATAAAGAAAAAAAATTCTTCAATAATGAAAAAAAAATTTCCAAAATATAATTGAAAAAAAATGAAGCGTGGGCACACACAATCGATAATATTTTTATTTAAAAAAAAAAAATATTAATTAAAATTAACGAAGGCGTATGTTAATAATATACTGGCTAATATTAACGACACGAGTATATTCTCGGTCTCATTTTACCGGTATAAGTGCTAAGATAAGATAGCAAAAATTTTGAAAGAAAAAAAAATCAATTGAAACTCGATCGTGTTAAATATTATATTTTGGTAAGTTTATCTTTCGTTAAAAATAAAAAAAAAAGAAAAAAAAGATTAGATTTATATCTTTTCTAAAAAAGATAAAGTTTGACTTGAAAAATTTTTATCTATTTTTATTTCTAAATTTTTTATGATTGACAACATAATACTTAGACACTTAAAATAATTAATCATTTTTGATCAACACAAATATTCTATTTTATTTAATAAAATACTGTATCAGCTTCCTCTCTGCTTGAATTTCTCTAATCTTTAAAAAATTTATAAAAAAAAAAGATCTTTCCACCTTTGACAATTAGACAATAACATTTTTATTAATAATTCTTTTTATTTTTCTTTGAAATTTGAAATGTTACTATTTAACAACCTATTACAGACATTTTGCATGCTAGCCAATTTTGATACAAACATTGACATCTGCTCGCCATTAGCTATTCTTATGATTCGACTATTAACATAAAGCAAGTGTTTTATCGCCCTTCCCCGTTTACCAATTATCCTTCGCTGAAAGTTAATCACTTTGCTAACGGGAATAATACATCAACATGCTTTAACATACAAACCGCATATTAATTTTTCTGTGACATACAGTTGACAGAATAAATCATGTCTGCCACAGAAAAATAAAATTGACTGGGTATAATTTATTTAGATGACTCAATTCGATCCCTCTTCTAAAAAATAAGTGTTTTTTCATAGAATCTAATTTTTTTTTGTTAAAAATAAGAATATAAAACGACGTTTAGTATCGGATTTAAAATTAAAGATCCTGAAAGGGCCAGATCCTAGACTTAAAAACTTAAAAATAAAAAGGAACCAATCTTATTTATAAAAAAAAAATTGAAATTATCCTTTGTTTTAATCGATGCAATGTCCGAAACTAGTCGCGTAAGAAATTTTTAAACGAAAAAATCGAAAAAAATATTCTCTTTTTTTATTATTATTTTGTTGTTAAATAAAAAATCGTCAAAAATTTATTGTTTTTATTTAAATTATTAATTTCTTTTGTAACAGAGACTTTATCAATAAAAATCGTAAGCTAAATAATTAGTCAAGGAACAGCTTAAAATCTTTGGGATCCTCCGTCCTTTGAGTGTTAAAATTGTGCTTTACACTAAAGTAGCATAAGGAATAAGGAATTTCATTTTAACGATTATTCTAAATAATTTTAATTTATTTTAAATCGATACGACAAACGATTTTGTGATCATTATATTTTTTATGTGATCATATACATTTTTTTTTGATCACACACTTTGTGATCCGAGCATTGGTGATTTCGAAACTATTCAGGGAATCATATGTTAAAGGATTTCATCCAAAGACATTTGACAAGTTTTGGTTAGATAATAATTGTCGGATCCTAAACAATCTTCGTTTATTTTATATTATAAAAGAAAACGCCTGTAAAAGTTTATTTTTTAATGAGTTTACGCTGATACAGATTCTCGAGTTCTAAATCAGCTTTTAGCTTAAAAAATTTTTTTTAAAGTATCACAAGAGTAGATTTAAGAAGAGTTTCTATTAAAAATGATTTAAACATTATTTATTTCTATGATAACTCTTAACAATTATAAAACCAAAATCAATATTAGGTAAAAAGAAAAAAAAATCAGTTTGTTGAAAATTTTGTTATTTTTCTTCTTCTTTGGATATAAACCTAGTATTAGCTCAATTAAATAATCGTTCGTTCCTTTTTTTTCATACTAAAAGACTAATTTTAATCAAATATATTAACAAAAACAAGAGGGAAAATGAGCCTTTAAAACAAATTTGGGAAGTCTAAAAGTTTTGTTTTATCAGTAAATTTTGACGTTCTCAACGAAGAAAAAATCAAATTTACCTTTTAAAAATGACAGAAATATTTAAACTAATAGTACTTGATAAATTATTTATAAAATCATTCAAAGCACAAAGAGTTACGAAAAATTATCGATTTTTTAAAGAGAAATAAAAAAAAATTTAAAGTTGTATTTCTTGTTGGACTTTTTGTTATTAAGAGACAACTATAATTACAGCTGACTTGAATTTATTTTTCACTTGATAATGTCGTACAAAAATTCAATATTTAGGTCATTCATTTTAAAAGCAATAAATCTCGAACTCGTTAATGGATTAACTTATTTTTTTTTTTGATAAAAATTTCATTTGTTTTCTTTTCTTTTTAACATTTATCTTAATTCAAAATTAAAAAAATTAAATTTGTTTGAATTTGAATAAAAGAAAAAAATAATCTTTCTAAAAATATTATTTGAACAATTTTAAATTTAAACAATTCTAGTCGGAAAATAATTTATAATCTATAAGAAATAGAATGCGTGACCTTAATCCCTTTAAATGGTAAACACAATGAAAAATAAAACTTGGGTTTTCCAACTAAAATCTTTGATCAAAAAAGACCTAGAATACGCTTGGTTATTTTAATTGTTTGTAGATTTGATTTATTCTTTCTATTATAAAAAAAATGATGAGAATTTCTAGAGGAATTTTTCGTTCTTTAGAACATAGAAGTTTTGTTCCTATAAAACAAAGCTGAAATAAGTTAACGATTAGTTAAAACATTTTAAATAAGAATTAAATTTTTACGTTTGTGATCGTATTATTAAATTTCAGTTTTATTTTATAAGATGTTCAAACCCGAAAAATTCCTTGTTAAAATTTTTAATCGTTTTTTTTTTATAGATAAGAAATTTATTAATTTTCAAAATTTTTGGAAAACTTTCTGCTAACTTCCATAGAGTATGTATTCAGAAAATAAGGTTCTTAAAATATTTGAGGTTATTTTCTTTTGGCTTTTAAAAATTTAGGGCATCTGAAAGTATTTTTTTTTTCAAAATTTTAAACATATTGGCCAAAAAAAGAATTTGGGTTAACTTGAAATAATTGTCCGATTTCTAAACAATTTTAACTAAAATATTTGTTTTTTTTTCTTCCTGAAATTGAATATTTTTTTAAGTCTAAATTTAACTAACTTTCTAAAGTATATTAAGTTTAATAATCCTTAAATAATTTTCTAAAAAAAATACAATCCGAAAAATTTAGCTTCTAGAATATGAAAAAAGTCGTATCAACTTTAAAATTCTTTCCTTTCCTTTCACTTCCCAGGAAAGGAAAGAAGAGTCTAGAATAAGGAAAGAAAAACTACATAAGGTTTTTATAATTTTTGCTTTTAAAATTCACTATTGATTTTTTAATTATCTCTTTTAGGTTCCTGGTTAATTTTTTAACGCTTTTTATAAAAAAGATGTCTCTAATTTTTCTAACATGTCTCTAACGTTTCAAAAACATTTTCATCCATTTTAAAAGAATAAATTTCATTAATTTTTGAATAATCGTCTTATCCGAGATTTAAAAAACAAAAATATTTCCACAATATAATATTTATGAAATAAAAAAAAATTTGTCATCTAAGTAAGTCGGTTAAAAAGTCAGTGTCACCGAAAAATGATTTTTTTATTCATTTGTAGAGGACTAAACTATCTTTTTTAATTTTTAACGAACAAAATATAAAATTTTTAAATTCAACATAACAAATATAATTTCATTTATAATAAGATCACACTTCCGACAAGACCAAAATGTTCTCAATTTTTGATTATTTGTTTTGATTTGGTAAGTTTTCTATAAAAATGGTCGAAGTCCTTAAAAAGATTTTTGAAAAAAAATAAATTATTTAAACCTTGAAATAAAATTAAAAAATTGTGTTTTATTAAATTTTTTTGCCAGTATGCGTAATAAAAGAGTAATAATATTTTTAGAACCCTAAAGTAAGCAGAAAAAGATCATGTACATTTTTTATTAAACTAAATTTAAAAAATGAAAAAAATCTTAGTTTCTAAAACATGAATAAATTATTAGCTTTTTTGTTACTTAATTCTTAAAGCAAAATTTTATTATCTCTTATTTATTAATGAAGGAAAAATTATTAGAGATATAAATGCAAAAAATAAATCTAATTACTTTTATTCTTGGCAAAATATAAGTTGATATTAAAAATAGAACAAAAGCAATAAAGAAAAATCTGTCAAAAGAGAAATTTTTAATTAAACTTTTGTTCATATTTAATTGGGAATTTCGTATGTGTAAATGAATTAAAAATTTAAATTTGATTTTTTTTTCTTAAAATTTTTGAACGTATTTAAAAAACTCGGTAAAACATTCAAAGTATTTTGAATTTAACTATATTTTTCTCAGAATTTGCTTTTTCTGTAAAATTAGATAAGCTTATATTACCATACTTCAATTAAATATTTAGGTTAAAAATGAAGTGGAGTATAACATATCCAAATACCGTAAACCTTTGCCTAGTACTCTAAGAATAATAGCGTAATTTGACTTTTATTCTATATGGAATAAATCCCATCGTTACCATGTTATAGCAATTTTTTTAATTTTTTTTAGAAAAAAGCCCAAATTACGCTAATGTTCCAATAATAAAGGCCAAATTTGGCTTTAATTCTAATAATGTTTTGGCTATCTTTCTAGAAAAAATTAAATTAAATTAAAAAAAAGTTGTGAAAAATTCGAATTTATTTTAAGTCAAAATTTGAGCATATTTCTAATTTTAAAGTTTATTCCAATAGCATTTTCAAAAAAAAATTCATTTAAAATTGCATTGTAATGACTTAAAATTCATCATTTCGAAAATTCGTAAATATTTTGACTTATTAGAGAACTAACAAATGATTTTTAGTGAAGATGAATCATGTCCTGAGCCAGCTCAGGGTGAAGAGCATACCAAAAAAAAAGTTTCTAGAAGGAACACATATTATTTAGATGTAAAGCAACAGGTTTTAGGATATTTAGAAACTAATGGACATAATCAAAGTGAAGCAGGTTGGGTTTGGCTAAATTACTATAACATGGTAACGATCGGATTTATTCCATATAGAATAAAAGTCAAATTACGCTATTATTCTTAGAGTACTAGGCAAAGGTTTACGGTATTTATTTTTTAGAGATTTTTGAATAGCAATTGTAACGGTTTAATCAATTATAAAGTTATTTAAAAATGACACAAGGTTTATTCATATTCTCTTAAAAATTTAATTTTATTGAAAGAGCGTATAAAGGCTATTTTTGAAGAATTAAATTAATTCTATCACGATACCGTAAAACCTTCCTTATGGCCCGGGGCTCTACTATTTTTCAATGATCCCCACTCCTATTAAACTCAAGTATAACCCCATATCTTTTTAAAATAAAATACAGCTTAACCCCGGGGTAAAAATAAAAAAAAAAAATTGTGCTTATAATTTTTTCTCAAATTTTCAGCTTAAACCCATTTTAATTTTTTCCAAATTTTTTTGGAACCCCATGAGGCAATAAGAAACTTTAAATAATGAACCATGAGATTATATGGAATTTTTGTATTTTTAAATGGATATTACTGCATTCTATTAGTTCTAACATGATTTTTAAAAATTTTTAAATTTCAATCGTAACTTATATATTTACTGAATATATTTATACTTAGCGACTTTTTTAAAAATATTTATTTATTTTTTTGATGAATTCTTTTAAAACCCCATCATATATTTTTAACAAGGTTTTTTATAACCTTTCCCCCAGTTACTTCACATATAGCCCCAGCCATTTTTCGGATATAAACATGCTTTTAACATGCATATTACATGTTGATTTGTCTATGACATACAGGTTACACTATGAATCTTACCTCTCACTGAAAAACAAAATTGACTGTTTTTTTTTGTATTTTGTTTTTTCAAAAAATTTATAAAAATACAAAATTTAACTGAAAATTCCGTTGCTTTAAAAATGTCAAAATTTATTTAGTATAGTTCGTCACTCAAAAAGACTATTCTAAAAATGTAGTATGATGTCAGTTCTTTTTATCATGGATTAATTTCCGGTATTCTAGGTTTGCTGCCAAAATCTGCACTAATGAAGTATCCCCTCATGATTTAAAGAAGAAGTCACTTATGATCTATTCGGTTTTAAAAATCAATCAAAATTTATAATTTATTACCATTAATTTGGTAAACTTAGAATGGCACATCCTACCCCTTTTTTTTAAGTACATCGGTTTTATTTTTAATTAGGAACTTTTCGTTCAATCCAAATTTGTCACGTTATCTATTTAAGTATTAAATGATATAATAGGTTATTTTTAGTAAAGTCTAAATCTGAGCTGAATACGGAAAATTAATCCATGATAAAAAGAACTGAGACCATACTACATTTTTAGAATTGTCTTTTTGAGTGACAAACTATTCTAAATAGTTTTTTAAATTTTTATCATTAAAATCAGAAAATAATGTTTTAAGTCTTCTAATATGCCTATTGAACGAGATAAGCTGTAAAGAAACTTGAAGACATGGTCCTAAAGGCTAAAAAAAAGGGCCCTTAAATGTAAAAATATTACCTTCAATATTGAAGGCATGTCCGTTTCATGTAAATATATTACCTTCAATATTGAAGGCATGTCCGTTTCATGTAAATATATTACCTTCAATATTGAAGGCATGGCCGTTTCATGTAAAAATATTACCTTCAATATTGAAGGCATGGCCGTTTCATGTAAAAATATTACCTTCAATATTGAAGGCATGTCCGTTTCATGTAAAAATATTACCTTCAATATTGAAGGCATGTCCGTTTCATGTAAATATATTACCTTCAATATTGAAGGCATGGCCGTTTCATGTAAATATATTACCTTAAATATTGAAGGCATGGCCGTTTCATGTAAATATATTACCTTAAATATTGAAGAGAAAAATTCCAGAAATTTTATAATATAACATAATTGTTCTACCTAAAACGTAAAATTTCACAAGAACAAAAGATTTCACCAAATTAACTTATTATAATTAAACCGTTTTAAATATGGAGATTCATTATAAAATTTTCACCCATAAAATAAAAAAAAATTAAAATAAGCTTTAAAAATAAAAAAAAAATAACAAAAATTACAGTGTAATCCCATTTTAGCGACTCCGTTTTTAACGATTTTCCTCTACAAGGATGAAATTTTACAGTCCCAATTATTATCCAATCAAATCCCATGTTAATTTTTTTCTTTTATTACGATTCCTGTTATAAAGATTTACCTGTTATAAAGATAGATTTTAAAGAACGGTTGTAATTGTTTTCGGTCTATATTACTTTTGTTACGTCACGAAATATTATTACGTAACGAAAGTATTTTTTTGAAAAAAAAAAAACATTACAAAAAAATGTAATTGTAATAAAAGTGAACTTTTATTTAACTAATTATTGTCACACTAGATAAATTTTTTTTTCTTATTTTTTTGTTTTTCTTAATTAATTTCCTGGTCAACATCAGACTCATCATCATCACTTTCTTCGTAATCACTTAAACTATCAGCTGAGTCTTTATCATCATCAATATCTTCAGCCATTTTAGCTTTTCTCTCTAACTTAGCAAAATCAAAAACTTTAATTGTATATTTTATATATGTCTCAATACTTATCTCATTATTGAGGAACATTTGCTTTTGATTCATATAATTTGAAGTCCTGACTTTATAATGGATAGTGGCTAATTTTGTCTTTTAAAAATATATCCATTGAAGCATCAGTGATGTGAATCATGGTTTAAGTTATTATTAAGGGTTTCTTGTTTGATTTTATTGTTTGGAACATAGAAAATCGAATGTTCCATTATGGTTATAATTTTTATATTCTTTGAAAATATTCAGATTTAATTTTTTTTTTAAAAAGTCTACTTTTATTACAAAAAAATGTGATGTAACAAAATTGCTTTTCGAAAAACGAAGTCTTTTTTTTTTTATTACAATTCGTAATTAAATTCCCTTTTAGTTAGTGTAACAAAAGTCGCGTTACAAAAGTAACCGTGACGATTGTTTTCCATTAATTAGACACTCATTTATAACGACTGTTTTATTTTTTTGTTTTTCAAAATGAAGCCTACTTTTTTAATGTCTCATAGTAATTTCAAAATTTCTTTTCTAACAACAGCACGGTAAAAATAAAAAGGTGTGATTTTTTTTAAAACAGGAAGATAATCATGAATTAATACAAAGAAATAAAAATTTCTGTTGATATTTCTTTTTTTTTGGTTATATAAAAATATTTTATTATTGATAATATTTTATCAATAAACAAAACGTTAACTCTAACACAAAAAAGAAAGAAATTAGCTCTCGATATCTCCCAAAATTTAGAGATTATAGAGAAGTACAAAGCGGCACATAAAGAATTAGCTGCCTTTTACAGGATGACCCCTTAAACGATCAGGACTATTGAAAAAAGATTGTTACAACAAAAATAAAGTATACCAAAGCGAATTCACTAAAAATTACTAAAAAATAAATTTTTCGGAAAATACCTTACTTTATTTTTCTTAAGTCCCGTTTTTTTTATTTTTAAAAATCTTAATACTTTAACATGGGAAATCTTTTTTAACGATTCCATTTATAACGACTGGCTTTTAGCGGTCCCAACCCAGTCGCTTTAAAGGGATTCCAATGTACACCTTTTAAAAAAGAATTTCGGTACTTATTTTTACTACTTTTAATAAATACTTTTCTTTGATATTAAGGTTCGCGTCATGCAAAACTACAGCACTATCTGAATTCACCATTTTCGATAGAATATTCGTAATCTACGTATATGAAAACCTAGGAAAATGCTTTTTTTAGAGGGGGTAAAAAAAAATTTTTTGTCTAGGGGGCTCTGAACTTCTTCAAAATTCTTAATAGTTAAAAGTGATTTTTTCATTTCTTGAGTCGAATTTTAAGTCGTAATATTTATATATTTTCTGAAAGCTAATGAATTTTACTATATAAAAAATTTTTTTTAATGATTTCTAAGAAAATCCGCGGCACCCCAAATTAGGTAAAAATGGGTTTTTTGAGGTATTTTAAGGTTTTTTTGATTCTCCTCGGTAGAATGAACCAAAACCCTAATTTTTTATAAGAAATTCAGAAACTAGACAAAATTTTGAACAAAACTGTGGTTTTACAAAATTAAAAAAATCTTATTTTTATGAATTATAGACTATATTTTTGATCGATTTTGAAATTTATCATTAAATTTGGTCTAAAAATGATCTTTCGAATGATTTTTTTAAAAGTTTCAGGTTTTTTGAAGCAAATTTAAACTTTTAAGAATATGGATTCGACAATGCTTCACTGTTCCATAGAAAAACTTTTTTAAAATTCGACTCAAGAAATGAAAAAATCGCTTCGGTTTTCATATACGTAGATTACGAATATTCTATCGAAAATGGTGAATTCAGATAGTGCTGTAGTTTTGCATTACGCGAACCTTAAGTTTTGTTCTCCTATTTTTCCGATTTAACGAAAAAGAGAATTTTTAGAAAGTTAAAAGATGATAAATATTGTGGTATTTTGCTTAAAATCGTTGCTAAGTAATTTTTTACTAAATTTACTTATAATTCAGAGTTGAAAAATAAAAAAAAACACTTTGTTAAATAACAACTTTATAAATAAAAATTGAGTTTTATTGGGCGGATATCGAAAACGTTATTCATTTTCTTTGATTTTATTTTAATGATCCTTAAAATCCCTGCACAAAAATTGAGATTTATAAAAATTATAATAATTTAAAAACGTGCGTCAATAATTGATACATTAGCACTACAAAATAATACTTGAGAACCCATAATTTTACTCCAAAAATATATTTTAAGCATAAAAACCATTAAATTTGTTTCCAAACTTAAATTCTTAATTCTAAATAAACCCTTCAAGAGTTAAAAAAATATTTTATTCTAATAAAAACTGAAAAAGCTTAGTTGGCGTAGGTGACGCATTAAAAAAATCATGTCACAAATGAAATTTAAAATTTTTTAGTCATAATTTCATGTTAAGCTTATTTATTAATTAAATTTTTTAGAAGTAGGAACCAACCAAAAGTATTTTTTTTTGGTAATTATAATTTACAAAATTTAAAATAAGACATTTTAAATTAATTTAATGAATGTAATATGGTGTAGGAGGTTTTTTATTAAGGAATGAAAAGAATTAAACAAGTATAAACTAAAGCCTAGAATTTGTGAGAGAAATTTTTTTGATTGATTTGCGTCATGAAAAAAAATTCAAAAAGAAAACTCGGCTTAGTTAAAATTTTGTCAAGAATTTTCACCTTTATTTTAACAGATTAAAATAAAAATTTAAAATAATGTTTTATTTTTAAATAAACAGCTTGAACCAAAATTTTAAAATTTATTTTTTCGGTTGTTTATCAAACATTTTATAAATTAAGAATTTAACTTTTTTTGCTTATCGTTTTTTAAATCATATTTTGAATTAAATATTTAAATCAAAAAAATTTAAAAAACTTAAATGCCAAAACCTTACAAAATAAAAAATGAAGGCCTAAAATTGAAAATGTTCAGAATAACGTTTAACACAATTTATCTAATGGGATCTCATTTGCTTTCTTTTCTAAGTAACTAACATGAAACCCACCAGCAATCATTTCCCTAAATTTTCCTCATCTGTTTTTGCCAAATCGTTAATTTGTTCTAAAATTTATGAATACTTTGATTCCAGATGGTCACGAATTTTGTGATATAGAGAAAATAAGTCCAAAAATTTTGTCTAACAAATTTTGTTACAACCTAAAGAGTTTGATCGCCTCAGCTTGATTTTAAGAATTTTTTTTTATCAATTAAAAAATTAATAATTTATTTATTTGAATAGATTAAGCCTCATAGCCAAAGTGTTGCGGACTCAAACTGTGACTCCTCACTCCTTACACATTTTCATTAGTCCTTAACTTAGGTTAAGGACTAGTGAAACATGTTGTTGTTAATTTTCTCTTTTTTTCTTTATTAATTTTTTGGAATGATTTTTGGTAAATAAATGTGTTTAAACCTTAAAACCAGTTTTTAATTATTTAAACCGTCCTCAAACCCCAAAACCCAATTAATTAATCAAACCAGAGGTACCAAACCTCAACAAAAGTGTAAAAAAAGAAGGTTGAAAAATAAAAATAAAAAAATCTAAAGAAAAAGTATTAAATCGTTTAAAATTAAAAAAAAATAGTAATAGCTTTACTAGTATCTGATTTATTTATTTATTTAAAGCTTAGACTGAGGCTGACTACCGACCAATTACGTAACGTCCCGTTAAATAAGGCTGCGTTAGTCGAAGTCATAGACTTGCACCGAAAAAAACGGTCGGTTTCGGTTTCGGTTCGGTGCGACTGACCGAATTTTTTTCGGTACCGAATCGAAACTGATACCGAAAAACCGAATTTTTATCGGTGCCGAATCGAAACTGATACGGAAAAACCGAATTTTTTTCGGTGCCGAACCGAAACTGATTTCTTAATCGATTATTTTATAATCATATGATCTAACAAAAATAAATAGAACTAACTTTTCCTTTACCAATAGATTCAGTTATGATCCAAATTTTTTATTACAGTTTTTTTACCAAAGCGAAGTATTGTAATTGTAAAGAGACAAAAAGTGTTACTTTTAATATTTCTAGTAAAAAAATATTCAGAAATATTAACAAAAAAAAATTTAAATAAAACAAATTAAGTTTTAAGTTTTAATAAGCGCCCAAGACTTAAAAAAACAAAAAAAGTTAATAAATAATCTCAAATATTTGCTTAAAACAAATTCAGAAACATTTTAAATAAAATACCTACAGTACAAATTAAAACTAACTTCGACGATTGTTTTCCTTTCCTCTACCTCGACTCTTCCTCTTTTTTCCTTTCCTGAGCAAGGATAGGTTTCAAAAAAATACGTGATAGGAATTGGTTTTTATTGAATTTTTTTTTCAAAGGAAGAGTCGAAGTAGAGTTGAAGAAGAGTCATGGAAGAGGAAAGGAAGAGTTAAGAAAGGAATGCGCACAAATTAGTTTTAATTTGTACTGGAGTATCGAATTAAACAATCTTCTTAACCATAACAATAACCTCATATCTAAACAAGAATACTCACATAAAGTTCTGCCACGCTTTTAAAACTTGCAACACTTAATATTTTTTACGAATAGTAACACTTAAATTATAATAATAACACTTAGTAACACTTATTTTGATTTTTTTATTCTAACACAGTTAAATTTTTATGATGATATTAACAAATAAAAAAATTAATCGTTCTTATTGATCAAAAATAGATTTAATTTAAGAAGAAATAGTCGTGTGAAGAAGACTTTGAGTAGGTAACTTTAAGCTTCAAATTTATGTTTTTTTTTTACAAAATTTAATTTTTTTCGAATGAAAGGACGATGAATAATTTTCAAAAGTCGAATTTAAAATTCAAACTATTAAAAAAAATTTTTTTTTATCATCCTGTTAATAATGTAATAGTTTGGAGCAATAATAAAATTTAAGCCTTTTTAACTTTTTAGACTAGTTTTAGAAAATAATCTCCATGAATTGAAATTTAAAATTTCTAGAAAGTTTTTTATAAGATTTATTTGAATTTTTCAAATATTATAAACTATGATTAAGTTGAAAATAAAGATAAATAATGTATTAAGATAAAACACTCTTAACTTGTATAAGCTTGTAATGAAATTTTTTTAGAAGGATCTTTATTTTAATCGTCCTTTGAAATTGATATATATTTTGAATCAGAAATAAAATGTTACTTAGTGTTATTTTTATAATTTAAGTGTTCCTTTTCGTAAAACATAATAAGTGTTGCAAGTGTTATAAGTGTTAGTGTTGCAGAACTTTATATGAGTAACACGAATCTTATCTTTAAAATTGAAATTCTAAATTAGACAAAAAAGTAAACTTAATACAAATTTAAAACGCCGCTTTGAAATAGGAGCTTTTGACGCTTTAATTTTTTTTAAAAGAGCTGAAAAGTTTCAAAAAAAGCCAATTAACCAAGAAAACTTATTTTGTTCGTTCATTTGAACAAGAATTGTACATGATTAAAAAATGAATTGAAAAATCCAAAAATGATAAATTTAAATTATATTCTATTAAAGTTTTCTAAACTTAGTCAATTCTTTAATTTTTGCTTAAATTTGTTTTTTAATGATTTAAAAAAATTTAAAAATTTCGGTTTTTGGGTATCAGTTTCGGTTCGGCACCGAAAAAAATTCGGTTTTTCGGTATCAGTTTCGGTTCGGCACCGAAAAAAATGCAGTTTTTCGGTACCAGTTTCGGTTCAGTCAGTCGCACCGAACCGAAACCGAAAACCGAAAAAAAAGGGGTTCAAATCTATGGTCGAAGTGAAATTCAATTATTTATGAAATGTCATTAATTAAAATAAAAAAAAATACAAAATTACAAAATTCAAAAAATAATTAATTAAAAACTAAAAGAAAACTATGTGATATAGCAGCAGCCGTAATAAGTTTCGAAATAAAGGACAAAAGAAAAAAAAACAATATTTTATAAAATGATTTTTTAAAAAAATTTAATTACATTTATCAAATCTTTATTTTATTAAATATTTTTTTGATTAAAAATAATTCAAATAATCTAAAGACCTGGTCATTCACATATTCACTTCACAATTTTTAAGCCTCACATTTTCTAATTGTCATCAATTTAAATTTAAATTTTTTTAATGATTTATTTGGGTCTTGTTGTTTTGGTGATCAAGTGATCACCCAATGTGTGATCACTATATATTTGCCGGTTTGGTGAACATTGGTGATCACACATTGAATGATCATGCATACTGTGATCAGAAAATAAAAATAAAAAAAAAAGAAAAAATTTCATCAGACTCCGACTTGAGTCAAGTCGCATTAGTCCGAATGACTCTACTTCGGACTCAAGTCATCAAAAAATGAAAACTCTGGTGTCAATATAAAAATGAAAAGCACTGTAAATTGTTGATATATTTGCTTTGGTATAATGCATTCTTTTCAAAATTACTTAACCTTTGAACCCCTATAGTCAAAAAAATAACCAATTTTATCTCACGTGAAAATTAAAAATTAATAACACATCATATATCGAATTTTTATATACTTTCAAAATTTAAAAAAAAATTTTTCTTTATCGAATTTTTTCCTAATTAACTGTAATCAATTAACTTGGGACTGAAAAAAAGACGTATACGGTCCGATTTATTACGGTACGATCCGATAGAACGGTAAGGTACGGTAGTATTGTCGAGTCCGTCCGGCTACGTTGCAAATTCGATAGAAGTGCTATAATAAAGTGGTTTTATAATGCTAAATTATTTTTAATATTTTCTTACTAAGAGTCTCTTGGTGAAAATTTTATGGGAAATGAAAGAATTAATTAAAGTACAAAAAAGTTAACGACCTGTTTAAACAGATAAAACTAACACAGAACAGAAACAAAACAAGAATAACACATAAACATTTTATTTTTAATAAGATTACCACCTCATTAGATCTTGAGTGTTAAGGATAATGATCAATTCTTATCTTTTGAATTTAATAATTCAAAATTTGGACAAAGCCATTATTTGGACCGAAATCATCGATATGCTGTTAAATATAAAGTAAAAGTGTTTATATTTTTGAAATTTATTCTTTTGAATTTAAGTACCAAAACTCCGAAACGGACAAAATAACAAACAACATACATTTAAAGCCTTTTGAATAGAAAGATTGAAAATTATATCATTTAAAAATTAAATTGAAAGAAAATTTTACATAGGTTAATTTGAAATTTGAATTAAAAATTATGCTCTAATCTTTTTATAATATAAAAGAAAAAATAAATTTTATTTCAAATTACTATATCTAATTGAAAAAATTTACGCCTGATCAAATGCTAAATCCATTTTGCCAATGTTTTTACTTTTGGTCAAAACCAGAAGATGATACTTTAATTTCAAGTGATACTTCTCAAATAGAGCATCAAGATGTTCAACTCGACGTTTCCCGAGCAGGTAGTTAAAATTATTTTTATATTCGAAATACTAGAATGAATTTCTTACAAGTGATTATTTATTAAATAAAAAGGCCAAGATGTAGTAATAGTTAAAAATGGCAAACGTCTATGTGGTTCAGGCGGCGCCATCTCAGATGTTCCAATAATTCAAAATAAAGCTTATTTTGAAGTCAAAGTCAGATCAAGTGGCTTATGGGGTATAGGTTTAGCAACCAAGAGAGTAGATTTAAACAGAGTTCCTTTAGGAAACGACCCAGAATCATGGGTCCTTCGCAATGATGGCTCTATATATTTTAATAATAATGTGAAATTTAGAACAAATCGTACATTTGATGAAGGCGATATCGTTGGTGTCACATACGACCATGAATTATTAAATTTTTATTTAAATGGGGATGATCTCGAAACTGCAATCACTGGTATTAGAGGCACAGTTTACCCAGCATTTTATGGTAATAGTATTTCTTTTCTAAATTAATTTTTCTTTATTTCATTTTATAGCTTTGTAAAATGTTAATTATTAAAGAACTCTTTAATTATATAAGAACGCAGGTTTTTGTTAGATGAAGATATTTGGAGCTTTTCTTGAGAATTCAATTAGTTATTAGCTCAGAAAATTTTTAATTTTTATTTATTTTATTCTAAGACTAATGCCATTTTCTGACCATTTACTCAGCATTAAATATCAAAATTTAATGATTAAATTTAAAAAATTTTTCATTTCGATGAACGAACTAACCTTTTTTAATAGCTAAAAAGACCAAGATTGGTGTTTTGATTCACTATATTAAATAGGTCCTGAGCTGAATAGCTCTGAGCCAGGCAAAATTAGCAATTTGAAGTTAGGTATCATTACATCAATTCAAAAACAACTGATAATAAAGTTTTATTATTTTTATTTTTGAAAATTTTTCGATACATAAGATGGTTCTTCATTTTATGTAGAACCTAAAAATCAGAGTTGGGATCAGTTACATTAAATTCAGTTATCAGTCAGTTTCAGTTAATCAGATTTTTCAATTTTCAGTTATCAGTCAGTATCGGTTATTTAGAAATCAGTTATCAGTCAGTTTCAGTTTTTTAGTAACTTTCAAAAATCGGTTAAATTCAGTTATTTAAAAAAAAACGAAACTATTATTTTACTAGAAATATTTTAAAAAAATAAACGTTTCATGGTTTTTTATATGAAATTTTTTTTAATTTTTGAAAAAATTAAATTTGACAAATTTTTAAAGATAAATCCACTACCTACGTTATTTTTTATTCTGAATTCTAAGTTTTGTAACTCACAACAGTGTAAAAAATGATTCTAAGTTAAAGTTCTAAGTTAGAAAAATTTATAGATTTCTTTCTATGGCTATTTTATTTTTATTTTGAAATATTTCTTTTATTTTAAACTAGACCAAACTTTTGTCAGTTAAAATCAGTAACTGGCAGTTTTTGGAAATCAGTAATCAGTCAGTTTCAGTTTAACTGATAACTGAAATTAACTGAAACTGATCAGTTAATCAGTTGATCAGTTAATGCTTGATATTTAAAATCTTGGTCATTCACAAGATGACCAAAGAAATAAATATAAAATTTATTGTTAGTGGAAGATAAGCGCTATTAAAATTTTTTTAAAATTAAAATTATTTTTTTAAATAATTCTACATAAATCGTTAACCAATTCATCCATAAAAGAAGCTCATTTTAAAATTCTTTTCAAGCTCATCTTTATTAGGATTTGAATTTGAATGAAAAATTGAAAATTTTTTTATTCCCTTAGAAATTTGGGATCGAAAATTTAATTGACAAAAATAAATTTTTCTAAGTTTTATAATAAAAAGCAAACGATTGAAGTTTGTTTTATTCTTTTGTTCAATTTTTAACTTAGGTTAGCATTTAAAGCCAAGTCCTGGTTTAAAAGAATAAAAAAAAAATTTTTACAAAGTACTGCCAATTGATTTTAGTACTGAACATTGAAATACTGGTACTGTACCGATAATGTCTCTTAAATGTAATGTATTTAAAATAATCGAATTTTTTCTTTTATTATTCTAATTGTCTTAATTTTAAAAAATATAAATAAGAAAATTACTAAAAAGAAAAAAAGACAACCTCTGTGAGGCTGGTTTGTTAAAAAATAAATATTAGCTGTAGATCTACAACCAATATTTATTTTTTAACTTTTGGTATTTTGTTCAATAGAATGTATTTGATTGCACATTAATTTTTTTTTAATTAATAGTTGATGATGGTGCTATACTTGATGTTCAATTCAATTCTTTTTATCATCAGCCACCTAATGGGTTCGATGGAATAATGCGAGAAAAATCGATTCTTTAGCAGACTTTTTAAAACATTTTAAACTTTTTGTTTGTTTTTTTTATAGAGATATTTGTTAGTTTTATTTTTATTTAGATAAATTATTCTGTATAAAAAATCAAATTATAAGAAGTTTATTTTTTTAATTGTCACAAGTTTTTTTTAAAAATATCCTATAAAAATCTCTAAAGTTAACTAAAATTTTAGAGTATTATTTCAATCAAAGTTTCTATTTCAATTTTACTTATATTTTCTTTAGTTAAAGCTACACAAAGGCATGATATTTTACTAAAATACTTGTGTTTTGAATCTCATGAGTATTTTAGAGTTTAGAATCAAATTTCATAAGATGTTAAAAAGATTATAATTTTTCATATAGCAACTTATTTAACGTATTAATAAATACGGTGAATTAAAAAATAAAAGTATTCTGGATTAGAAGAATAATTTCAAAGAATAAAATTTTGTGTATTCTATGTTTAGACAGATCTTAACTTTAAAAAGCTTCCGTTTTATCATCTTTCCCATTTTACATAAAGGTTTTTAAAAATGGATAAACCCATTTATTTTAAAAAACAATATAAAAAATTTGACATTTAAATTTGAATTATAAAAATTTTTTAATTTTAAAAGATTTTAAAAAAGCATTATTATGTAGTTAAAATTTGATTAATTATTTAAGGAAGAATCAAAAAAAATTGAAAAACTAAACATGGCGCTTTTAATCAGATTTTTTATTTATATTATTAAACTCAATAAAAAAAAGATGAAATATTTAAATTTTCTTTTTTAAAAAATCATAAATTAAACTTAAGTATCTAAAAGTCAAAAAAAAAACTCGTAGAAGCATAAGCTAACTACCTTTTTTAAATTTCCTAAGTTAGATTTAAAAATAATTAATGATTATAATGGGTTATTTTTTTTGTTCTTGTATTAAAAGAATTACTAAATTTGAACTGAATTAATAAAAATAAAAATAAAAAATAATTTTTAATTTTTTATGAATTTTTTATTTTTGTTTAAAAATATTTATTACGTTATAAATATTAACAATAATGAGTAATATTAGTCAAATACTAAATGCGTTGTCCAAATTCACAAAGCAAAATTACGATCGAATTAAATCTGAATGTCTTGGTCAAAAGAAATTATTTGTTGATGATTTATTTTTGCCAAATGACAGATCACTTTTTTTAAAAGGAAATAAATTAAAAGGAGTTGTTTGGAAAAGACCACATGTGAGTTTTTTTTTAGTCAAACATTTTTTTGAAATTTTTAAAACAAAAGCAAATCGAATAAAGAATTTTATAATTATAAAACTAAAAAAAATTAAATCAAGAATTACCTATTTATAATATGCTATTTATACTATAAGAGCTTAAGTCAATAGAAAAATAAGAAAACATGAATTTTATTATCTATTTAAAAGTTTATTAATTTAGTTATTAAAATTAGGAAATATGTAAAGAACCAAAATTGGTTACCGATGGAGCTCAATCTAGAGATGTGAATCAAGGGCAATTAGGAAACTGCTGGTAGGAATAATTATTTTAAAAAAAATTAATTAATTAATCATAATTGAGGTATAATTTGTTCATTGAAACAATAAAGGTTTGTAGCTGCTTTATCGGTTTTGGCATCTGAAAAAAAAATTTGGAATAAAGTTATTCCAGATTATGAGTCTCAGGAAATAAATACAAAAAATTATGCTGGAATATTTAAATTTCGATTTTGGCATTTTGGAAAATGGATCGAAGTTGTTGTCGATGATTTGCTTCCGACATTGAATAATCGTTTAATATTTACTCATTCTTCAAGCAAAAATGAATTCTGGAGTAGTTTAGTTGAGAAAGCATATGCAAAATTAAATGGTTGTTATGAACATTTAGATGGTGGAAATTTAGCGGAAGCATTACAGGACTTTACTGGCGGAATATGTGAGTCTATTCAAATCGACTCGAGAGACTACACCAATCAAGAAAAACTAGATAATCTATTTGAAATAATGAAAAAGGCATTTGAGCGCACTTCTCTAATGGCCTGTGCTATAAATGTAATCTTCAAAAAATTTTTTCCTTCCATTAAAAAAAAAAAACATTAAGCCTTAATAATTAAAGATAAAATCAAAATGGGAAATAGAACAAAAACTCTCATGTGGATTAGTTAAAGGTCATGCTTATGGTATCACAAAAATTCAGCAAATGGCTATTAAAGGAAATTCATTTTTTTCATTCCTTACTGCCAAGGAAAAACTTCAAATGATCAGATTAAAAAATCCATGGGGCGCCGAAGAATGGTTAGGCGCATGGTCTGATAATTCACCTGAATGGAAGAAGGTTCCTAAAAGTGAAAGAGAAAAAATGGGACTTAATTTTGATAATGACGGAGAATTTTGGTAAGAAATAGATGTTGCTTTATTTTGATATTGATCTTTAAGTTGCACCATCGTAACCCAATTTGCATGGCTTCATAAAAAAGGTTGAGAAGATCTGGCACGCATTTTCTTTAGAAAAATTTCTTTTTTTAAAGCCTCTCTCTAATTTTGTTTTTAATATGATCTAAAAAATTAAATTTAGATACCATTGAGTCCGTAATCAGTTAGACATTGTGTGTAATTTTTTTTATTAGAGTTTCTTCTGTCTTTTTTAGCGAATATTTAAATACTTGTTTACTTTTAAGTTTTTAATAGCATTTAAATTTAAAATTTGAGTTCTTAAGATTTTCTTTTTAGGATGGAGTTCAGTGATTTTTTAAGATATTTCAATGAAGTTTCAATATGTAGAACAATAAATACATCATTAATGACTATTCGAAAGACTTGGTACGAGAGTGAAGTATTCGGTAATTGGTTGCGCCCTGATAGAGCTGGTGGATGCATTAATTTTCGTGATACCTTTTGTAATAATCCTCAATATTTGTTTGATTTAGAAAACGACTCTGATAAACCGGATGAAATTTTAGTAAATTTAGATCAACTAGGACAAAGATATTTAGGAAAAGATAATTTAACTATAGGCTTTTTTATAATGCGTGTTGAAGATAATAGAAAATATCGTCTACATAGACCAAAACCTAAAACAACTTCATCGACTTACATCAACACAAGATCAGTGTTTCTAAGAACCAAACTTTTGACTGGTCGCTATGTCATTGTGCCATCTACTTTTGATCCTAATATAGAAGGAAAATTTTTGCTCAGAATTTACACAGATAATTCTATTAACTTTAGGTAAAATTCTTAAGAATATTTAGCTTTTATTTTACCATAAAATTTCAATTTAAAAGAGAATTAAAAAAGGAATGTCCAATGCCATTTTTTAAAAGTTGCAATCCTTTTGCTAAATATGCCTCGTGTGTAACTTCATTGTTAGTTAAATCAGCATCCAATCTATCTAACCCTAATTCAAATGGAACATTAGATACTTATGTTATTTTAAAATGCGAAGGGAAAGAGGTAAGTAGCAGAGTAGTAAAAGATAGTTTATTTCCAGAGTGGAATGTTAGTGGTATTTTTTATCGATATAATCAAAGAAAACCAATAGAAATTCAAGTAACTATATGAATTTGAAGTTTTTTCTAAAGAAAAAATTAATGATATAAATTAAGGTTTGGATTAGAAATGCTTTTAAAGATGATTTATATGGTTCTGTAGTTCTTGATGCTAAACCAAACAATAAGCATGTACTTCTTGAATGTAGTATTTCAGGCACTCCGCATGCTAAAGGTCTAATAAAAATGGAACTTCAATCCATGACAAATATTACTGCTTTGTAAATATTTTAATAACATTAATTAGTCAAATTTAATTTATATTTTATGTGATTTTTTTTTATGAATTAAGCTCATTTGTATTTAATTTATTAAAATATATTAATATCAATTTTTTAATTAATAAAAAACTAATTTTTCTTAGTATTACTCATTTTATTTATTTTAAAGAACAAACATCGGACCTATACAGTAAAATCAATTGATTCAAATTGCTATTACTTTTGAACAGGAAGTGATAAGCTTATTCTGTAAATTGCTACCGTATTTACTCGATATTAAGAATATACCGGAACATCAAACAAATTCTTCTAATCGAGTGATTTTTTTTTCAAAAAATAAATCAAATAAAATTGAAATATTCCTCTATTTGAGAAAATTTTTAAAAAATTATAAAATAAAATTTTGTTTATTTAACAAATTTTATTGGTACAAAAAAAATATTTTAAAAAAGACGGTTTTGTGTTTAATTGAACATTGAAAAAATTTGCATAATTTTTTTATGAATATTATTTGAGTTAAAAAAAAAGAAAAATTAACTCGAATTGAGTCTTTTTTTTTCTAAGTTTTATTCAATTAGAAGAAAAAAATTTAATTCGAATTATTCTTAATTTCGAGTAAATACGGTACAAAGTGTAACAAATTTGTTACACTCAAAAATTTAGGTCTGCAAAAACTCTGTATCTTTGAAAAATTTACACGTCATTGAAAAATGTTCTATATTCAATCTGCAATATTTTTGCAGACATTTTTTAAAGTTTTTATTCATGAACCAGACCATAATTTGACAAAAAACATTTTTGATAGTTAACTATAGTGTTGGGAGTCGACTGGGTCGACTTTTATTTTTTTTGAGTCGACTATAAAAAACGAGTATATAGTGATACGCAAATTCGGTCAAATAATTCAAAAATGCATCTTTTAGGTTATATTATAGTGTAAATGAAAATTTGCATTCTACTACTCTATTTTAGAATTTAATTCTCTACGAATGCTTATTTTGTTAATAAAAATGGTATGCTTAAAATAATCGAAAAAAGCAAACAATAGACTGAAACAAACGGTAACCCTTAATTTATGGTATTATACGCTTTTGTTCTACTGAACTTCGAAATTTGAATAATAAAAACAAATATAGATATTTAAAGGCAACAAGTTTTAAAAGCTCAATCCCATTATTATTCTATTAGACTTGAAAATTACATAAAGCTTAAAAATTTATAAATTAAAATATATCACCTCATTTTTAGGTTCTTTGAATTATTCAAAAATAAAGCTTTCTTTAACTGTCTTAATTGAAGTTCATATGAATCCTTTGGCATTTATAAGCTTAAACAAATAGTAATCTTTAATTTAAAGAGTCTTAGCAAAGCTTAAAAATTTTTATAAAAAATGCACGTCAAATAGACAACTATCGTCTGTTGTTAAATAAAACTGGTTATAAAAATAAATAAATTATATTAGCTCTTTTTTTATCTTTAAATTTTTTGATAAGAATAAGAAATTTAGACTTTCGAATCAAGCGGATCTTTCGTTTTTCTTATCATTATTTGAGATTTAGATGTACTAGATCATATTTTATAAAAGAAAAAATATTTTGGTAAGATTTTCTCATTGTTTGATAAAAATGATCCATTTTAGTTTAATTTTGCTTACTTTTAAATTAGCTGAATCATGTATTTCATTTTATTGTATCAATTCATGTGGAGCATCCAATGATGGTATTAATAGAGGATATAAGCTAATTTTAGCAAATAATCGTGATGAAAGCATTTACCGTCCGACTATTCCTGCTTCTTTTTGGCCAACGAAATTTTCAAATGCAAAATCAAACGATTTTATCTATTTACCATGTAATCAAAACTCAAAAACTGATGAATTATGTGTCTTTGGTGCTTTGGATATTGCTAAAGGATCACCTCCTGATTATTACAGCACATGGCTAGGTATTTAGCCTATTTTATTTTTTAATAAAATTAATTTTTTAAGTTCTTTTTAATTTTAAGCAATAAATGAGAGAGGAAGCATAGGAAATCTTCTATTTTATATGCAACCATCAAGCCATATAATTGAACGTCAAAACCGAGGTATAATCATTGGCTCATATCTTCGAAATTCATCGTGGGAATCGGTAGATAACTTCATGGATTATTTAACATATGTTAAATCTGATTTTAAACCTTTTAATTATGTTCAATTAGAAATGTCAAAAATAAATGGTAAATATTCAATATACTATGTGAACAACAATAACTCAAAGACTTATAAAAAATTGAATTCTAATGAAAGAGATATGTTTATTTTTGGTCTTTCCAATAGTGATTCTGATGAGCCATTCAATAAAGTTTTGAAAGGAAAAGAAGAGTTTAAAAATATCATTGAAAATTATGGAAAATATTTGAACAAACAAAAAATGGTTGATGAAATTATAAAACTTTTAATGAATAAAAATCAAAATTATCCAGATACAACTTTAAAAAGCTATTTAAATCAAGCTGATGACCAAGATTTAAAAGGAATTAGTCAAATTAGTGCCGATTATGGAAATTATTGGAAAAATGCCCATTCAAGAACAAGTACACTGATTTTAATTGATCACGATGATAATGTTGAATATTTTGAATACAACATGACAAAATTTGATCAAGAAAGCTCAAAATGGGAAATGAATAGCTTTAGTTTTAAACTAAAGCCAATTTACAAAAATAAGTCGTCGTCAAATCGATTTTCAATTTTTATTTTATTAGTTTCATTTTTTAAAATTTTAATTTTATAAAATAGGAAAATTTTCTAAAAAAGTTATTTACTAAATTCATAATTAAAATTAATAATCTTGCTTATTTTTTCAAGCCAAAAATCATTTTGACATCTCTCTAAGAAAATAATTTGTTGCATCTGATATATGAAGACAGTCGTCGTTTGCTTTTTTTAGAATTCAAAGAAAAAAAGTACCGTAAACCTTTGCCTACCATTCTAAGAATAAACCTGTAATTTAACCAGAATTCTATATGGATTAGTTCCCATCGATGGCATGTTATAACATTTTTTTAAATTTTTTTTAGAATTCCGATAAAATTCACAAATATTCCAATTAATAAAGTCTAATTTTGGCTTATTTTCTAGCATTTCTAGCATTTAAACTTTTATTCCAGAACTACTCCTGAATTAAAAAAATTAATTTTTTTTTAATTTTTTACTTTTGATTTTATTCTGGAATAAAAATAAAAAAATTTGTGAATTTTATCGGAATTCTAAAAAAAATTTAAAAAAATGTTATAACATGCCATCGATGGGAACTATTCCATACAGAATTCTGGTTAAATTACAGGTTTATTCTTAGACTGGTAGGCAAAGGTTTACGGTAATAAAATTATTCTTATTTAAGTCTTTACATATTGGAATTAAATAAATATTTTTTAAACATTGGAATATATAAAAAATTTTCTTGTAAAGTTTAAATTTCAAATTATATTATTGTATTAATATTTAAATTTTAAATCAGTTATTCGAAAATTATGTGACCAATTTTATACTTACGTTACCAAACAAAATTTTATAAGATACTTTTTTAAGAATTTATATTTTTTTCCTGGTCACATATTAGGTGACCAGTGAATATGTGACCAGTCAAAAAAAATATCTGGTCACCAAATCGACATAAAGTATCTGGTCACATAACAGGCAAGACCCCAAATAAGCATGGATATGAATTAATTTTTAAGTGTTTAAAATGATAAAAGGCATGAAATTGTCAACATTTAAAAAAATAAACAATTAAATAAATTGAATGAAGTTAGCAATAAATTTAAAGCTAGCCAGTATTGAGTTAACAAGAGATCCTCATTTAGATGATGTGGCTATAAATCCCACGAAAACTCAAAGGGGAAGACCAAGAAAAATTTATGTGACTGATTTTATTTTTTAAATATTCTTAATAATCATATATTAATTAATCAAATCAGTTCTGGCAAAAAAGTTCCGATTTTAAAAAACGTTTTTTCTCGCTTTTGTTGGAGGTAGCAATAATATTTTAATCTAAATTTTCGAAAAATTTTATTCTGTAAAATGATAATGAATTAAAATGAGTGAATAGAAAAAAACATCACAATCGCATTTTAAAGTTTTTAAAAATAAATAAACTTTTCTAATAGATGTTTTGGAGAGTTCTCTTCAATTATTATAGTGTTTCATGTATTATAATTAAATATGAAAATCAAATATCTGAAATTATTAGAATCACTGAAGGTGTTAAACAGGGTGGCGTTTTGTCTCCACATTTATTTAACTTTTTCATTGATGAGTTAATACAGGCTTGTACGAGTCTAAAAATTGGGTGTAGAATTGGTAGTATTAATACATCGATAGTTGGTTACTGTGATGACATTGTTTTATTGAGTCCAACAAAATATAATCTTCAAATTTTGCTTAATATGTGTGGTGAATTTGGAAGAATATGGAGAATAAATTTTAATCCGACTAAATCGGTCATTATATTTCAAAATTGGAGTAAAAATGATGAATCTAGAGATTTTTACTTAAATGGAATCAAAGTTCAAAAAGTTCACAGCTTGGTTTACCTTGGTTTACCGATTGGCGATCATGTTTTTAAAGAAAATTATTGGGATGAAAAATTCAAAAAAGTACAAAAAGCTCTATACTCCTTAAATGGAGTTGGTTGTAGAGCTTTTGGTCTAGAACCTAAAATCTTAGCTAAACTGTATAGTATTTATTGTCAGCCTATTTTTAATTATGGCATAGAACTTTGTCATATTAAAAAAAGTAAGCTTAAAAATTATGATAAATCACAAGCTTGTATTATTAAACGTAACATTGGATTATCAAAATTCACGAAAAATACCGCTTTGTTGGAGGCGTTAAAGGTCAAATCAATAAGCAGAATTTATTACAAGTCTAAGATCCTTTTTTATCATCAAATAAAAAAGCTTAATCCCATGGACGAATTATTATCATATCTAAATATCTATTATAATAAATTCAAATGCCCTGAAGGCTCATTTATTAAACAAATAAGAGACGCTGGTAAAATAATTGATTTAGATCCTTTCACTGAAGATGGTAAAGTTTGTATAGATGCACTAGATCAATTTTATGTATCAAAAATTACTCAAACAGACAAAGCTGAACTCTATAGAAAAATTGTACATTTATGTGACTTGTTCTGTAAAGATCAAGTAAATTGTAAATACTATAAAGATATTTTATACGATGTGCTGAATAAATCAGCAACTTAAATAGTTTAATCTTGCTATTTTTTTTTATTTTTTATCTTATTAAAATTCTTTTTTTTGGTTTTTTTTAAGTCGCCTATGAGGTGCAGTATAAATTATAAATAAATAAATAAATAAATAATAGCTTTATTTAACTTTAACTTTTTATTTATACATTTTATAAAATCATAACATTTACCTGTGTAAATGTTATAAAAATTGGAAATTTTGATTCTTAATTATAAAGATTCATAATTTCTTTTTATTCAAATTTTCTCTTTCAAGATAACTAGAAAGCTGCTTAATAATTAAAATCTAATAATCTAATAAATAATTTTACCTAAAACTTTTATATTCAAATTCAAACAAATAATTTAAAATTTCTGATAGATTTATTTATTATTTATATTTGAATCTAAAAAATATTTAAGTTTTAACTGTGATATATTTTAGAAACTGACAAAAAAATTTCATTCAATTTATAAATATAGAAATAGACGATTCAAAAATTCCCTAAAAATATGTTCCAGCGTTTAGGAAGTAACATAATTTAATTTAGAAAGAATTGAAATTCTTAAACAGCTAATGTAAATTTAAATAATGTAAAAATTGTTTTCAAGAAAAAACAAATATCTTGTAAAAATAAACCAATTTGAGACATTTCAGTAGTTTCTAGGGGTTCTATAATCAATTTTTAGATTTAGTCAGCGGTAAATGCTGAAATCGCGTTTAGACTTGGGCAATTTTATATTGCATTATCGAAATTATCATGAATTCGAAAGGAAAAACAAAAAACATTTTCTTTTTAATTTAATTACCATATTTGAAATAATAAAATTTCAAATCAACCTGAAGCACTTTTTTGCATTGAGTTTTATTTTTTTTTTAGAATTTTTCTGATTTTTTCTTAATTAAATATTATTTTTTTGTTTTGTTTTTACAATTTTTTAATTTTCTAAAAATATTTATTTATAAAAAAAAAAACTTCAAAAAAATTGATTTACGGCTTCTATTTTTTTTTTATTAAAAAAACAACATTTTTGAAAATTTACTCTTAATTTAACTGTATAAGAAATATGAAAGAAACTACGAAATTTAAGCCAAAATTTAATGATTCTCCAGATGAATTTTCATTAAGTAAGAGTTCAACTAGATCGTTACAAGCTATTGATGAAAGTCCAGAGTCTTTTCATCATAAATCAAATAAAAAATTTAACAGTAGACTTCCTCCATTGTCACCAAGTCATAAAAAAATAAGCAACAAATTTACTAAAAATTTAAGAAATAAAAGTAAAATGACTTCGAGCAGTATGAGTGATGAATTAGGAGACTCATATAAAGAGGATTTTAAAAATAATGATACAATTTTTAAAAGTTTTGACTCACCAATAAATGATGAAATTTCTGATTTGAGTGAAGAAGATGAGACTTTTGAAGAACACGTTCAGAAAATCTTAAAAACAACTAATCGAACGCATACGCCTTTGTTTGAAAGTATTTGGCCGAAAGATATTTTAAACGCTAGGAATCATGATGAAAAAAATGACACATCGAAAAAAATTAATTTTAAATTTGGAAGTAGCTTATCGGAAGATGGTCGCTATGCAATGTTGAAAGCATATGAGGACATGATTTATTATGATCTTTTATCCATGAATCCAGAAAGACACTTAAATAACACTCTAGAGCGAACAAAAACTGAAGTATTTAAACAAATTCCAAAAAAAAGTTGCGATGTAAAATTACCGAATATTAAAGATAAATCAAATAATGTTGATAATTTAATGTCAGATGAAAATAAGAAAAAATTTAATTGCTCCAAAGAACTTGAGAAAGCAATGAAAATTTATGATGGCATCAAAAAATTCAAAGGTGAGATTATAACAACGCAGAATTATTATAAAAAGGATCAACTTTTGCCAGCGTACAAAGCCTGGAAAGCCAATTGCTATTATAAGATTTAAATATGGGTATTTATTGTTTGTGTGAATGTATAAAAAAAAAGAAATCATGTCAAAAAAAGTAGAAGTTAACTCATGTCTAATGAGAGAAACATTTTCGTCTAAATAAATATTTAAGATAAATTTGAAAAAACTTTTATGAAAAATGTACAATTTTGAGAATCAAGATAATTGATGAGATCATAAAGAGTAGAAAACCCTACTCTTTTAGACTATTGTGCTTTTTGACATAAATATATTTTTAAATATTTTTTTTTTAAATTTAAATAAAAATTTATAAAATTATTTTAAACAATTAAATATTTCAACTAAATAAGGTGGAAAAAAAACTTTTTGCAAGTTTAAAATTAATTTAATTCCAAACTCAATTTCTATTAACTTAATATTTGTTTTTAAAATTTACTCCATTATATGATTTTCTGGTTTATAAAAGAAATTGTAATCCAAATTTGAAAAATTTTATCTCTTTTCAATTCATTTATTTTTTAATACTTACAGAAGGATATTAAATTCATTTCTTGACCATTTTATAAAATCGTAAGCTTATTTAATGTAAAGGAAATTTTTTTCATTTACAGTTACATTCTCTAGATCAATAAAAAAAGTAGTCATTATAACTATTAATTATTTATTCATTTAACTATAGTTAAATGGAAAATTTATGAAATTTAAGTATTTGATAATTTAAATAATTCTTTAAGTATATTTAGTTTAGTTTCTTAAGCCGTATCGATGACGATTATATTTACTATTTATTTTCTTGTTATATTTTTTTTTCCAAAATAATAATATTTCATCAATATAATTTTGGTGTTCAATCAAAAATATTGGTGTTTTAAAAATAATTCGCCCAAAATAATTATTAAAATGCAAAAAACGAAAGTGATATAAGCCTAGAAAAGACTTAAAGAAATTTGCAAGGAAAACGGAGTCTAATTAGCACCTAAAGAAAATGGTTTGTAGAATATTTCGCCTCTCTGTCTAATATAGGAAGCGCTAAATAGATGGTTTTTAAAAAAATCTTTGAAAAATAAGAAATCAATTTTCTAGAATTTAAAATATATTCCTAAACTCGCAAAAAATTTTAGGTTTTTTATATTAGGTTCAAAAATTTCTGAGCTTTCAATTTTTGGAACTTGGAATTTTCAACAAAAAAAGTGTTTTATTAAAGCTGCAAATATTTATTTTTGCATATGATAATTCCTATTTACTAAAAAAAATGAACTTTGAATATTTTTCATAAAGAATACATAAATATCGATTCCCTAAAAGATGTGTTTTATTAGTAAAACGATATGTATAAAAAAACGTAATTAAAGCATATTATCATAATTTTTAGGTGACATTTTAACCAAATTTAAAAGCTCCTTTTGAAAAATCTAAATTTAGAATTACCAAGTTTGTACTTTGTGTACTAGGAGAAAAATGTCTTTTTACATAATAATTAATACTGTTATCTTAGTATTATTAATTTATGATTATTATGAAACGAAAGACATTTGTTCAGAACGTAGATATTATTATTTTTCTTTAATTCACGTTTTTCTACCGAATGCTGGATGGTAAATAATTCATACCTTTTTTGCCAAATCTGATTCACTCTAGTATAAATAAGGGCGAAAGTATCCTAATTTTTTTTATTCAAAAATATAAAATAATCTAATAGTTTTTTCAAAATGAATAAATCCTTTTTCCTAATTGTCTTAAGCTTAGTTGTTGCTGCTAGAGGCGAACTTTCCACTAACTGTCCAGCCTCGCCAATAATTACCGACTTTGACGCTAGTCGTTATGTTGGAAAATGGTATGAAATTGAGAAACTATCGGCTGGTTTTGAAGATAATTTAAAATGCATATACGCCGTTTATACACCAGTTAATGGTTCGTTTATTCAAGTTCAAAATAACGGTTTAAGCACGTAAATAAAAAAATTTAAATAAAGATTATTTAATATTTTATTTAATTAGAAATATTTTGTTTTAGTTTAACAGGTAAAACTGATGTCATCAATGGCTATGCCTTTGTCCCGAATGCAAACACTCCAAATCACTTACTTGTTGTTTTAAAAGTCCCAATAAGTGGTTTTTTCATAGAAAGAACTGGAAAGTATGACGTTTGGGCCACTGATTATCAAACATACTCATTAGTTTATTCATGCCAAATAGTTCCACCAACTAATAGAAAAATCGAAAACGTTTTTATTTTATCAAGAACAAAAACCCTAGACCCCGCTGTTTTGACCAATTTGAAAAATATGCTCGCTTCAAAAGGTTTTAATCTATCTCAATTGTCAGTAACTACACAAGATTGTGATGTTTAATTATTTTTCTTTTTTTCTTCAAATATTCAAAAAAACAATTTGTTAGTTAAGTTTTTTTGAGTTTTTAATAAAATTAATTTGTGTTTATAAATTTCTTTTTTCGCTAATTTTCAAGTGATTCGTTTTAAATTTTAACAAGACTTTTAAAGCTAAATTCGAAGTTTTTAAGTTTAAAATAAAGATAAACAAATAACGAAAATAAAATATTATTAAAATGATAAATAAATTTAGCGAAAATTTTTTAATCGTCTATTTTAGGAAACAACTCGGTTGGTTAAAAAAATGACTGTTTTCCTTTGACTTTACGTTTCCAAAGCGATAATTAAAATGGTTCAACACATTTATATTCTTTACTTTGCTTTTTATTTTTAATATTGATGGCGGCATGTCCGAGTTTTATCAATAAATTATTTCTCAAAGATACAACTTCGGAAATAATAATAATAAAATCATAAATCACATATTTAACTAAAAATAAAACTAGTAACCATTTTCTATGACTTTTAGAATCTAACTATAAAATAAATATAACGTAATTGCTCGATTTTTATGACATGTCATAAAAGGAGGGTATTCGGTGACAGAGTGTTATAACATTAAAAAGATTATACAGTGACATGTCACTATTTTTAATAAAGACATGTCATAAAAATCTAGCATTTAAGTTAACTTAAAATTTTGCCTGACAGCTAAAATTCTTAGCTTTTTTAAGACTACAGCAATGTGAATAAGTTAAAATCAAGTCTGAGTCAAAATTATTTTAGTTACTTTGACTCAAGCCGAGTCTTAAAATAGAAAAAAAGACTTGAAAAGACTCGTTTTTATAAAAAGAATTCAAAATATTAGGATTTCGGCTAAAACTAATGTTTTTGATATAGTAAAAGTTTGTTTCGAATGATCTTAATCAAGGATGTTATAGATTCTTGAAATATATAAGATTAAGAAATATATAAGATCATAAATAAGTTTCTTAAAGAAAAGCGTTAATAAGAAAATTCAAGAAAGTCATAAGAATCTTATTTCCTAATTTATTTTATCAAGATCCTATAACATCCTTGATTAAGATCTTGACAAGACCCTCATAAAATCATTATTAGGAATTTTTTTATGGGTTTCTAACGATTTGTGCTATCTATTAATTAGGTAAACTGATCAACCCATGACTACTGTAGAACAGTTATTGTATGACAATTCTTTATGTCAGGCCCGTTCGAAAGCTTTTGAAATATCAAAGAAAAATAATAGCAACTTTTTTGACCTATTGGGAAAAAATTTAGTAGACAGAATTTTTTCCAGAAATTAATTAATATAAGTTCTGTAAATAAAGAAGGTTATTATTTTCAAAGTTGAAGTATTAACTATAATTTTATTGTTTTGATTTTTTTTATTTAAACAAGAAAATTAAGATCAGAAAGATATGATATGGTAAGTTTATTTAAATATTGGATGTTAATTTTACCACATTCACATGAAACAAGCTATTTAGTTAAATCATCTTCTAGTTCAATTTAAGTCTTTTTTTTTGCATAAAATTTTATTAGTATCATTATCTTCCAAAGTGATTAATACGATAACTAGTTTAATATTTTCTTATTTTGTTCAACACAAGTTTTTTTTAAAGTGATTTTCGGGAATAAAATGATACGGAGTCACTAAACAATTTGGGTCTGGTAAATTTTGTGACCCAACGATCATATAATTTAATTTAAAAATATTCAATTAATTTTCAAGAACAATTGCTTTTAAAATTTAATTTAATTTTTTTGAAAAATGATTTTTGAACTCCTTGAGTCTTAAAAATTCTGTTTTTTCAAAAAAAAATTGAACTTTTAATTCTAGAAATATCAGATTTAATTATAGAGAGAAAAATATTTCCGTAAAACTTACATTGCTGCTATCCGAGGTTTTAATTCTGAAAAGAACTTGAATAAGACCCATATAAGCGACTTAAAAAAATCTTATTAAGATCTTGACCAAGATCTTTTAAGTTTGGTAAACGATCTTAACAAGTTTGGTAATGGATCTTATAAGATTCCAGATGGAAATTTTAAGATTTTTGAATTCTTAAAAAATCTTGGCTTATTCTTAAATCATAGATTAAGTTCTAAACATTATCTTGTAAGATAAAATTAAGAAAATTTAAGATTTTTAATTTTCATAAAAGTTATTCAAGATCTTTGATAAGTTCTCAAGAAGATCATTAAAGGAACCCACTAAGAAAATATCTCAAAAAAAATATTTTTTTACTTATTTTTAAAATATTCGATAAAATCAGAACAGAATCGATTCTGTTCTGATTTTATCTTTTAAGATCTTAAAAGATTCCATCAAGAATATTAAAAACGTTTCTCAAAAGTAAAATTTTATTTTCCAATCAAAATAAGTCATCCCCTGTAAGAATCTCAATGATATCTCATGAGAATTTGTTGGTGACCATAATCTCATGAGATCTCAAATAGAGTTACATGTAAAAATATTGTTTTTTTAAAAATTTTTCAAAAATTTTTTTTTTAAATCGCCGACCGTACCGTACCCGAATAACTACCGTACCGTTACAAAACAAATTATAAAAATTAAAAAATTAAAAAAAAAAAATTTTTTTTTAGGTACGGTACGGGTACGGGAACGCTACTGGTACGCTACGGCTACGGTACCGCTACGCCTTTAATTCTCGAGAAATGCAGTAATAAGGACTGAGATCTCATGACAATATGGTAACGAGAATCTCATATGAGATTTCGACATTTAGTTAAATTAAATTTCGGAAATTAGTTAAATTAAATTTTAAAAATAAATTTAAAAGCTAAATTCAGCAAAATTTAATTATCTAAGATTTTTTGAGTATTAATTAAGAAAATGAATTTGAAAATTTTAAAAGTCAAATAATTTCAAAAAACTTTATTTTAAACTTTTTTAAGTGAAAATGAACACGATTAAGGTAAAATTTTGACTCTTTATTTTTAATATTCATCCATGTAAAATGCAAAATAAGAATTTACTTTATTTCTTTTTAGATCTTAAACACTAATCTTAAAAACAATTCTTAAGTGTTTCTTAAAATTATTTCTCTTAAGATTTTATTTAAGATACGAATTGAATAAATAATGAATTGAATAAACATACATTAGAATGTTATCAGCACAGATTAATAAAAAGAACTGCTCGATTTATTTACAAAGTTTTTAATTCTCAAAATTCCCCAAATGGTCTTAAAAGCTCATTGATCAAAAACAGTGAGCAAAAGAAAGTTATTTTTAACCTTAGAAACAAAAATGAATTCTTTATTCCGTCGAAAGTAGTATAGGTTGGGAAAATTTTTAGCGCGTTATTACTGGTCAGTTTCAAAAAATATTTTTAAATAGCCAATCAAATTCGTCCATCCCCTTTTCTGATTGGTTCTTTAAATCTCCACCCAATTTTACATAAATTATAAGACAAGTTCACAATACATCGCTATGTTAAATTTTGAAATTTCCGTTTTGATTTTAATTGGTCAATTTTTTTCATCCAATAAAATAAATTCATAATTTGACCAATAAAATTGATCTTTTTTTATTATAAATTTCATAGCAAAAAATAATATTTTCAGAGATTACAAAAATGAAAGTTGAAATACTCAAAAATTTAGACAAATTGGAAATTTATGGTGATTATGACATAAAATGGATAACAATTGTCAAAGAGATAGAAGGCTCAAGATTTTCAAATTTTCCAAAAAGATGGATTGTTCCTTCAAGTCAACATGATAATCTTTTCTCAAAACTTGAAGAAAATGATATTGATGTTGAATTCATAAAGGAAAAAATCTTTCCTGAAAAATCAATAATAGCGGTTACATTTGAAGAAGATAATTTTAAGATCAAGTTGCCAGTACCGAAACAAATATTTTCAAAATTGTTTCATACACCAAAGAAAAGTTTAAATAATGAATGGATTATCAAGAATGAATATTTTCCATTATTTTATAAAATTTGTTTTGATTTGAATATTTTAGTTAATTGTGTTTAATTTTCTCAATAAATTTTTTTGAAAATTAAATTATACTTTTTATTATCATGCAACCCAAAAACATTGGCCGACTTAAAAGAAATATGGACTACTTGAAAGTTTTATCTTGTTGTGATAAAAAGATGAGAAGTTCAATTATAAATGCCAGTCATACTGATTTAATTAATACATTATGTGAATTCATATTAAATATGTTAAACGGAAATATAAACATAAAAGATGAAGATAAATCAAAACTTTCTAAATATAAGAATTCACTTAGAAAACTTTTAAAGAAAATCAGTTTTAAGGAAAGAAAAAAGATTCTTGTTCAAAACGGAGGATTTTTACAAATTTTACTCCCATCAGTAATCACTGGTCTAGCATCAATAATAAGTACAGCAATTTCAAAAGAATGAAATATACAAATAAGTGGGTTGTAGTCCCTTATAGTACACTAGTTAACAAAACAAATGATAAAAATGAAATTTTGTTAAACAACACTGTAAATATTTTAGGTGAAAATTTTTCTACATATATGTGTTTTATAAGTTAACCACATTTATGAGAAAAAAATTACTCTTAAAAGTGAATCGATGAGCAAATGAGTGCTCATAAATGAGAAGAAAACTTTTTATAAATATTTTTTTTCTCATTTTTGAGAATTTTTTTAAACCTATATGTGGTTAACTTTTCATACACATATATGTGGAAAAATTTTCACCTTAAATATTTACAGTGAAGTCATTATCAGCCGAAGATAAACTTGCTGCATACAATTATCTAATAAAAAAACAATCAAATCAGAAAAAAATAAAAAATGATTTTAATATATCTAATCTAAGAAATTTTTAAAGATAAAATAAACGAAGAAGATGAATATTCCGAGACAAAATCTGATTTAGATGAGAATGAAAGAATAAAAGAAGAAGAAGATCAAATTCAAACTTTTTCAACATATTATATTAATAAGATAAAACAAATTTTAGATAAACCAACTCCTAAATCTAAAATAGTTGAAGAACCAAAAACCCCAGTATCAAATAAAAATATTTTGGATCATTCAATGATTAAAGTTGCACCAGCCGAAAATACAAGAACAAGAAGAGTTATTTCAGATAAAACTTTTAATCAAGTTCTCGAATTATCTGCCGGTAAAAAAAAGAAAAAAAGTCAAAACAACAAAAATGAAAAAGAAGAGAAGAAAAAATTGGAAAAACAAAAAAGAATAGATAATATCAAAAAAATTGATACTGAAGACGAGAAAGAAACATCTAAAAAGAAAAAAAGAAAAGAAAACTTATCTTTACTTTGGGATGATTTTAATGAAAAAGATTTTTATTATTAATAAATAAAATGAATAAATATAATTTTTATTTTGATCCCCCTTCTGCAGCCTCTTTTACTGGTCTGGCATCCATTAAAAATGAAAAATCTAATTTTAAAGAAAGTGACATCAAAAGTTGGCTTTTGAATCAAGAACCTTATACACTTCATAGACCGATAATTAAAAAATTTAAAAGACAAAAAACAATTGTCGCTGGAATTAACGATCTTTGGCAGATGGATTTAGTTGATGTTTCTAAACTTGCTAAATCAAATAAAGGTTATAATTTCTTGCTAACTGTAATTGATGTTTTTAGCAAGAGAGCTTGGATAGAACCAATAAAAAACAAATCATCAGAATCAATATTAAATGCCTTAAAAAAAATATTCAAGGAGATAAATCCAAAAAAAATTCAGACAGATAATGGGACTGAATTTAAAAATAGATTAGTTCAAAAATATTTAAAAGATAATAATATTGAATTTTATACGACATTTTCTGAACTTAAAGCGTCTGTTGTTGAACGTTTTAATAGAACAATTAAAGAAAAAATGTGGAGATATTTTAGTTATAAAAAAAATAATGTATATACAGATGTCCTCCAAGACCTTGTTGATTCCTTTAATAATACATATCATAGAACAATTAAAACTAAACCAATTCTTGTTACGCCAAAAAATGAAGCAAAAGTTTGGAAAAATATATACGGTTATGATAAAGATTCTGGTGATGACTGAATAATAAATCCAAAATTATCAAAAAATGATAAAGTAAGAATTTCAAAATCAAAAGGAATTTTTGAAAAAGGTTATACTCCGAATTGGACCCGTGAAATATTTATAATTGATAAAGTCCTCTTTCAAAATCCACCTGCTTATAAAATAAGAGATCTAAATGATGAAGTTGTTGAAGGAAAATTTTATGAGCAAGAATTACAGAAAATTGAGAAAAAAGAAGAAATTTATTCAATTGAAAAAATTTTAAGAAAAAGAAAAAGAAATTATCAAACCGAATATTTTGTAAGCTGGTTAGGTTACCCTAAATCATTTAACAGTTGGATAAACGCAAAAGATATAATAGAAAAATGAGTTTCTATGTCACACTTCCTAGTAATAGTTCAATGGACCTTTATCCAAATAATACCTTAAGTGAATTTGCTGTACAGCTAAAAGAACCAATACGTTTAGATGTTCAATATGAAGTAGCCCTTGTGGAGTTTACTTATAAACATTCATGGAGTCTTGAGGTTGGAAAACTAGTTATTGATCTCTTAAATGAAAGAGACTATGATACATTTAATCTTGTTTATCACGATGGGGAGAGTATATCATCTTTTACTCACAGACTGAATGGTCATTTAAACAACATACTATTGGTCTTGGTGTTTCTAGTAAAGTAATATCAAATATTAGTCACTCATCTCTGCCATCTAGAGTTGTTATTGGTATGGTTACAAATTCAGCTTATGATGGATCTTTAACATTAAATCCGTTTAATTTTAGACATTTTAATCTTTCAAAACTAAATTTAATGGTAGATGGCCAATCATCCCCATATTATAAACCTCTTGAGTTTAATTTTTCAGAAAATCAATATATTCGAGGGTATTACAGCTTATTTGAAAATATTGATAAACCTGTATTTGCAACTGGAAATGATATTTCAAGACTTGACTACCCTAACGGTTATTCACTTTTTGCCTTTGATTTAACACCAGATTTATGTAGTGGCGATCAATTTAATTTAATAAGATCAGGAAATTTAGATTTAGCTCTAACATTTTCTCAATCGTTGGATACTTCAATAGTAGTCATTATTTTTATGGAGTATGATAACTTGGTTGAAATAAATAACAAATACGAAGTTTCATATGATTATAAAATTTAGAAGATGAATGGGAATCAACTAGATAAAATATTAACAACACACCCAGAAACAAAATCAAATTTTTTAGGTGTATTCGCAAGAGATGAACTTCCTCTTATCAATAAATATCCAAGTTGTTTCATAATGAATACGGCTAAAAGAAAACATCCAGGTCAACATTGGATAGCCATCTATTTTGATTCAAATAAAATAGTTAATTTTTTTGATTCATACGGCAATAACCCAAAGTTTTTTAAATTAGATAAATATTTAAAAAAATTTTCAAATGGTGTTATCTTCAATAAGAAACAACTTCAGAGTTGGAGTTCACAGAATTGTGGTTATTATTGCCTTCTTTTTATAATACTAAGATCAACAGGGTATTCGATGACAAAATTTGTTGGATTTTTTCATGAATCTTCAGACAAAAATGATAAAATGATTGAAAAATTTAAAAATAAATTTTAATTATTTTTATTCAATAAAAAATTTAAAACAAATATAAATTTTTTTTATTTTGGAGTATAAATTATCCTCTGCTCATCAGGTGTAATTCCTGTTTGAATTCTATTACGGTTTTCTGTTGTTTGTTTTAAATCAATCATTAAATATCCATGTGGTTTTGAGGAAGCATCTTCATATGCTTCAATAAAAAAACTACTTTTTCCAGGAAACATTTGTCTTGCTAATGTACTTATTTGAAGCTTATCTCTTGGGTTATTGAATAAAACTAAATAGTGAGAGTTCAAATTTAAGGTTCTTGTAAATTTTCCCTTTGAAAAAATATTTTGTGTTATGAAAAAAACACTAATATTCTTATGATGAGAGTCTACTGTAAAAAGTTTTTGTATTGAGACATCTTCTTCGCATTCTTTCATCAAGTCATCCAGTATTATTAAATTATTTTGTGATGGGTCTTTTTCATCAATATCGGGAAGCCCCTGTTTAAATATGACTTTTGGTAAAATATCTCCAAAGTTTTCAAAATTTTTTTGCCATGTTGAATAACAGTAAATAATGTTTTGAGGTGGGATGTCAAATATTGAATTATTAAATTGTAATATTTTCTTGATTAACCAAGTCTTCCCCGATTGTGTTGGTCCAGCTATTGTACAAGTAAATGGATGTTTAAAAATTTCTTGATCAATTAACCAAAAATTATTATTCATTGCTTAAAATTTTATCAATATGAGGAAAATAAATTTTAAATGTTTTCCACATTTGTTTTGTTATAATAAATTTTTTTGAATTTCCTAAATTGAGGCTTAAAACGTAGTCTTTGTATGATTTTGATTTGTATAGTCTAACAGATTTATAATTAGATAAGAAAAAAGTAAAATCTATTCCATCAGATGTCTGAGTTGAATTATTTTTTTTTTGTAATTTATATTTATCTACATATGCTTGCGCCATTTTAAAATTCAAAAAGTTTTAGTTTTTCGTATAATTCGTCAGTGTTCAATGTGTTGTTATATTTGAATTGCAATTTTTCTAATGCTTGAAAAAGTGATAAATTGTAATAAAATTCGATAAAACAGTTATGATCTTTTTGAGAAAAACACTTGTTTGTACAACCATAACAGTTTGCGGTATTTATTTCTTGTGTTAATTCTAAAACTTCTTTTTCTATTTCCATTTCAAATAAAAATATTTTTTGAATAAAACAAGTCTTTTTATAGGGAAAATATTGACTAGAAAAATATTTTTAATTGCTAAATAATTTATTAAAAACTGAAAAAAAATATTTTAAAAATAACAAAAAAAAGGTCAAATTTTTAATATCCAAATGGAATTGTTGATAGGTCATCTAACAAAATACGTTTATCATAAACAAATCCATAGAGTTTTGTAATTACATTTGTTTTAATGTTCCAATTAACTTTGTCTCTTGTAAATTTCTGTTGCTCTACTTTGATTTTTTTACTTCTATCATTCAAAACAACATCTTTAATCGAATCGAAATTTATTGATAAGGATGATAAATGATTTAATGTAAATCCTTTAACTGTACAAGATGTTTTACCATTATCTAATTTATATGCATAATTTTTCGGTCCAGCAGAAATAAATTCTACAATATGATCTGCGCCTTTCTTTTTTACTTCATCCGTGAATTCACCAAGATAATCACCGACTTCAGGTTCATATTCACCATCTCTACTTATATAAATAATAGAATCAGTGTCAAAATATAACACTCTTTCGCCTATTTTCTTCAATTCTTGATATAATTTGAGTCTTGCATGACAAGTCACAAAAGCAGCCAAAGTAACACTTGTATGTATTCCACCATCATGCATATCATCATCGATAGAATAAAAAACTTGAATAAAATTTGAATGACTAAAATCCACATCATGAATTATATATTGATCATTTGAAATCATTTCAAACCATTCATCAGGATGAGATATTAAGCGATACTGAGTTTTATTGGTATTCATACCAAATCTTCCCCAAAATGAGTTGAGCAAAACTTTCATTACCGATCTAAGACCTTTGTTATATTCTATTTTGTCAATATCCAATTGAATTCCCTCTCTTTCAAAATAATTTCTAATATAAAGTTCTTTTTCTTCTCTAGTTTTTGCTGAATCGGGAAAACCATCAGACTCTTGTTTTCCTTTCAAAAACATGTCAACATAATCTGAAAATAAACCACCTAATTTTGTCTCCTTGTTATATAAAGCTGTCTTTTCCCAGTGCCAAACCTCATAAATTTCGACTATCTCATATCCTTGATCTAATGCTTCTTCAATTTCTAAAGAGATCCATGTACCTTCAAAACACCGTTTTTCAACAGAATGTTCGCATTTTGACATATTTTCTTCGGCACAAGCTTGGCATAGTGTAAATACCAGTTTATTATTTATTCTAGCTGGCAAAACCGGAAAAAACAACCTTTTTGGGGGAAGAACCTTACATTTTATAATTCCAAAATAATTTCTAACATTTCCAAAATTTTCAGTTATAATATTCGGATGTCCTACAGGATATCGACAATATTTTTGAACAGCTGGATACAACGATGTAAAATCTTTATAGCGAATTTTTTCGTTTCGCTTACATTTATAATATAATTTAACACCATTTGTTCGGCCACCAAATAATGCATCCCTCGGCTTTAGTTTTTCTTTAATATTTGTCGATTCAATTAATTTTTTCAATTCAACATCTTCATTTATCAGTCTATCCCATTCACATTCCCAAATTTCTACAAGTTCACCATTTATTGAATTTTTAATAAAATTTATTCTATTCAAATGTCGATTATATGTTGTTTCCATTGATTCTTGTTTAAAAGGATTAAAAGTATCACTTTTATAACACTTTTGACATCCATGAAATAGACAACCATGAAATTCGAAAAAAGATTGGCTAAGAGCATAACATCACTCCAGCAATAAGCATGAAATTGTTCTCTAAAGTTAAAACTGTCATATTTGATGGTTTCGTACCAATTTTCAAAGTCTTTTTTCTTTTTTTGACTAAAAAATTCAGATCCGTAATAGGAAATATTTGGGTAAGCACCAACGTAATTTTGATTTTCAGGTAAATTAAATTTATGTGGAAAGTAACCTTTCATGTCTTGAAGATTAAATGTATTTGAAAATTCACTAAGAGGACAAGACAAAAACGAATACGAGTCGATTAATTTTAGCTTTCTAAATTTAATACTTAGAACTTTAGTTCCGCTCAAAAGAATATTTGGCATTGTATCAGTTGGTAAAAATGACGAAATGATGTGGTTAATAATAAAAATGCCATCATAACCCTTCAAATTGTGTGCAATAGCAATAAAATTATCTTGACCAAAAAGCCAATCACAAAATGACTTGTTATCGTAAAATACAAACTTTTTGTCACATTCTTGACAATTTGAATTTTCGTTTAAACATTCAATGCAGACTTTTTTAGCCATGACAAGATTCGGTACATGTACACCATTTTCAACATAAGCTTCGTAGTCGAAAAAAATGTAACCTTTAAAGTCGGGAAATTCTTTTTCCTTTATTTCTGGATTTATAAAACATCTGTGTTCTTCATCCACAGCTAATTGACAATTTTTACACCATTTGTGATTCTCAGCACATACATGATTTCTACCTTTAAATAAATTACAATCTTTACAATTTTTAACATTTATACATGTTTTTTCTTTATGAATATTGTAACATTTCTCGCTGTAACATTGAAAATTACATATTTCACAATTTATAAAAGATTCAATTGGACATTTAGACCTATTACATGAATTACACATGTTTCTACATTTATGTTTTTCGACATTTTGATAAGCAATTTTACAATAATCACAATAATATGACCGATTATAAAAAGATTTCATCGATGTAATTACATTATAATGTGAACCGGTATAAGAAATGTAAATAAATTTATCTTTTGGTTCTCCAATATATATCGGTGTTTTATCTAATTTTCCATCACAATTTATTACTGTTATTTGATAATCCTTCAAATAATTTTCAATCAGCTTAATTTCTTCAATTCCGTATGCAGAATCGGGTAAATTTAATGAAGAAGCCACAAATTCAACTTTTGCATTCAAAACAGGGTTATTAGGTTTACACAATTCAAATCTATACGGATCTTTATCACTATAAGCTTTAGCAATTAAAATAGCCCTCAATGCACATCGATTATCATGATTGAATACAGTTTTTATACCAGGTTTTTTATTACAAAATTCTTGAAAAGCTGAGAAATTAACATCTTTTTGTCTGTCAATCTTTTTTAGATAATTTCTCTTTCTAACTAATTTAGTCATCTTACGACCAGATCCAATAGGTAAATGAGCAATCACAACTGAGGCTGTCAGGTTATTATTCTCATTTAATTTTACGCTTTTATATGATTGAGCTACATGTTCAAAATTTTCTAAGAGACCAGCTGGCGTTAATTGAGTCTTAGACATAAAAGGAAGACTTATTGGTCTATCTAGTGAATCATGGAAAAAAACTATTCTTATTTTATCTTTTTCTCTCATTTTACTAGAAAATTCAGCATGTAATGCTTTAAAAGCATTTTCAATATCACTATGAGCTTCGGAGAACGTTTTAGAATTAGTTGAAAACGAAATATTATATGTACTTGTCGTACAATTAAATTTTTTATTATAATTATTAAATGTATTATCGATCTGATAGTTCAAAACACCACCAGTTTGATCAGTTTCTATCTCGTTAAAATTGCTCAAGTTTGAATGATTAGCGTTAAGCACCTCAAAAAACTGAGGATAATCATGTAAAAGTCTATTCATTGTCTCTTCGATTAAGTTCATTGTTAGAAATCTCTTTTTTTCTAAAAATAGTTTTATTAAAACATAATTTTATATACAATTTTTTAAGAGGTTATTTTGAAATTTTATCAATTTAGACCGTTAAACAAAATTCAATTTTTTAATTTTTGGAGATTTGTCAAAAAAAAGGGAATTCAAGAAAAAAAATTAATGCAAAATTAAACTTATTTCTTTAAATAAAATAAAATCAAAATTCCATTGAATTATCTCTTACTTCAAAAACATCAGAAATACGGAAACAAAAATTTCTGAAATTTTCAAAAATTTTTTTTAAAAAAATTTGCTAATGTTTAAATTAAAGAAATTTTGTTTTCATCAAAAATAGTTTTTTTCTTTGCTCAAATAAAAAATTTTATAAAAAACGCCTAATATTTAAGAGTTTTTCCTTATTTTTATGAAGTAAAAAACGCATTTAAATCAGTGAGGTTCATTTCGAATGTTCAATTATTTTGTGTTCTCTTTTGTTGTTTTAAATTCTCACAAAATGTATCAACCTTAGAACCCCAAAATAAGAAAAATTATTTACTTCCTTATTTGAATATCAATAGAAAATTGATAATGTTTAATGAATGAATAGAAATAAAAACTTTCAGTCTTGCCTGTTTTTATAAAATTAGAGAATTGTCATTACAAATTTATCTCGACTTAAATAGACTCTTAATATTCCCTTTTTGAATAAACTTTTTAAATCGTATTTTACTTATTTAAATAAATTTTTTGGTCTTATTAAATTCTTTTTTTTTTTATCTAATAACATGACATTCTTGATATCAAAAATTTTTATGTTTTTATGTTTTGAATTAAAAATAAATGTTTTATTGATAACCTTTATTGAGCTACAGTTCAAACATCAAGGATTTATTTCTTACGATTTTTAAATTCAGATGAGTTAAAAACTAAATTTTTAAATTTATAATGTATCCAAAAAAAACGATATTTAGATGAAAAGCAATTTAATTTCTTCTTGTGATGGTTCTGAATAGTAGTACCGTTTGAAGAGTAGACCTTTTGAGAACTCTTGACTTACTTAATTATCAATTAGTTATAAATTTACTTTTGGTTTGAGATTATGAATGATTTAGATTTTTGAGATTACTAAAAATTAGAAAATAAAGAAAAATATGAATCAGGTATAACTAATTTATGACAGTGTCTAAAATCAAAATTCAAATTCAGATTCAAACTTATATTTAGAAAATAAAATCGATGCAAAGTTCTTTTTTTTCGAAAAATATTATGGACCATCTTAAAACATTTTTAAAAAAACAAAATTTATTTTTTTAAAAACTTTAAACTTTTCATTTATATAAATCTAAGAAATAGTAAATGCAATAATTTTTCAGAACTCAAAATTTTTTATTACCGTTTTTTTTTACAAAAAGAAGTGGTAGGGTAAAGACCTGCGTCGTCAACAATTATGGATTTTCTTAATGTACTTACGTGGAAAAAATCCGGAAGTTTTATTTTTTGAAGTTCAAAAACGTGACGCTTTCACCTTGTTAAATGTTTTTTATGACAAAATAGAACCATATACAATTATCTATTCCGATTGTTGGCGAGCGTACACCAGAATTCGTCAACTTGATAAGCATTTCACTCATAAAACCGTCAACCATGACCTTCAATTTGTAGACCCCGAGGATGGTACTTATACGAAACGTATTGAGTCTATCTGGTGCTTGGCCAAAACTCAATTTAAGCAAATGCGTGGAGTGTCTCGGCAATTCCTAAGTTCTTATCTTGACGAATTCACCTGGAGAAAAAATAAAAGTTTAGAAAGAACAGACGCTGCGGATTCAATCATTGAAGTTCTTGGAAAAACTAATGTGGTTATTAAAAGTGATGACTTAGCCGAATTAATGAGTGGTCTTACCGTTCAAAGTACTGAGCCCGAAATACTCGATGTGGAAGACATAGATTTTGAATAACTTTATCCTCATTATACAAAGAATTTGCTTTAAATGAAGAGCAAACTGAAAGCGCGACACTTCGAAATAGATTAACCACACACACGGAATTATCGAAAGCTTCAGTTAGTTCAATTCCAAGTCATCAATCAGTCTTTGAAGTTCTAAACCAGCCTCGAAATCCAGAAGTTCTTAAGAGACGAGGTAGTCAAAAAAAGACAACATTAGCTGAAAGTGAGTCAATCGAACCCGATAAAGCTTCAAATGAGTCTGATAAATCAAACTCACCTAAAAAGCATTATAATTTAAGAAATAAAAAAAAATAAAAATATGATTGTTTGATTATGATTGGATTAAATAATTTTTTTTTATTTTAATTTAATTCTATTTTTTTATTAAAGTATATAATTGTCCACATAATAATTAAATTGTCCAGGTAAATAATTAATTGTCCATCAATTAATATCTATCTTTAAAAAAAAAAAAAATTGTCCAGGTAAATTCAAAATGTCAATTGTCCCGGACAAATGTCCATCAAGGTGACAAGACCCAACATCTCTGCAACGCCAACAACATGACCAGATCTTTGTTGAAGTCCCAGCTGATTTTGAATATTAATGTTTTAGTTTATCTTTCTGTGTTATTTAACCTCGAACGTCAGGAGCCGTTCTTCCTGGGCGAGGGAGTAATGTAACACAGCTAATATAAATAGCTATGTTTTTATTATTATTTTTTAGTTTGTTTTTAATAAAGAGAGAAGAACATTTATTTAATTTTTGTTTTATTTCTCCCTCTCTCTCTTTATTTTATTCCATTTAATAGCGCTCGCTATTAAAAAAGCATCAATAAGAGAATACAATTTATTTAATTTTCGACAATTTTTTATCCTAATTATTATTAATTTCAATTAATTTTTTTATATGAAATAATTTTGAACAAAATTTGAAAAAAAAACGCTATTTAAAAAATATCGGGTGTTGCTTTGGTGATCAGCTCTATGATCACCAGAGACCATTTAAAAACTCCGAAACATCTAGCAAATTCAAAAAATGGTGAAACGTCAAGAACTCTTGATTTTTCTGAAAGTGAAAAAAAAGATAAATTTAAGCGAGATTTAATAATTGGTTACACATCAGCCAATATACCTCTCCATAAGCTTCAAAAGAAATTTTTTAAATCATTTTTTTCTCGGTATATTCAGGTAATAAATAATTATTTAGCTGTTGTTAAAAATTTATAATAATTTTAGTTAAAAAATTAGCCTGAATTTCAAATACCTTCTGTAACCAGCTTGCGAAAGCTACTGCCAAAAGTAGACGACGATGAAATTAAAAAAGTAAAAAAATATTTTGTCGATTCAAAAGTAGCTATTATATGCGACGAAACTTCAGACACAAAGATCGGTCTGTTTTTCAAAAAATTTTAATTAAACTTAACCTCGAGGCTGATCACAAGCCAAAATTATTTAATACCATTTTTTTGGATAACGTCAATTATGTAACAATTTCTCGTGAGATTTTAGATACACTGGTGAAAATGGATATAAAATTCAAAGACGTAATGGCTTTCATAACCGACAACGCTTCCTACATGCTAAAGGCTTTTAAAACAGTTATTAAAACGCTGCTTTTCAATTGTATTCATGTAACTTGTTTCGTTCATATTATTAATTTGGTCGGTGAAACATCGAGGTCAAATTTAACCGAAATGGATAGCATTGTAGCGAATCTTAAATCTATTTTTGCCAGAGGTTCAAATAGAAAAAGACGATTTATCGAGTTTTTGAAAGCCAAAGGAATTAACGAACCTATTATATACCCATCACCAGTTGTTCCTCGATGGAATACATGGTTTAAGGCGGTTAAATATATTGGTCAAAATTTCGATCTAATTAAATCCTTTGTCGAGCAAGAGTGCTTAATTGAGGAAACAATAGCCCTTGATAAATTGGACAAACTTTTTAAGACAGAAAATATTAAGCTTCAATTTGAATTCGTCGCTTCGAAATGAGATAAATTTAAATTTGCATTATAAATAATAAAATTTAATTTCGCATTTTTCGCACTTTTTCGCACTCTTTCGCACTCTTTCGCATTTATTCGCATTTTTTCGCATTTTTTCGCATTTTTTATCGCATTAACTTAAGATCAGAAAATTTTTTTGCTGATCATAAAAAAAGACAGTAAGTTTATATTCTCAATAATAAAATAATTTTAAATTAAAAATTTTCTTATAATTTATTTATTTATTTTCATTCTTGACTCAAGGCCTCTCAAAAGACCAACAATATACAATTCAAAAAATAAACAAATTATGTCAATTAAGTTTAAGTGAATAAATCCAATAATAATTTTGTTAACAACATTAAGACTTTGTTCGTTTAAAACTTAGAAAGGCTTGTCATCGATTTTGCCATTTCGATATCATCTTTTATATTAAAAGCTTTCCTCAATTTTCATTTTGATCACCAGTATTTTTAATCTTTTTCTTTGTGTTTATTATTCGATATGCTTCAAGAGCATTTACCTTAACTCATTAAAAAAGTCATTTGGATATTCAGATAACTCCATGTACTGTAATAGTTTTTTTTTTTTAAATCGTTCTGAATTAATTTAAGAAAGAGTTCAAATTTGGTATTTTCGAGTTTTACTCTTGTAAGAACAATTTTGAGTGCATTAAAAAGATCAGATGTTCTGCATCTCGTATTGATGCGTAACATCTTCTTAACAATGTTTCCGTGATATCTTTTCAGATTTAAAATATCAGTCGCATTCATATACCAGGCTTCAATGCCATACCAAAGAAAAGGTCGGATGTAAATTTTATACAATTGTCCTCATAATAAGTCCTTTATTATGAGGTGTATATCTCTCATCTTTCGCGAATTGAATTTATCGGTGAACAATTCGATTACCTTTTAGGCTGTATGGCAAGGCTAAAATTCTTGCAGAAAATGAAAGGTCCATACAACACCATATCCCAATCTAACCACATCCTCTCCTTTTACGCTGAATGATAAATCTTGATTGTATCTCTCTGCAGTTATCCTACGAATGCAAATTAAATTTTTTCAGATGTCAACTTCAAAGTTCATCTCATCCATAGGCTTGCACCGAAAAAAACTGATACCGAAAACCGAAATTTTTAATTTTTTTTAATGCATTAAAAAGAAAAGTTTAAGCAAATATTAAAGAATCGATTGAGTTTAGAAAACTTTTAATAGAATTTAGTTAACATTTTCGGTTTTCTTAATTTTCATACAAAATTATAAAATAATTTTGTATGAAAATTCTTATTTTTTTATGAGAAATAATTTTATCATATGATCTTTGATTGATTTCGAGATTGATTTCGTTACGTTTTCTTTTAATCGTTTTATTAGATTAAGTCTAATTTAAAAAGTATCACGATCTAAATGCAAAAAGTTGATTATTTAAAGATACAAAAATCAAAATTAACAATCTAAAATATTTGCTTAAAACATATTCAGAAACATTTAAATAAAATACCTACAGTACAAATTAAAACTAACTTGTACGATTGTTTTCCGTTCCTCTGCCTCGACTCTTCCTCTTCTTTTAAAAAAATACGTTATAAAAAATTAGTTTTTATTGAATGTTTTCTTCAGATGAAGAGACGAGGAAGAGGAAAGAAAGATTTGAGGAAGAGTCGAAGAACACAAATTAGTTTTAATTTGTACTGTAGTATCGAATTTAACTATCCTCTTATCAATAGCCTCATATCTAAACAAGAATTTTATTTTTAAAATTGAAATTCTAAATTAGACGAAAAAGTAAACTACATTCAAATTTAAAACGGCGTTTTGAAAAAGAGGCTTTCGACTCCAAAGTGTTAAAATTTTGCTACACTGAAAAATATATGAGTTATAAAATAATCGATTAAGAAATCCAAAAATGATAAATGTAAATTAAATTCTATTGAAAAGTTTCGGTTCGGCACAGAAAAAAATTCGGTTTTTCGGTATGAGTTTCAGTTCAGTCAGTCGCAGCGAACCGAAACCGAAAAAAAAAGGGGTTCAAATCTATGATCTCATCATTGAAAAAAATTTGTCTCCCCTAAGACAGGGCCCATGTTTTTACCATAAAAAAAAACGCTTTCCTAGCTTTAACATAATTTTCCGAAAGTTGAGGTTTCTTGACAGGAACTTTCCATTTGATTTTATTTGCCGATTCCCTTCTCCTGACTTATGATGAAAATCCAGTCTAACTATTAGACAATTTTAATTGATTTGATATCGCATGGAATGGTTCAGCGCGATTTTTTTTCACTAAATGGATCAGATTTTTATTATCCTTTTGGGTAAATATACTGATGGGTGATTTTTGAATTTTGAAGGCCTTTTCTTACTTCAAATCAACTGATTTTTTTTGGAGGTAGCTTAATATTATGTTAGCTTTTATCAAAAAAATCATGAGGATTGAGAATTTAGGAAATAGGAGAGTAAAGTTCAGGTTTTTCTCTAAGTTTTTTACAAAAATTTATCTCAAAAAAAAGAGCAGTTTTTTTTATCTCATGTCAAAGTCTTTTTTGATTAACCAATTAGGAGAATCTTTTTAATGTTATAACACTCTGTCACCGAATACGCTCCTTTTATGACATGTCATAAAAATCGAGCAATTACGTTATATTTATTTTATAGTTAGATTCTAAAAGTCATAGAAAATGGTTACTAGTTTTATTTTTAGTTAAATATGTGATTTATGATTTTATTATTATTATTTCCGAAGTTGTATCTTTGAGAAATAATTTATTGATAAAACTCGGACATGCCGCCATCAATATTAAAAATAAAAAGCAAAGTAAAGAATATAAATGTGTTGAACCATTTTAATTATCGCTTTGGAAACGTAAAGTCAAAGGAAAACAGTCATTTTTTTAACCAATCGAGTTGTTTCCTAAAATAGACGATTAAAAAATTTTCGCTAAATTTATTTATCATTTTAATAATATTTTATTTTCGTTATTTGTTTATCTTTATTTTAAACTTAAAAACTTCGAATTTAGCTTTAAAAGTCTTGTTAAAATTTAAAACGAATCACTTGAAAATTAGCGAAAAAAGAAATTTATAAACACAAATTAATTTTATTAAAAACTCAAAAAAACTTAACTAACAAATTGTTTTTTTGAATATTTGAAGAAAAAAAGAAAAATAATTAAACATCACAATCTTGTGTAGTTACTGACAATTGAGATAGATTAAAACCTTTTGAAGCGAGCATATTTTTCAAATTGGTCAAAACAGCGGGGTCTAGGGTTTTTGTTCTTGATAAAATAAAAACGTTTTCGATTTTTCTATTAGTTGGTGGAACTATTTGGCATGAATAAACTAATGAGTATGTTTGATAATCAGTGGCCCAAACGTCATACTTTCCAGTTCTTTCTATGAAAAAACCACTTATTGGGACTTTTAAAACAACAAGTAAGTGATTTGGAGTGTTTGCATTCGGGACAAAGGCATAGCCATTGATGACATCAGTTTTACCTGTTAAACTAAAACAAAATATTTCTAATTAAATAAAATATTAAATAATCTTTATTTAAATTTTTTTATTTACGTGCTTAAACCGTTATTTTGAACTTGAATAAACGAACCATTAACTGGTGTATAAACGGCGTATATGCATTTTAAATTATCTTCAAAACCAGCCGATAGTTTCTCAATTTCATACCATTTTCCAACATAACGACTAGCGTCAAAGTCGGTAATTATTGGCGAGGCTGGACAGTTAGTGGAAAGTTCGCCTCTAGCAGCAACAACTAAGCTTAAGACAATTAGGAAAAAGGATTTATTCATTTTGAAAAAACTATTAGATTATTTTATATTTTTGAATAAAAAAAATTAGGATACTTTCGCCCTTATTTATACTAGAGTGAATCAGATTTGGCAAAAAAGGTATGAATTATTTACCATCCAGCATTCGGTAGAAAAACGTGAATTAAAGAAAAATAATAATATCTACGTTCTGAACAAATGTCTTTCGTTTCATAATAATCATAAATTAATAATACTAAGATAACAGTATTAATTATTATGTAAAAAGACATTTTTCTCCTAGTACACAAAGTACAAACTTGGTAATTCTAAATTTAGATTTTTCAAAAGGAGCTTTTAAATTTGGTTAAAATGTCACCTAAAAATTATGATAATATGCTTTAATTACGTTTTTTTATACATATCGTTTTACTAATAAAACACATCTTTTAGGGAATCGATATTTATGTATTCTTTATGAAAAATATTCAAAGTTCATTTTTTTTAGTAAATAGGAATTATCATATGCAAAAATAAATATTTGCAGCTTTAATAAAACACTTTTTTTGTTGAAAATTCCAAGTTCCAAAAATTGAAAGCTCAGAAATTTTTGAACCTAATATAAAAAACCTAAAATTTTTTGCGAGTTTAGGAATATATTTTAAATTCTAGAAAATTGATTTCTTATTTTTCAAAGATTTTTTTAAAAACCATCTATTTAGCGCTTCCTATATTAGACAGAGAGGCGAAATATTCTACAAACCATTTTCTTTAGGTGCTAATTAGACTCCGTTTTCCTTGCAAATTTCTTTAAGTCTTTTCTAGGCTTATATCACTTTCGTTTTTTGCATTTTAATAATTATTTTGGGCGAATTATTTTTAAAACACCAATATTTTTGATTGAACACCAAAATTATATTGATGAAATATTATTATTTTGGAAAAAAAAATATAACAAGAAAATAAATAGTAAATATAATCGTCATCGATACGGCTTAAGAAACTAAACTAAATATACTTAAAGAATTATTTAAATTATCAAATACTTAAACTGAGAAATTATATTTTAAATATTGTAAAATAAAACGTTTGATTTTTAAAAATTTATGAAAAAAGGAACATTTTGGTACATTTATGATCATTTAGACACGTTATTTATGATCATTCTTGTGAAAATACACCAGGGTGTCTTTTTTTCAAAAAAAAGGAAGGTGTCTGTTTTTCAGGTATCCCAGAATTTAAAGTTAAGACAAAAGAATATTTTTGTCTTTTATTATTGCAGAGTTTGAGGATAAAAGGTGCATTAAATATTTAATCGATTTTAGTTAAAATTAGGAAAAAAAATAATTATATTTTTTTGTCCTAATTTTTTCTATTATCGATTCAAAAATAATTAAGTACTAGAATTTGAACTTTTGAATTTTAAGTATTTAAATTTTTTTTTTTTTCTTAAGTATTTCTTAATTAAATACTTAAGCTTCTGTACTTATTCCTATCTCTGCTTGCAAGAGAGAATTTTAGAGTCAACAAAAAATTATTGACTGCTACTTTTTGCTCTTTAGCAATATTTATAAATTTATTTTTATTCTTTCTGGAAACTCTTTAAAAATATTTTTGGCACATCATTAATTTTACATAGTAAAAAATTGTTTTTGTTGAACTTGCTGACAATGTATGTAAAAAGTGTAGAAATTAATTGCTTTAATTAAATGATCTTTTACAAATGTTGTGCAAAATTAGCAATAAAATTTTGAAACATTATTAGATAAATTTTAGTTGGAGACACTTTTTAATAAAAATCATTTTTTTACATAAGTTTGATTTAATTTAAATTGATTTTATTTTATTTTACTATTCAAAAGTATTTAAGAATTTAAAAACATTAATAATTAAAATATTAAATTTCTTAAAATATATATTTATTTGAAAAATAAATTTATAAAATTATAGGATTTAATAAACCACTCGAGGAACTACTAGTTTGACATCATAACCATTTTTTAGATATTCTTCACCAATAAACTTTTCTGAAATTCTCTTTTTGGTATCCTTAAGAAAAAATTAGTTATTTAAAAAAAACTTTTTTTAGAGAATTTTTTTTTAAATTACCAAAACAATCTCCTCAAGAACCGATTCGGTTTTTTCATTAAATGTAAAATTTTTGATACAAAAAAAGGACCCATTTTCAAATTTGACCGGAATCGATATAAAAACGTCTTCTTTGATTTCATAATTGCCTTTAGCATAAACAACTGCTGAGTATAGAGATGAATCATTAGCATGGTCAATGTTCCACAATTCAATTAGCTTAACTATCGATTGAGCGAATACTAATATTGATTTTCTATTTATTTTTTCGCTTATTTCATTTTCTTTGATAAAAAAAAGTACTCAAAATTTAAAAAAAATAAATAAATTTTGTTTAAGAATACCTCTATCTAGCACTAAATTCATAAACTCTTTATTTATCCATTGTTTATCAGCAATCATGTTAATTAGATCTAACCAATGAGTTCCTGTTTTAGCCCAAACAGCACCATCGAAATCAGTAACGCGTGAATAAGATAAATCCACATAAAACGAATCGGAAAAGCTTTGACCCATAATTAATACATTTTTGATAAATGCAGGATTGATTTTAAGACGATGAGCAAGTATAGCTTTAGCGATCATTTCATCGCACATTGAATTGCCAATTAAATATTTTTTAGGGTTTATTTTTTTTAAATAATGACTGAACAGATTAACTAAAGCGTAAATTTCGTTTCTGGAATGAAAAGGTGATATTAGAATCTTACAATTTTGCCTAGCATATTTATCTACATCCTTAGCTAGTTGTATATAAGGATTATGATAAGTTTCCACTTCTTCAGTTTGTTCAATTTTTTCATCTAGTTCATCTAAAATTATAGCAAAATCACAATTTTTGAAAGCGTCTTCAGCCTCATAGACAATTTTAATATTTCTAAGACTTGAACTAGATAAGTCCTGTATTTCCATTAAAATACCTTCCAAATTAGCTGAAGGCTTTTTCGAATATAAACGGACAAAAATATCGTTGACAAAAAAGTTTTGACACAAAAGTTCTTTGATTATGTAGTAAAAAACAGGACTTTCTGGATTTGAAATGGTTAGATTAAATGGATTTATGGTGGCTAAGACTTCTTTTCGCTCTTGTTCGACTAGTTTATAAGTCTTCTCGTTTTCAAGTCCTATTTTAGTCAAGTCATCACTGATTAAGTTACTTTTAATACCATAGTAATTTAAGGCATACTCTTGGAAATCGTTAGAATCACCCAAAAGCATTCCTTTTCCACCCCGATCTAACAATTCACGCCAAATAATTGGCGATCTCGTATGTTTCCAATTATTTTTCTTGCAAATTTTTTTTAGCCATTCCTAAAAAAAAATTCATTTTAATTTATCAAGTTTTTCTCGACAAAAAAAAAACCATTTGAATAGATTTTTTTGATTGTTTTCGAACACAAATTAATAACTCCTAATAAGGAAGATTTTACCACGATTCTTATAATAATTTTTAAAAATTCTAACAAAAAAATTAGTTTTTAATTTTTTTTTTTAATTTAGAAAAAATTTAACTCTAAAAGTTCTAATATTTTAAGCTTTCATTTGACTTTGACTGTCAAATTGAAAATTTAATCAAACTTTTCAACTTACATCCCATTCGTTTGGGTCTACAACAATTTTGTGAATCTTAAATTCCGGTAGGTTAAGACTAAGCTCATCACCTAGTAACTCTGCTTTAGCAAAATACGGGCAATCCGCTTTACCTTTTCAAAAAATTTTTTTAATGTAAATTAATTTGACAGTATAAATTTTGAAAAGTCTTACCCGCTATAACAAATTTGGCCATTTTTTGAAGAAAAAAAAATAATAATCGAACTAAAAACAACCGTAAATAATTCTCTTCTTTTTGAAAACATTAAAATTCAAGCTCTAAGAGAGAAAGAAAAAAAAATAGCAACCATAGCAACCAATTTCAACAAGAATCTAAATTCAAATTACGCGAGCTAGATTATCCAAAGTTCTTTCTAATTTTTCTGGATAATTTAATTTTTTTAACTTTTATTTTTTTGTTTTTCTTTGACAAAAGTGTCAGATCAATTAATTTTTTAGTACAGTCAGACCTTGATTTTGTCAATGGTCTGCGTAAAACGGAAATCGTTGACAAAAACAAATATTGACTGTCTCGAAGTTGTCAACAAAGGTTGACAAAATCGAGTTGTTAACAAAGATAGACAAAATTGAAATTTTTATTGTAAAAAAATAATTGTAAAAATTAATTCATTAATATTCTTTTATCTTTTTTTGTGATAACATAAAATGTCTGACCAGGCATTATTTTTTCAGAGAAATTTTTTAATTGACAAAATCAAAATAAAAATACATGCTAAACTATTGCGCATCTAACCTAATAAGAGTAAAATTAACTTGACAAAAGTAAATATTGACAAAAAAAAGGTTGACAAATTCAAATAACTTTGTAATGGGATTGTAATCCTTTTCTGACCGTAAATAAAAAATTGCTGACAAAATTAAAATTTGACAGAATCAAGGTTGACAACATCGAGGTTAGACTGTATTTTCCTGAATCAATAAATCAGCATTTTGTACAATTAAAAAAATGTTAAGTTAGATTTACGAATAAAATGACTTGTAATTGAAAACTAAACAACCGAATGAAAAGATACTAAAAAATATTGCGATGAAGCTTTCTATTACTTAATCATTTAAATTTGGATAAATAATTACTTATTTTTGAATAATTTCCACTCAAATCTTTAACCAAAATAAGCTAAAATGGAAACAGTTGAAATTAAAAATATTAAATTATCGAATGGAATAGATTTTCCAATGATCGGTCTAGGAACTTTTAGAGTACCACTTTCAATTTATTAAAAGCAAAAAAAATTCATACTTTTTTCAACTTCAAATTTAATCAAGAATGCTGATGATAAAAAAACGTTTATTGAAGCTGTTAAATATGCTATTAAAATAGGCTATAGACACATAGATGGCGCTTGGTTATATGGTATTGAAGATGCTATTGGACAAGCTGTAAGAGAAGTAATAGAAGAATCAAATGGTTCTTTAAAAAGAGAAGATCTTTTCATTGTTAGGTAAATTAATCAAACAATAATTAAAGTAGATGTAATCTTTACTTTATAATATTGAAGCAAAATCTGGAATACATTTCACTCACGTGGTGAAGCTAGAAAATGTTTAGACGAGATACTAAACAATTTAGCAACTCCCTATGTTGATTTATTGTTGGTTCATTGGCCAATGGGATTTGCTGTAAGAAAAAATCTTTTGTTTTAGCTTTTTTAGTTCAATTTTACGTTAAAATTAAAAAAGGAGAATCTCGGATTGGGACCGTTTCCAAAAGATGAACAAGGAAATAGACTTTATTCAGATGTTCACTTTTTAGAAACATATCATGTAAGAAAATATTTATAAATTGAGATTAATTTAAATTTGAAATTTAATAATATTTCAAAGGCTTTGGAAGATTTTGTTAAGGAAGGTAAAGTAAAAAGTATCGGTGTTAGTAATTTTAATATAAGTCAACTTCAAGAAGTATTAGATAACTGTGAAATAAAGCCAGTAAATAATCAAATTGAAATTACGCCTTATTTACAAAATAAAAATCTTGTTGAATTTTGTCAAAAAAACGGAATTGTTGTTTCTGCTTATGGTCCTTTAGGAGCTGGTCAAAAATCAACGTAAATTTTTTACATTTGAAATTTATTAAAACTTGAATGATTCTAGAACGATTAAAGAATCTTATGAAATTTATTTTCTTCAAGAACAAGGCCAGACTTACCAGTTCTTTTAGAAAATGAAGTTTTAGTTAAAATTGCAAAAAAACATGAAAAAACTCCAGCTCAGGTTTGTTTGCGATGGGGTATTCAACGTAATATAGTAATGTTACCCAAGAGTATAACACCAAAAAGAATATTAGAGAATGCTCAAGTACAGAATTTTGAATTAATTTAAACTTAAAAAAAAATAATGTATATTTTTAAGATTTTTGATTTTGAATTGACTGATGAAGAAATGCAAGAGATTAGTAAATTGGATCAAAACTATAGGGTTTACGGTGTTGAAATGCTTGCCAATCATAAATATTATCCTTTCCATCAGGATTAATGAAGAAAAAATAATTTAATTAGTTTTTTAATAGTTGGATTCGCATTTTTTTTAATTATTTTTTATTAATTTGATTTTTCGAAATACAACAATAAAATAATTTATAAAATTGTTTATATGTTGATTTCTTTTTTTTCTTCTTCTTCTAAACTTCAAAATATAAACATTAAACCTGTCATAATTTTTTTTTATCTAAATTGAAAAACGAACATATGAATTCCAATGGAATGTTTAGATCGATTGTTTATAAAGTTTAAGGTTTTGTTTTTCTCTTCTTTTATTTCTATTCAATTGATTTTAGAAATTATTTTTAAAAAAAAGTCTTTTAATTATATAAACTTTATATTTTTCTTGCTCATTCGAATTCATAATTTACAATATTTTAAATTGTGTTTTTTATTATTATTGTAATGGGTGGCACAAACGGAACACCGGCTGGTTATAGACGAGCTAATGTTGTGGATGGACAAGTGGTTTATCCAAATGAGAAATTTTATCAAAGAGTTTATGAAAAATATATTCCTGAAATGATTGCTCGAAATGAATATCCGTATAATAGAATGAGATATGATAGACATCGTCCTTCGTCAGATTGCAATGTAGACGATAGATGTGGACCTGAATGCGGGCCAAGATGTAGGCCTAATTGTGGCCCGGATTGTGGGTCAAGATGTCGATCAATGTGTGACTCAGATTGCACTATTTGTAATAGTTGCGGTCCAGATTGTTCAGAATGTGACTCTTGTTCAGACTCATGCTGTGATCTTGATTGTAATCCAAGCTACAGATCATATCGTCGCTCTCGCTTTAATCCTTATGGACCAACCTTCAATCAAACTAATGTGTACAAATTTAGCCATTCTGGTGTGTTTCCCAATGGCCTTTTTTAATTTTGTTTAATAATTATTTTATTTACATTAAATTTAAATTAAATTTTCTAATTTATTTTTCTCGTAAAAATAAATTATCGTTTAATTTTGCTTCTAATGTTTGCAAAGATCTAAATAATACCACAAAATTAAATTTTTTGAGCTTTTCTACTTTTGGAAAGCAATTATTCCATTCACATTTTTTACTGCTTTTTTATTTCGACTGTGAAGATCAATATTGTTGCTCTATATTGAATTTTTTATTTGAATTTTGAGGAGGAGAAATAACTGTGAGTTGATCTATGTTCAAAAGGAGACAATTTGATGTTGTTGAGATTAAGAAGTGTTTCAACTTCTTGTTCTAATTTTTCGCCATATTTGACTACTAAAATTAAACTCTGACATAAAATTAAACTCTAAAAATTAAACTGTCTCTGTTCTCTCGGTGTAATTTCAAACAAAAAATCTTAAGTTAAATCTGCTTTCAAAGTACCATAAACTTCAACTTTAATACATAAATACTTCTTTAAAAAAATGAAAGTCAGTCTGTTATATCTGTTACTCAAACGTCTTAAAACGTCTTAAACATTTAACGTTACATTATTACGAGAAACGCCATACACTGTAAATATTGAGTATAAAGACATTACCCTTTTTTTTTGTAAATAGATGGACTAAAATCTGTAAAATATTTGAAATCAACCAATATATGGCAAGTTTTTTTTTAAACAGGCATATATGCGCCCCTTATTAAACAAATGTTTAATCAAATTTTTTCAAAATAATAATTTTTAATTAATTGAGGTTTATTCGAGCATTAAAAAAAGATTTTTGCAAAACTTTATAAAAATTTTTATTTTTTTTAAATTTAAAAGGAATTTAAAGAATAAAAAAACCACCAGTTATTTCTCACAGTCTTTTTCCTCGTGTTATGTATTTTTATGAATACCAGATAAAAATGGCAAAATTATTTTACAAAAAAATTCAAAAAATTTTCTTTCAAATGTGCATAAATTTTTTTTTTTCTTTTTCACAAATTGAAAAAATCTCGAAAAATTGAAAAAAATACAAAAAATTATTGTGTCTTTACCAAAAATATTTTAGAGCATAAATATCAATTTAAATCCTTTTTTTTATTCTGATTCAACACATTTAAATTTACAAAGTTTGCTATTTTTTAATGATTTTTGTTTATTTGGAATTCGAGCAAAAAAAAAGAAAATTGGAAATACCGTATAACCTTGCGCGGAATCGGATGCAGTTAAACCAAAAATTGATTTTAAGTACATGCATCGCCTACCATCTCTCCAATGTTAACCAAACCCTATTGATTAACCCGTGCATTTATCAACTCTCTTTGGTTTTAAGCACCGCTTTTAAAATCAAAATCTTTTAATTTGATGTCACCCGTTTATTTGAAAAATATATGTTGATGCCGCATCTATTATTAAGGACGAACACAAATTTGAATGATTAATAAAAATTATGGAATTAAAAAATTAATTGTTTGTTGAGGATTGGGATTGGAATTTAAAGATGTTTTGTATTTAAAAGTTTATTTAAAAACTAAGTAAAAAGTTAAAAATAAAATAAGAAAAACTACGAGTATTTATACCCTCTAAAAAATAAGAGTTATATAATAT
>NTPY01000139.1:330186-350748 GCA_002922825.1 Brachionus calyciflorus
ATCACTTAAAATTATGAATTCTTTTGTAACTTAATCATAATTTAATCTAATTATGTTGATAATATTCAAACTCTTCTAGACTTGATATACTATCATCCCAGTTCTCTGACATGTTGATAAATGCAGGGGTTAATCAATAGGGTTTGGTTAACATTGGAGAGATGGTAGGCGATGCATGTACTTAAAATCAATTGTTGGCTGGAAAAAAATTTATTTGCCATTTTTTTTGGTTCAAATGGTAAAAAGTTATCCCAAAGTAAGAATAATTTTAAAAGTTTCAAAAAAAAATGCAAAAAAAATTTAAAATTAATATTTGCAAATTTAACTTGACACTCAATTTCAAAATTTGAAAATTTTGACCACTGAATGACCGAAAATAAATGAATTTCGAAAGAAACTGGCTGAAAATTCGAGTTCTTTATGGCAAATATTATCAAGAAACATATTCCTTATTTTGAAAAAATTTGATTAAACATTTGTTTAATAAGGGGCGCATTTATGCCTGTTTAAAAAAAAACTTGCCATATGATTAATCATATATTGTAAAACGCTACACATTAAAATGGGAAATACTTTTTTACACATTTAACTGTAAAATAGTCTAAAATTCACTTTTAAGTGTAATAAAATACACTCAAAATATTTACAGTGTAGAAAAGCATCAATAAAAATTTGACAGAGATTGGTAGAAAATAGATTAAGGAGTGTTTAAAAGGTAGGGGTGGCTGCAGTTCATTGGAGAATTAAGTTGCTTTATGTCCTTTTTTAAAAAATAATACAGTGAAATTTCATTAATCCAGATTAAAATTATATTCGGCTAAATAGGAGTTAGAATACATATTTTTTCGTTATTTTTTTATTTGTTTTAAACAGTTTTCCAGAGTGTAGACGAAATTAACGATTTAAAAAAATTGAAATTTAAAGATTTAAAAACCGTTTAAGTCGTTTTTTTCAACGCCTTAATTTTACGATTGAAATAAGTAAAAATTCCAAATTTTCTTTGTTCATCTTTGTCCAGTGCGAGTTTTTTACTTTTGATATTAATCATAAGAAAAATTTTTTTAAGACTTTGTATTTAAAAAATCTGATAAATAAGTCCAAAATTCAAATATAATTTTAAAGATCCTTAACTATTTTAGACTTAAGACTTGAATGAAAAAAAATTGCGATTTTCAATTTGTTTTGTTGCTCTTGAATAAATGAAACTTTCCTGACTTTAATTATTATTATAAATATTTTTTCGAATTATAAAAAATTTTATCTCAAAAGAAATAATACTTTCAAAACTTATCACAAAACTTACAACAAAAACAAAAATTTAATTAGTTTAAAGATTTGAAAATATTTTTTTTTAAATTTTATTTTAAAGACTTATTTAGTATTGAAAAATTAGGAAATGGTATTTAAAAAGACAGTTTCTTTTGATGTAAGCTCTTTGATTTAAATCAAAAAAAGAGGATTATGAAAAAAAAAAAGAATTTTAAATTAATTAATATTTTTAGGTTAGTTCAATTAAGTCCTTCAAGGATCAAAATTATGAAGAATTAAAGTCCATGTTTAATGAGGATTATCTTTTTGAAGATCCCTTTTTTCCAGCATGCAATGAATCATTGTTTCATTCGAATAATTCAATTGGTGAAATTCAATGGATGAGACCAAGGGTAATCAATTTACTTTTTTTGTATCGTTTAATCGAAGTTAGAACTTATTGTTTTTGTTTTTAGGAAGCTAGTGAAAATCCTCAATTTGTGGTAGATGGTTTTGGTAGATGTGATATGGACCAAGGCAACTTAGGAAATTGCTGGTAGAAATTACTAAACTAATTAATATTATTTTAATTTTTATTTTAAATATTATTTAAACTAAGGTTCATAGCAGGTAATTGATATTTGATTGTAAATTGAATTATCTAGGAATGAATAGAAAAAAATTTTTAAAGCATGTGTTGGTATAATGCAATCACCAAAGTTATTCGCTAAAGTTGTACCCGAAGATCAAAGTTTTGATGAAAATTACGCTGGTATATTTCATTTTCGTTTTTGGTTGTATGGTGAGTGGGTAGATGTTGTGATTGACGATAGACTACCGTTTTATCCAAATGGAAAGCTTGTCTACTGTTCAAACAAAGAGCAACCAAATGAGTTTTGGGGACCTCTATTAGTAAATTTAACTATAAAATCCATTAGATAGTGATCATTAATATCTTTGTTTTTAACTATAGGAGAAAGCATATGCAAAGTCTTATTTATATTATTTATCAAAGCAATATTATATTTTAAATTTTTTTTAATCTTTTGTTAGATTGTACGGTTCATATGAAAATTTAGATGCTGGTCAAACATATGATGCTTTAATTGACATGTCTGGTAAAGTTAAATTAAATAACAACAAAAAACTTAGTTTTTGATCTATATATTTTTTTAATTTTAATAGGTGGTGTTCCAGAGTGTTTTGGTAATTAGAAATTAATTATAAAAAAATATCATTGAAATTTCGCTATATTAAATATTTATTTAGATATAAAATCTATGAATTATAAAGAAAAATCAAACTTTTGGAATATTTTGAATCAAAGTTATAAAATGGGATCAATTATAAGTTGTAGTATTAATGTAAGTTTTTGATTATTTTAATAGAGAGTTTGAAATAACAAAAAGTCGCCTTATTTAATAAATTTTCTTGCCTATTGAGATCATAATTTATAATTTGTCAGGCTGACCATCGAACCAGAGAAGCTATTCAGCATAATGGACTAGTTAGAGGCCGTAATTAATACTTTCATATTGAAATAAAATTTATAGAAAGAGATTATATTTCTTTTTTAAGATGCTTACACTGTTACAAATTTAGCTCTTGTTGAAAATAAGTTTGGTAGATCCATAAAATTAACCCGTATCAGAAATCCTTGGTAGTTTTATTAAATGATTGTTAATTAGGAATATTTTTAAAGTTTTCTATATTTTTAATTTGAAAGGGGTAACCATGTTGAATGGAGAGGCGCTTGGTAATTTTATAATAATTTTAATCATTCAATTAATTTTTATACTTACTAAGATTGAAATTTTAGGTCTGACAAGTAAATTCTAGACCGTTGTGTTCCTTTCAAAAAAAAAATCATTAAAAAAAAATTTTAGCTCCGCAGAATGGTTTAGTCTAAGCGAAGAAACTAAAGAAGAACTAGAATTTACTAAATGTCATGATGGTGAATTCTGGTAATTTTCAAAAATCGAACAATTATACTTATAAATTAATTTAAAATCAAATACTTTCAGGATGAGTTTTGATGATTTTTTGAACAATTGGCATGTTGTTCAATTTTGTCATTTAAATTTAGAAAGTTTTAGCGAAGAACTATTGCAAACTGATGATGTATTTTTTTATAAATCTTATTTTTATTACTCTGAAAAACAAATGCTTAATAGCTCTGAAAAAAAAGGATTCTGATTTGTTCTGGCAATGTACGACTTTTCAATCTGAATGGCGAACTGGTATATCAGCTGGTGGCTGTGGTGCAACAAACCCATGTAAAAAATATATTAATTAAAATACTAAGAAAGAAGATTTGTATTTTTTTATTCTTAAGATAAATACTGGAAAAATCCTCAGTTTATAATTTCTCTCCAAGATGTAGATAAAGATGATAATGAGGACTTGGCTACAGTTATTATCTCTCTAATGCAAAAGGATACTCGTTTGAAACGAATTTCAACTGGCGAGGAATCAAACGAAGAATATATTCAATTTAGACTTTATAAAGTAAAGGATGATATTGAAATAGATCATTTATCCGATTGTCATGAGAAGTTATATGCTCATCAATTAGAAAGAGTGGGCTCTTCTGGTAGTTATATTAACTCAAGAGAGATAACAAAGCGCTTTAGAGTGTCACCTGGTAATTACTTAATTATACCTAGTACATACGATGAAGATCGTGATTGTGAATTTATGCTTAGAATCTACACTGAACAATTGATTGAAACAAAGTAAAATAAATCAATTTTTTTCATTTGTTATCTTTTTATTTATTTATTAATATTTAAAATAAAAATTATTGTATTAAATTTTACTTGAAAATTTCTCTAAAGGGATCTTGAGGAAAATAAAGAGGACTTGGTATTATTAATAATTTTTGTATTAAAATGAAATTTTTAATGGATAATAATTTTTTTTAGAACGAAGATGAAACCTTTTTTGGAAATTATGATCCTGACAACATAGATTGGATTAAGTTTATCGATAACTCAGATGAGCAAATAGAATATGAATACGATAACTATGATGATGAAATGGGTAGTTATAAAACAAATTATAATGTTGATCCGTATTTTCGAAATAGAATCCATATAAAAGAATCTTGCAATCTAATGTAAAAAAGTCATAAAAATAATTTTTATTTTTGATTAGATTAATATTATTTATTTTTATTCCAATTGATTGATTAAAATTTAACTTCTTTGATTTTTTGACTTTTGGGATCGAATAATCAATTATTTGAAAAATTTTGCTTCAAGAATAATTTCGATGACAAGTTTATTAAGGTCGAATTCTAACGGAGGGAAAAAGTATCCTAAACCCTTCAGTTACTTAAAAATTCAAAGCCAACAAAATATTTTTTATTGTTTATTAAAATTTGTGTGTGACGGGCCGGGATATAAATAAAGCAAAAAAAAAAATACATTAAAAAAATAAATTTACAATGAAAAAAATTTTAAATGAATGCTATACCACACTATCAATATCTGGCAATGGTGATATTTTATTCGAATTATTCGGATGTTGCTGATGACTTTTTTCTTGTATAATTTCGATTGAAGTTTTTTTATTATTATTATTCGGAGTTGATAATTGATTTGTTGTTTCACTAAAACCTGAATCATTTTTATTGAATTTTGTCAACTTAGCTGATAAGGCTCGATTTTTAGGTATATCTCCATTTTCTTTATCTTGGGATAAGTGTTTATTTAAAACAGCTCGTAGATTCGTTTTACTACTTATTTTAGTATTTTCTTGTAGTTTATTTGATTTGGATTCTGTGTCATTTTCATTTTCGATCGGTTGAACTAGAAGTGGTACTTTGGATAACATTTGTTCAGCAATTTTATCTTCTACTTGCTTTTGAGCTGCTTTGTCTGCAATAATTTTTTTAATTTGTTCAATTAGTTGATCATCAACACCATGATTTTTTTCTGATATAAAAGGTTCAGGTAGTTCTTTATCGAAACCGTCTTTACCAGTCAACCAAAATGTCTTATGCATACCTTTACCCTTTAGTTCGGTAACACCTCTAAATTCTAGTTTATAACCACCGATTTCTTCTAAAATATTTGAACAACTTTCACTGACATGAATCCTATAGGCTTGAGACGTCGATTCCATTCGACTCGCCGTATTTACTGTATCACCAAACAAACAATATCGAGGCATTTTCAAACCAACAACACCAGTAACACATGCACCTGAGTGAAGACCAATTCTCAAGCGTAATGGTATACCAGGTAAATGACGTATTTGAAATTTACCACAATTGTGCAATAAATTTAAAGCCATTGTAGCTATTTCTCCAGCATGTTTATTACCATTCTTAATTGGTAGACCAGACACAACCATATAGGCATCACCAATAGTCTCTACTTTATAAACATCAAAAGCACTTATTGTTTCATCGAACATTGTATACAAATCATTGAGTAAACTAACAACTTCAAATGGTGAACTGAAAGCCGATATAGTTGTAAAACCGACAATGTCACTAAAGTAAATAGTCACCATGTCAAATGATTCGGGAGGCACGGAATTACCCGACATTAAGCTCTCAGCAACAGTTCTTGAAAAAAAAATCAAATTTTTAATTTTGAATAAAAACATATTTTTTTTATCAAGTCTTACTTAGGTAACATTTCGCTGAGAAGTTTTTCAAACTTTTTTTTCTCTTCTTCCAATTTTTCAGTTTTTTCTCTGACTAATTCCTCTAAATTATTGGTATATTGCTCAATCATTTTAAACATCAAATCAACAATATTTACTTTTCTTTTTTTTTTTTAATTTTAATAAACAACTCTAAAGATTTTTGTTGTTTTAAAAAAAATTACTTTTCTCCATTAAGCGATTTGAACATTGAAGCTAATTGGTCGAAAGAGGGTCTTAATTCTGGTTGTTCACTCCAGCAATCTCTCATAATATTAACATATTCAGGCGGAGCGGCTGTTTTTGATACACTAGGCCTCAATAAAGGAGGTGGTTTTCTTATTTTATTAATGATTTCTTCGTCACTTAGACCCATCATACAAAAAGGCGTTCCACGAACAATAATTTCTTGCATTATTATTCCAAAGCTATAAATATCTCCCACTTGAGATCCAATCGAAATAACAACTTGATCCCTGATTGTAGTTTGTCTTAAATGTTCTGGAGCTGTCCATAATAAGTCTGATAGATTTAGAGTTCGACTAAAATTTTGATTCGAATAGATATTTGGTAGACCAAAATCAGTTAATTTTAGAACCCAACGACTATCAACTACACAATTTCTTGATTTTAAATTACCATGATATTTGATTGATGAATGATGAATGTAACGCATACCACGACATAAATCGTTAAGCATTGACCATTTAAAATTCCAGTCAAGCTTTATATCTTTTTTCAAAATTATATCTTGTAAGCTTCCTCTATTAGCGTAGTCATAAATTAAAGCTGGTGTTTTGGCGTCTATGAAACAACCCAAGAAAGAGTTTAAATTTTCATGACGCAAATCTCTAAGCATTCTCAACTCTCTCATAGTACTATTTTTAATTTGAAAATTAGGAATTTTTAAAAATTTGGCTATCACTATATCACCTTTGTACTTGGCTATTTTAACTGTTTTTTGTTGGGCTATTCTCTCTTCACTGCTTTTTAAAGATACATTCGATTTTGTCGTATCAACTGTTATTTTTGAAGTATTTGTCCCAACAAAATCTAAATCATCTGGTAAGAGCAAAATTTTATTAGGACCTTTTGATAGTTCTTTTCTCATCCAACGACTTCTGGCAATGTATGCCACCACGCACAAAATTATCAATAAAATAACCATACCAACAACTCCAAATAAAACATCTTTGAATATACTGTCGTCTAAAAAAGAAGAATTTCTTTTTATAAAAGAAATACAATTTAAATTAAAAGCATCTTTTCATAAATTAATCAATAAATGATATTTGGTCGTTGTTATGTGAACTAAAGAAAAATTTATTTTCTAATAAAATACCAACTAACACTTAACTCCTACCTAATTGCAAATTTTAAATATTTTGATTAACTACCGTAAACTCGCGTAAACAACCCCAGGGGTAAAAAGCGAAAATTCGGAATAACCCATGCATATATCGTGTGTTTTGAATTTTTTCCTATATACCTTTAATGCGGTATTAATACTGAATTTTCCGTTTTAATACCGCATTTAAAATGCAAAAAATAATTAAAAAAATAAATTCCAAATTTTAATTAGAAAAATTGACTTCTGGTTTAAATGCATGGTTTAAAACTGAAAATTTAGTTTTAGGTCAATTTTTTTTTCGAGTTTCAATTCAAATGATGATGTGATGACAACTGAAGAAGAGAAAAAAATCATTAACATCACTCTAAAAGTAGAGAATTTACGTTAAAAGAGATGAATTACATATTAAAGGACGGGTTTCAAGATTTTTCATTTCACGCTAAAGCTTAGTGTTATATATTTTTTTAAAACTTATCATCTCACATTTTGTCTAGTATAATTTTTTTATTACCTGATTTAATTTGGTAAGAAAAAATTAAATCTGTTATTTTAAAAGCAGATTAGTGACTTTTTTGAAATCGAAAAGCCGAATGTATGATTGGCGATGACTCTAGGTCAATCACTAATGATGATTTTGAGTATTTTCAACGAAAAAAAACTGTGAAAAATGGTTTCTTTTTGACTTTTTTTGGCTTTTTCATGCTTTTTGATGAATTTTTTTATGTTCTACATCTTTTGCCTGCTTGAAATCGGACAACTTTTTATGCGGAAAATGAATTTGAAAAAAAAAAAATTGAAAAAGCGTTGGGACGAACCTTAAAAATTACATTGAAACTTAAAAATAAGAAAAATCTTCAAATTTAAATATCAATAAGTTAAAAAGACTAAGCTAGGTATTTCATATTATTATATGAAAGAGGAGCCTGAGCTTAATAAAATAATATATTTTTTTATCTTAGTCTAAACTTCTCTTCCTATGAAAATTTGTATCGTATAAATTACACTTTTTTTAGTGCCCATCTTTGAGTGACAATATCTCTTGTAAAAAAAAAATCTGGTAATAAAAAAATTATACTAGACAAAATGTGAGATGATAAGCTTTAAAAAAACATATAACACTAAGCTTTAGCGTGAAATGAAAAATCGTGAAACCCGTTCTTTAATTTTCTAATTAAAAGCTGTTGTTTTAATTGAAATTGGGAGTACATTTACAGCTTCAATCGGCTTTTTATATTGATTTAGATTTTAGAAATATTTGCAAGTTAAGAGTTTTTTCTCTTCTTCAGTTGTCATCACATCATCATTTGAATTGAAACTCGAAAAAAAAATTGACCTAAAACTAAATTTTCAGTTTTAAACCATGCATTTAAACCAGAAGTCAATTTTTCTAATTAAAATTTGGAATTTATTTTGTTAATTATTTTTTGCATTCATTTTTCTCTGGGTGAATAAAGTAGTCGTATATCTAAAACTAAGATTTTACAATTTTAAAACTAAAAAGTTCAAAATCTGTGAAAAGATGCTAATTTAATTTTAGACAAACTTTTTGAGCTTGTAGAAGAGTTTAAACTGCCCTCATAATGAAAAGTGTAATTGTTCTCCATCAAAATGGTAACATTACCAGCATCAAAATTAGTGCCTAAAATATACTCAGGTAAAGTAAAAGTAGCTATTTCATTGTAAAAACTATTGCTTTCATTCCAGCCAAACATTCTAAATTGAACATCTCGATAACAATATTCCAATAACTCGCTAGTTATTGACTCATAATTTTGAAAGCATTTTATTTTTATTTTAAGTTTGAAATCCTCAAGATATATTTGTGTTGATTCATTATAATTTTGAACAAAATTTAAATTTTCATTTTCGTCAAGATAATTAGATAAACTATAAATTTGATTAGTTTGATTTTTTTTAAGTAAATCGATTAATAAAAATGAATTTTTTGCATAGTTAGTCAATGTATTTTGTGAATCGATTGGTATCAACTTATAAAAGTATGAATAAGCACTGCGTTTTTCTTGATTTATAATAAAAGATGGACTTTTAAAATTTAATAATGAAATACATTGTGGCGAATTGTATATGACGATTATGTTTATTGAATATGCTTTAATTCTTTTCCAATAGACATCCATAAATAAGTCCTCTTCACCACATCTCATAATCAAATATAGAACTTTGGAGAAAATCAAAAATAAATAAGTAATTTAGTTTAAGAAAAAAAAATTAAGTCGAAAAGCTTAAAAACTAAATATCTACCGTAAAATTTTAATTACTACGTGGCTTTACCTAAAGATTAAGAATTTAGTCGGTTTTAAGGATTATTATTCAATTTTATTATTAATGTAATATTTTAGTCCTTCAATTTTTTAAACTTTTTTGTTGGCTTTTATTAAGACAATACGGAAATGATTTAAATATTTTGAAAAATTAATTTCTAATTTAAGGTTTCGGAAATTCAAAACGTCCATACTATTTTCAGATATAGTTTTACCTCAAAATCGTAACCTACACATGTGAAAACTTATATTTTGTATAAAAAATTTTTTTTGTTGACTATAGGGGTTCAAAAGTTTCTGGAATTTTGAAAGTGTTTTATTCCAAGCCAAAAATCTCAACAATTTGATCGAAAGATAGCTTTAAAGCGATTCGTTTATTTATTATTTTTTAGACATATTTACAACTTACTTTTAACATTTGGATTTAGTAAAGAATCTAGCTTTGGATCATTTAATGGCAATGAAAAATCAAGAACAAATTTTGAATCAAGGCTAAATTTGTATAATAAATAACCAGCTAAATTTTTATAATAATCGCTTTTAGAGTCATTAGTGTAGACAATAGCAAATCTATCAATAAAAAAACGATTCATAAAACTCGTTAGAACAAGTTCTATTTGTCTAATGGACGGTGAGAGACTAATCAAACGTATTAAATTTGTATTCACATAAGTACTTGAAATGGATAAATTACTCATTGGATAAAAAAAATCTTCACAATCGAATACAGAATGAGTTACAATTAGCTTATTCTTCATCGATGGATCACAAAACAACTCGACTAAATTACCACATGGAAAAAATTTTTGCTTTGACTCGAACAAGTTAATCGAATAATTTTTATTATTTATTAAATAACTAATTAACGTTTTGGTACACGATGAAGTTCCATCGGACTCAAAACGTTGTTCATTTGAAATATTTAGATAATTATATTTGCTACTGAAGTTAATAAATTCTTCATATTCACTCAATAAACTATCACTAAACAAGGCTGTTGAATCTTCGTCGTAAATAAATTGACCATTTAGGACAAAAAAATTCCATTCTATATAAACACATAGACATATGAGATTAAGAAATAGTGATATTTTACATTTTTTAATTGGCATATTAGATATTTAGTTCATGAAAGATGCCTTTCTCTAATTCCTAAGAAAATAAAAAGGTTAAAATATTTAATGCTTCGTTAGAAAAACGGAAATAAAAAAAAATTATATTATCTTCCTGTTTATTAAAATTTGGTTTTAATTTTATCAAATTTTTTGAAAAGTCTTATTGTATTTAAAAGAAAAAAATCTATCTCATGGTTAAGTGATCCCTATTCTTAGATAATTACATTCTAAATTTAAATAAAATAAAATTTATTTCAAAAGTATCAAGAGATAAAATTTTTCTAACAGGTGCTTATTATTGAATATCTTTTGAAATTTCTTTATTCAACAATATCAAAAAGATTAGCTAAACATTTTTATATTTATTTAAACTGAATAATTTTACTTTCTGTTAGTCTTTAAGTCTTCATATATGCTGAAACTGATAATATAAGATCCCAATATTTTAGGGTATAAAAATAAAAATAAATTTTTGCTATCAATATTTTTATGCTACTGAAATATTAACAGTACTTTTCTGAAATAATTTGACATGTTTTTAAACATACCTTAACACGGTCTTAAACAGATTAAGAGCAAGTTTTAAACAAAAAAAAATTTTCTTGAATATTTGTTTAAGATATTAGATTTTTTTGCTTTAGCAATAAACATCGTCTTAAGCATTGCTCTTTGACTTTTTGAAATATTTTAAGATGCTCTTAAACAATGTCTTAAGCAGACTATCAACTTATTTAAGAAATGTACTGTAAAAATCCAATTTAAACAAAATTATATCTTAAATAGTTGATTTCAAAGACTACTATAATATAGTCAAAAATATTTATACAAAATCTGTCAAAAAGGTCGTTTTAGCGTTTAGCTATTGTTAAAGTATGAATACTGTGTTCATTAAATAAATAGAAAACATCATTTAAATTTAAAATTAAATATTAGTGAATCATTATCCTTTGAGCTAAAATCTCTGCACAAATCTCAGGATTCAGTTTTTAGAATATGGAATCTATGTTTTGTTCATTCAATATTAAAATTGAATGAAATTTGGTTTTCAGTGTGTGGATCTTTAAAATGCAAAATTAAAGCTAAGTTCAATAATACATTTTCAAATTTTTTAATATTCAAATCCTTTTCTTCTAATGTCAACCGAATTTAACTTATAAATTTGCAAACATAGCATGGTCGTTTTATATTTTAAAATGTAATATTAAGTTAAACAGCCTAACCCGACATGTTGCCGTTAAAAGCTACTTTATTTTTTTGTCCCAAATTTAAAGACTAATTCTTTTAAACGAAATTTAATATTAAAAAATGATTGTCTTTTTTCATTTAAAGAGTATTAGTTATTCATTAAATAAAATGTCATTAGCCTTTAATAGAACACTTTAAATTAAATTTTTACTAATACAATCGATCAATTTTTTTACTTAAGGTAAAAATTTATTCCCCAGTTTATTTATATTTGGTCAAGGTTGATAGGCCTTATCTTCAATAAGGATTCTCAACTTAAAATTACATAACTAGAATAATCTAAATTGAATTCGATTACGTAGTAATTAGAATCTTTTTTAAAAAAAAATCGAATAAAATGAATCGAAAAAAAAAAAGCTTTCAAAAAAAAATCTAATAAAATTCAGAACTAATTACATGAATTGAAAAAAAATCTTGTTTAAAATTAATCTCTTTTAAAAAGAATCTAAAAATCAAAATTGAAAAAGAAATAATAAATATATTTTTAAAACTGGTGGTTAAAGTGAAGCCATAAAATTACCATTGACACTGATTAGAACTTGCAAAAGTTAGAGATTTTTGGTTTTTGACTCTTCGGATAATGACTATTTCCTTTGTTTTTGTTCAAATGTCTGCTTGTAAATCCTAATAGATTGAAACCTTTGCATAGAATAACAGCCAAAATTGAACTTAATTTTTGAATGACCACTGAATTTAATTCTAATGAAAAAGGATTGCATTTTTTAATTTAATCAATTTAAAATAAAAAAAATGCCAAAGGTTTACGGTAGTTTTTTTAAAAATAATTTTAGCATTTAATGAACATAACTTAGATGGTATGATATTTTTAATCGGTCGAAGAAGAGAAAAAAATTTTTTTCAAAATAATTTACCTTTATTTTAAACAATTTTTATTATGGAGATTTTATTTAAAACAATTTTTTTTTATTCAGATTTTTTTTCAATTAATTCGATGTAAAAAATCATCAATTAGTTTGTAATTTTTAGACTTTTTTTATTAGATTTAATTTCAAAAAGATTCAAATAACAATGCTACCTTGAATTCGAATCCAATCGTAACATTAAAATAATTTGAATTATTTTTTTTGGATAAAAATAGAAACTACCATTTAAATGATTTCATACCAAAACAACATAAAAAATAAAAATCTTATCTTGTCATTTAGCCTATCAATCATGTAATTTTCTAAAATTTTTAATTTTTCTTATAATTCTTAAACAACCAATCAGGAAATTAAAATTTTAATTTATCAAGTCTTTATAATTTAATAAATGACAATTTTTTTCCTTGCTAATACCTAAATACTTATGATTAAGGTTTAAATCCTCTTAAAAAACTAGAATCCTCTATTTAAGAAAGGAAAGCTTGATAAGCAAACGTATTCAAATAGGTTTAAATAGAATTAATTTTGCTTGTAGTTACGACGGTTTATCTATCCGTAACTTTATCGGCTTTGACAAAAAAAAATTATTGATTTAGAAGAATAACAAAATTCTCTAATCTTTTCCCCAGAAAAATAAATATAATCACGCTGTTGTTGTTTTTCTGGTTTTGATAATTTCTCATAGTTACCACATAGAACAAAAAAAATGAACAAGAAGAAGAGGGACCCTAAGCTAAAAAAATTCCAACAGGTAATTAATTAGTCGTGTTTCTTTACTTAATTCAGCTTTGTAATTATATAATGAAAATTAATTTGATATTTTCAAAATTTTTTTTGTTGTTGTTATCAACGACAGATACACACTCGAGTTAGAAAAATCAATAAAAAATAAATTTATCTGAAAATTTATACGTAGGGTAAACTAGTGATGAACACAGATACACACTTGACAACAGAGGGTCTTTAATTTTTTTTAATTATATATGTATATAAATAAATGAATGATCAATAAAGCATAATTGTTTAAGAATAGGAATACATTGATTTAATAACAATTTTATTTTATTTTGCCAAGAAAGGTGCATTTTTTTGTTATCTTTAAAAAAATGATTATTTTTAGAAAAATGATCCACTTAAGTTTTTGATTATTAAGTTATATGCATCAGCCAATTTAAAATCAATTCCTGGAACTTTTCTTAAACTGATAACTCTATAATTTGTGCCGATTAACATATTCAATTAATAAAACTTTTAGAGGTTATATGTCTTAGGGTTACACGTCTTAGAAGCATATTTTCAAAGCTGTCAAAATTGAATAAAAATTGAATCAAGCAAAAATATTGCAATCATTTTTTTTTATTTTTTAATATTTTTTAATACAATTTCGACGACTTTTTTAAAAAAATTAACCCAAAAATTGACCAAAAAGCCAAAATATGAAACTTCAATATAAAGTTCTGTTTTCGTCACAAGAAGTAAATGAAACTTTTTTTTAAATTCAATTTTTTTTATTTATTTTTATTTTTGAAGCTCGGAAGTTACAAGCTAAAACTATCAAATTTGGAAAATTGGTTATACTTTTTTCAGTACGTTGTGATCATGTGTCAAAACTCTACTAACAAAAATTTGACAGTTCGTTCAGACGAATTTCTTTCTTCATAGAATTAACGATTTGATTTTTGATAACTACTGTAAATTTTGAACGTAAGACAATAGTTATTTTCTATAAAATGTTATAAAATGAAACGATTTTTTTCCGCTCTAAAAGAATATTCAGATTTGACAAAAAAATTGAAAACTTTAGTTCACAATTAGTTTGTTAGAAATTGAATGCATGGTTAGAAATTGAATGCAAATTCATAATTGAGCATAAAATCAGAAATGTGACTAAGTGGATACAAACTCTGAAAAATTGATCAGAAATAGATTCATTGTTTTTAACACTAAAAATATTTAAAAAAATAAATAACTTTTATTAACTTTACAATTTTTTTAAAAATTTAAATGAATTAAAACATATTTAAAATAAGTAAAAAAATTTAATTGATAAGAAGCAAATAAATAAGATTTTTTTAAATAAATTCGACAATCTTCTAGCAAAATTCAGTAAAATTTCTCTTAAGAATAAAAAAAAACTTTAAAAAGTTTACTGAAAGTCAACATTCAACTAACAGGAATGGTATTTAGTTATTTATTTTAAAATATATTTCTTAAAAAAAATTGTTATTTGAACAAAAATTTGGAGTTGGTGAAAGATCACTAAATCCAGAATCATTATTTGCAGTTAAAAATAAACTTTTTCTATATTTTGCTTTTTTCTCTGATACAGTTGCAACACTATAATCAACAGTTGATTGTAATGTACCATTTAATTCTCTATCTGTCATATCCATATTAATGGGACTACTCGGACAATTTAAATCATCATGAAGATCGTCGTCATTAACAAATAGCTTATAATTAATATTTTCAACTGATTCAGTTTGATTTGATTTTTCTCGTCGGATTCGCTTCAATTCTTCTAATAAGTGACTTTCAATACTAAAAACAAAAATAAAAATAGTTCTTCTTTGTTACACAGACTTACTTACCCGTGGTTCTTTTCTGAAAAGGGTTGCTTCGGCAATTCTTTATCAAAACCTTCTTTTCCTGTTAACCAATAAGTCTTGTGCTTTCCTTTTCCCTTTAAATTTCATAAAATACAAAGGGTTTTATATAAATTGTAAGGTGAATATGGTAATTACTGGTAATTCTGTAAGACCTCTATAATCTAATTTATAACCACCGATTTCTTCTAAAATATTAGCACAACTCTCACTGACATGAATCCTATAGGCTTGAGACGTCGATTCCATTCGACTCGCCGTATTTACTGTATCACCAAACAAACAATATCGAGGCATTTTCAAACCAACAACACCAGTAACACATGCGCCTGAGTGAAGACCTATTCTCAAACGTAATGGTATACCAGGTAAATGACGTATTTGAAATTTACCACAATTGTGCAATAAATTTAAAGCCATTGTAGCTATTTCCCCAGCATGTTTATTACCATTCTTAATTGGTAGACCAGACACAACCATATAGGCATCACCAATAGTCTCTACTTTATAAACATCAAAAGCACTTATTGTTTCATCGAACATAGTGTACAAATCATTGAGTAAACTAACGACTTCAAATGGTGAACTGAAAGCCGATATAGTTGTAAAACCGACAATGTCACTAAAGTAAATAGTCACCATGTCAAATGATTCAGGTAAAACTGGCTGACCCGATATTAGTCTTTCCACAATTGGCTTAGGAAAAATTTCACGTAAAATTTTTAAAACCTTACGTTTTTCATCTTTTAATTTCTTAGTTTGAATTTTAACTAAATTTTCCAAGTTTTTAGTGTAATCTTCTATGGTCTTGAACATCCAATCAACAACATTTTCCTTACTATTCAAAAAATATAATTAAAATTTTTTTTTCTGGTTTAGATTAATAGAACTTTTAAATACATTTCCTTGCTTTCTAATGAATGTAAATTTATATTTTTTAAATCTTTTATATTAACGTATTCCCTTGCTTTTATTATTTTTATTTTTTCGAATTTTTTGACTTAAATCACACATTTAGTACCGCATCAAACCAAATAAAAACACCTTTAATATGACATTAAAGACGTGATTTTGTGTTTAGAGCATGCGCCATCAGTCAGCAACACTTTAACATGGGGAAAATTTTGAATGGCACATGCGCCAAATTCGCATCTTAAATTATGATGCTGAGTTAGCTAGCAAAGGAATACGGTATTTACAAAAAAATTTTTGAATATTTCTAACAACGATCCCGTTATACATGCCCTAATTTCTACTTTAAAAAATTTATCAGAAAATTTAAGTTTAAAAAACAAATATTAGTAGTTAAAAGTTTAATTAAAAAGGCATTTTGAGTAAGAATTTAACAAAATTTTAAAAATTAATTACTTACTCATTTCCTTTAAGTGATTTGAAAATTGAGTAAATTTGATCAAAATTTGGTCTTGATTCAACTTTATCACCCCAACAATTTCTCATTATTTGTACGTATCCAGCTGGAGCTAGTCGTTTAAGAACTTTTGGTCTACACAAAGGTTTCGTTCGATTTTTCACATTATTTATAATTTCTTCATAAGTAAAATTCATCATGCAATAAGGTGCTCCTTCGACTATAATTTCTTGCATTATTATTCCAAAACTATAAACATCTCCAGGTTGAGATCCTAAGTGACTTGAATGGTTAAGATGCTCTGGTGCTGTCCATAATAAATCACTTGGATTCATTATTTGATTTTTATTTTGATTTGAATAAATTTTATGCAAGCCAAAATCAGTCACTTTTAAAATCCATCGCGAATCAATAAGACAATTGCGAGATTTTAAATTACCATGGAATTTAATTTCAGACGAATGAATAAATCGCATAGCCTTAATTAAAAAATACTTATTGATTTAACATTTAAAACAAGTGAATGATAAGAAATAATTTACTCGACACAGGTCAATTAGCATGAACCATTTAAAATTCCAGTCAAGTTTAAAATGTTCTTTTAACAAGATATCCTTTTTTTATGTTAAAGAAATATTTAGAATATAGCTTTTATTTTCGATGATAAATATTTACTTCTAAACTTCCTCGTGAGGCATACTCATAAACCAATGTTGGAATACTTGAATCAATAATTATACCAAAAAATGTATTTAAGTTTTCATGCTTCATTTCTCTTAACTTTAATAAGTAAATTCATTTACAAAAAAACTAGGAATTTTTCTAATTTTTCAATTCCCGAATCCCTCTGAATAGTTTTAATCATCTGGAGACTTTTTTGGAAATTTTTTAGATAAAATGAAATGGAAAAATACAATTTTCAAAAGTCTTGTTTAAGCTAAGACTAGAATTTTTATTTTACTAAGTAAATATTAGAAATTTTCTTATAATTAGCTATTAAAAAAACATTTACTAGTAAAGTGGAGTAAATAGTGCAGCCCTAAGTCGTTAAAATTTAATCATAGATATAAGATCCAATTATAAAAATCATCAATATTTTTTTAAAGGAATAAAATTTGTAGATTACTTTGGTATAATATTTTTAAATATCTTGGACTGATATTTTGCTGAATTCGTTTTCATGGAACAAAGAGCTTTTTAAAAGGTTAATGTTTAAAAAAAGAATATTGAATAAGACCTTTTAAAAATTAAACTTAATAATTTTTAGTAAAATTACCGTAATGTGTAGCAGATAGATGTGGCATTTATCCCCGAAGATGATTCGAGTTTAGAAAATATTAAAATTAGAATGTTTAAGAAAAATTAAGAGTAATTTTGTCGTAATTTAGAAAATTAAATATAAAATTCTAAATTTAAGACTGTTAAGAATTAAGATGTTAAAATTTAAGAGTTAAAAAATAGGATGTTAAGATTTAGAAAAAGTCCAAAAAAATCAATTTATTTTCCACTTTTTTTTGTTATGAAAAATTTTTTTTCGAGTTTAAATCGTAAGAAAAAATTCGGAATTTCGAGTTTAAGTGGCGCATGAAATAGCAAGGCATTACGATAAGTACAAAATACAACAAAAAAACTAACTTACTGTTTTGAATTCTCTTAAAGTTGAATCTTTAACCTGAAAATCACTGAATTTGAGTTTTTTAAGAGCAACTAGTTTATCCTTGATATCAAATAACAATATTAAAAAAAGATTTAATTAATAAAATAATGATAATTTCTAACCTTGATTTTGACTATTCTTTCTGTAAAATGTTTTGAATGTATTCCTTGAGTAAAAGCATCTGTTTTCATTAAAATATTAACCTGTTCAAAGTCTTTTTCTGAAAAAATCATTTTGTTAGGACCCTTTGAAATTTCTTTACGTAATAGCCGACCTCTAACTGCGTAAACAATCAAACTTATAAAAATTGAAGATAAGAACATTCCAGCCATTGCAAGTATGACATTTGTAATGGCATTTTCTTCATTTCGAATACTTTCTTCTGATTTGTTTGCTATCTTATTGATTAAACTCGAACTAATACTACGAATTTCAATATAACTTGAATTACTCATACCGTAAGTTTGTATTTTCGATATCAATTCCTTTCGAAACTAACTTGTTACTGTGATAAATTAATCAACTTATTTGATAATACACTATTATAGAATATTTTGACTAGGTATTCTATGAAATTTTTTAATAGATCATTTATTAAAAAAGGCCTAATTATTTTTATCTTAAATGAATTAAAGTTTCAATTTGGTTGGTTAGTAAGTTTAAAAAAAGAAAAAAGTTAGAAGAAAGCTCAATTACAGTACAAAGCTGAAAAAAATTAACGAAAACACGAACAGAAACAGATCACTGTTTGAACACGTGTTGGAAAATGATCGAACACGCCGTTAACTTATTTTACAGGACCGTTACGAACTAATGATTTTACCGGATTTTACGAAAATTCCTGGAAATTACGGAAATTCCCGGAAATTTACGTAAAATCACCAAAGTGAAAAATCGTAAAATAACCAGAATTTCCGAAAATAATTGTAAATTTACTGGATTTTACGTAAATTTACGTAAAATAAAAATGGCAATAAAAAAGCCGTTTTTGACCACTTTTGGATGATTTTTCGGTATATTTATCTTGTGGCATTGAAATTGAAAAAAAAAACTTTTTACTTTTTTTAAGTAAATTCAAGTTTATTATTGGGGAAAAATTTGTAAAATAATGAAAAAAAAAATGGATAAAGTTGATATTTGAAAAAATTTAGAAAATTTTATTTCATTTGTTCCCTTTACACTCGTACATGCTTATTTTATGCTTATTTTAAATTTAAGCATCCTTTCAGTTGATAAATGTATATTTTATCTATTTTTTAATCCTTATTTTAGAAAATACCGTGGTGGAAATGCGTTTGTCACATGACGTCAATTGACGTCAAATGACGCCATGTACAAATTTACTTCCGGATATATATCATTTTAAAGCCGAAAAGATGAGCTTTAAAATGATATATAAAACATATAGAAAAAATGAATTTTGAATGATTTTGTTTTGTCGCGGGATATCCTTAAGGTAAAATCCGGTAAATTTACAATTATTTTCGGAAATTCCGGTTATTTTACGATTTTCACTTTGGTGATTTTACGTAAATTTAAGGGAATTCCCGTAGTTTTACAGGAATTTCGTAAAATTAGTAGTTCGTACCATTACTGTAGCCTTGTACTGTAGCTAGCAATTTAATTATATTATTTGGTGAAGCAAATTTAAAAAAAGGGAAAAAGTTCTCTTTGTTCACTAACAGAGAAAATTGCATGATTTTTATTAAAACAAATTTTAAAACGTGTTTATCTGTCAAGATATCAAGTTTATCTAAGTTAATAAATTATTTTTGATTCTAAAAAAGAATTTATTAACATTATCCTTAAGTTTTAGCTTCCTTTAAAATTTCAATAATTTAATATTATATGCTAAAAGCAATAAATTTTTGATTTGATCTTTTTATAAATATTTTTGAAATATTAATGTTAATTGGATGCATCCAATAAACACATGTGTTCTTCAAAAGAGAAAAGTGAAATAAATATGAAGTATTTACTTAATTTCTTAAATACAAAAAGATTGAAATAAAATACTAATAACGTAATTACTCGCTAATAATGCCATGTCATTATATATCGAATAGAGGTTTTCAAAATGCTATAATGACATGTCATTATAAACGAAAATGGGCCCAAAAGTGGCCTTTTTTTGAAATTTAGAGAACGC
>NTPY01000139.1:350804-418820 GCA_002922825.1 Brachionus calyciflorus
GGTCAAAATATGTTATGTGCGGCTTGAACTTTTTTACTTTAATTGATCAATTGAAGTTAATCGTATTTTTTTTTTCAAATATTTTTTTAACGAAATGGTCAGAACCTTTACTAAAACATATTTTTCTAACGCTCGATTATTAAAGAATGTTAGGGAAGACATGTCACTATCCAGATAGTAACATGTCATTATTAGCGAGTAATTACGTTAAATACATCTGTAACAACATAAGACTTACTGCATTTCTCGCGAATTAACGGTGTACTCGTATCCGTACCGTCCCCGTGGCGAACCCGTACCCTTACCAAAAAAAATTTTTATTTTAAAGCTTTTTAATTTTTTTAAATTAAGATTTTTTAATGATACTAGTAGACACCCGTTGCTTCGCAGCCGGAAAATAAAAAATTAATTTTACTTTAAAAAAATGAGCTATTTTTCCATAGTCCTATAACGATAAGATATGAAAACTTTTTTTTCTATTAGACTTTTTTAATGATATGTCCTATGGTAACGCGACTTATTCTCAGCAAGTACTATTTGCTTTGTATTTTTGAAATTAACGACCATTTTAGGTCAGATCGTGCATAAATAATGTAAAAAATAGTAGTCTTGTTTAAAAATTTAAACTCTCGAGAAAAAAATCAAAATTTTTAACTGAAGTGAAGTTTTGACTTGAGTTAGTTAACTAATTAACTCAATAAATTTCTTTTTTAACTCAAGACTATTCAAAAACTAATTCAAGTCATTTTTATTTATTTTATTTTAACTTGAGTTAATAAACTTGATTAATTGAAATAAATTTAAAAAGCATTGAGTTAGTTAATTGATTACCTTATAGAACTTAGAAAATTAAATATTTATGCATAATAATATTAAATAATCTTTAAATGTGGATGTCAAAAAAAATGTATTTTTATCTATTTAATCTCTGATTAGGTCACTAAATTAGATATTTTTACCACAGCATTTATTTAAAAAAAGGGTAACAAAAGTAATCATATTATTTTTATTTATATAATTAAGTCATATTAATAAAGTTAAATGCAAATTTGGAGAAGTAAAATACTAAATTTAATAAGAGTCCTTTGACGGCTAAGTTAGGTAGGTTTTTTCCCTAATAAAGCATCAAGAAATAATTTGGGAATTTATTTAAATTTTTTTTTGACTGGTACAGGATCAGAACTTTCGACTTTTTAGTCATAATAATATCAACAAAGTTCCTAAATGGTTGATTATTTTTGCTTGGACGTTCACGAAGATACCAACCGCGGTATCTCTAGTTAATTTTAATTATTACAAATTTTTGACTCAGTGGCCTAAACAGAGATTAAATAGATAAAAATACATTTTTTTTGACATCCATATTTAAAGATTATTTAATATTATTATGCATAAATATTTAAGTTCTATAAGGTAATCAATTAACTAACTCAATGCTTTTTAAATTTACTGCACTTCTAGCGAACTTTCTACTTTAGCGTAGCCGTAGCGAACCGTACCGTATCCTTGGCGAAGCGGACCGTACCTACCGTACCCACCGTACCGTATCCACCGTACCGTACCTACCGTACCGTACCTACCGTACCGTATCCACCGTACCGTACCGTACCCACCGTACCGTATCCACCGTACCGTATCCACCGTACCGTATCCACCGTACCGTACCCACCGTACCGAATCCCAGTTTAAAAATGATAAATTTTAAAAAAGATACTTTAAAAAAAGACATTCAATTTTGCAAAAAAGATACTTTCAAGTCGTATAAATTTATTTACAGTCTACCCTCGATATAACGGACCTCGATTATCCGGAAATTTCGGAAATCGACACAAAATCATTTTCCCTTAACAAAGCAAAGCTTTCGTATATTAAAAAACCTCGCTTTAACGGAATTTCTTAGTCGAAAAAACTCAATAATACGACAGAAAATTTTCATTTTTGTTATAATTTCCTTATTATTTTATATGATTATTCAGTCAGAAATTATTATTATCATTTAATTTTTACTAAATGAATGGTAAATTATATATTTTCAAATTTTGACCTTGCGTTTTGTAACCTTGTTATCATTTATGTACATAATTTTTTAAATATTTTGTATTAAGAAATAATTACAAATCAACATTTGGATTATTTTTAGCTAATATATTTACAAAAATAACCAATTATGATGTTTTTTATATCATTTAGAAAATTCAAACGCTTATACATTAATAAAAATTTTAAATGATTTTAACTTAAATTTTAACTGATTTTAACTTAAAGCTCTATTGTCAGACAATTTAAATTAGTATTTTTTAATGTTAGCTATCTAAAAACTCTTTATAATTTTTTTGTTTAACCGACAATTTTCAATTAATTTTTAATTCCGGATTATCAGTTGTCCGGAATTTTTGATAATCCGACCTCTTTTACTTCTCCCAGAATGGTCGGATTATCGAGGTTAGACTGTATCTAATGTTTAAATTTTATAACATCATTTTTTTTTAACTCAAATCTGGTTTTTGCTTTTGTCCGATGAATTTTCATTTGAAATCTTAATTTTTTTCTTAAAATTGATTAAAATTAGTTTATTAAAAAATAAAAATGTAATTAGTATAAGGATAAAAACGCAAAAAAATACATTTATCTTATTATGTCGACTCCTTCTTCGACTTAGACAAGTTGACTTAAACTTTTTTATCCTTATACTAATTACATTTTTATTTTTTAATAAACTAATTTTAATCAATTTTAAGAAAAAAATTAAGATTTCAAATGAAAATTCATCGGACAAAAGCAAAAACCAGATTTGAGTTAAAAAAAAAATGATGTTATAAAATTTAAACATTAGATAAATAAATTTATACGAATTGAAAGTATCTTTTTTGCAAAATTGAATGTCTTTTTTTAAAGTATCTTTTTTAAAATTTATCATTTTTAAACTGGGATTCGGTACGGTAGGTACGGTACGGTAGGTACGGTACGGATGATACGGTACGGTGGGTACGGTACGGTGGATACGGCACGGTGAGTACGGTACGGTACGGTGGGTACGGTACGGTACGGTGGGTACGGTACGGTAGGTACGGTACGGTAGGTACGGTACGGTAGGTACGGTACGGTAGGTACGGTACGGTAGGTAGGGTACGGTGGATACGGTACGGTAGGTACGGTACGGTGGATACGGTACGGTACGGTACGGTTCGCGAGTGCTACGCTTCGGTTCGCCATGGTACGCTACGGATACGGTTCGCTCCGCTACGGATACGCTACGCTTCGCCAAAGTAGAAAGTTCGCTAGAAGTGCAGTATTTCAATTAATCAAGTTAAAATAAAATAAATAAAAATGACTTGAATTAGTTTTTGAATAGTCTTGAGTTAAAAAAGAAATTTATTGAGTTAATTAGTTAACTAACTCAAGTAATTAAATAACTCAAGTCAAAACTTCACTCCAATAAATTTTTATATAGAATTTTTATAAAATCTGAAAATATATTTATCTAGACAATTATTAATAAATATGTATTTTTATCATGTTTTTGGAAAAACTCCCAATATAAAAATAGCTTACACGAAAATCTAAAATAAAACCAGAACAAAATCGTTTTACTGTATTTCTCGCGAATTAACGGCATATCCGTACCAAAAATTTTTTTTTTTTTTAAATCTTTTCTAATTTGATTCGTATAACTCTATAAATTTAAAGTTTTTAAAACCGATTATTTTTTAATAACAAATGGTTTGTCTGATGGTATCGAGAGCAAGTAATGTAAAATTGATAATTAAAAGTTTCGGAATATTTAAAGCCCTGAATATAAAAGTTACTGTAAAAACTATTTAAAATACAAACATTAAATTAAATAATTCATTTTTTTTTTAAAGTTTTATAAAAATTTCTAGTCTAAGATTTTTAAACTTAAATTCTTTTGTGCTAAAAATAGATCTAAAGCAATATGAATACTTTTTGATGGATTCAAAAAAAAGTAAAAACAGTTACATCATAGAATAAAAACTTATTTTGAAAGACATAAACCAATTTTTCCCTCTAAAAAACATAAAAAATATATTAATGATTCAAAGAAGTTAAAACTGTTTATTGATAGGCAGATAAAAAGAAACTATTGATCAATCATTAATCTTTCAAAGCTATTACATAATCTTAAACGAAAAATTTATTTTTTGTAAATATTTTAGATTTAAAACTGATTCTATCTATTCATTTTTCCTTTTGTGATTATTGTATATTTTTCTAGTGCCAAAGTATTTCTTTTTGCTTTAAAATATCGCTTTTGAAACATCACCGATTCAATTTAAATCCAAATTTCAATCTTATTAAAATAAATTCATAGATAAGTACAGTACATCTCTGAAATAAGTTGACAAGTTTTTAAACAAATCTTGAGAGGGTCTTAAGCATCCCATAAACAATGTCTTAAGACGTCTTAAACAACTCTTAAGCAAGTTTTAAGCAAAAATAGCATCCTCTTAAGCAATGCTTAAGATGATGTTTTGACTTTAGCTTTTTTAATCGAGTAAACTCAAATTCAAACTCTAAATTTTCAAAAATAATGAAAATTTTGGCAAAAATTGACAAGATGTCGCTTTTCACGCTTTAATATAAAACTAGAAATAATTGTGTACGAGAGCCCAGGCGAAGCGGGGATTCACATGCTTAATTTTAAAATTATACAATGCCTTAAGTAGAATCCTTTTTCGGTTTTTCTTTTTTTTTTGCCGTTTATTTTTGCTATTCTGATCGTTTGTGGTTAAATAAATTGACGCGCTAAAATTTCGATTCCGATAGAAATACAGAAACCCCCAGGTCATAGAAGTCAACAGATCACAAAGAAAATTCACGAGAATTCTGGTAAATAGAATTCCTATTTACCAGAATTCTCGTGAATTCCCGGGAATTTCGGTGAATTCACAAGAAATCTGTTAAAAACATAGTGAAAAATCAGTACTGTATATGGAGATTAAAACCGATTTCGTCCTTCTAAGGACTTATCAGATAAGCATACCATTACTAATAAGAGCCTTAATTATACATGAATCTTTAAAATCAACAAAAAACAACTGATGAAAATATTAAAATAATTTTGGCAGAAATTTAAAAAAATGTATATGGTATGCTTAACTGATCCTTAGTCCTTAGGACGAAATCGGTCTTAATCTCCATTTAATTTCAGGAAGCTATGGGAAAAATTTTCTAAAAACCAACTTTACCATTTTACGATTATTCCCAACTTTAGACTTTTCACCTCAAACTTTTATTCGATTATACGAAATTTTCTTTGTGATCTGTTGGCTTCTGTGACCTTGGGGTTTCTGTATTTTTAAATTAATGTTAAATCATTATAAAAACTTTATTAAATTTTTTTTGATCAAGGGAGTTAAATAGATTGGCGTCGACGGCTAATCCATATAACGACCGTCGACGTCGGTTTAACTACCGAGAATTCTCTTACTTATATACAATTTTTTTCAGTCGAACTTCGTTAATCCGGAAACCTCGGTTTTTCGGCATGATTTCTAATTCCCAATTAAATTTAGGACAATATAATTTTAACTCGATAATCCGGCATTTTCGATAAATCGGCATAAAAGCACTCCACCAAACGAGCCGGATTAACGAGGTTCGACTGTATCTTCAAAAGTAAAGTTTTACAAAAATCAAAAGACTAAAAAGAAAGATACAGAACAAAATGCTTTATCAAAAAGATTCTTGACGAAAATCTTTCCAAAATAGGCTCAAAAAAACATAACAATCATTGCAATTCTCTCTTATTTAAAAATATTAAACAAAAAAATTGACAAAAAAGCAGATATCCCCTAATTATTAGTTTAGTAGAAAATTCCATTTTTTCTTGAGAATAAATAAGCAAAATTAACTAGAATTTAACTCAAAATGGGTGTATAATTTATACTTTTTTGCTTTGTTCAAAGAACTAAAATTAAATATTTGAAATTATCATATGAATCGTATGAAAAAAAGCTTTATTTCAATATTAAAATAAAATGTCCTTATCATTAGCTTTCAAATCAATAATCTCATCACAAGCTATTAGAAATAGTCTAAATCCATCTTTAATTGGCATACAAAGACGCTTCCAGTCAAACGAATTCAAAAATATATTAACTGAAGTCCGTGGAAAAGATAAAAATATTGGTTTCATACAATTGAATCGTCCTAAAGCATTCAATGCATTAAATGCTGAATTAATGACTGAATTAGAGCAAGCTGTAAAAAAATTCGATGCTGATCCATCAATAGGTTGTATTGTTTTGACTGGTTCAAATAGAGCTTTTGCAGCAGGCGCTGACATTAAAGAAATGCAAAATAAGTCTTTCAGCGAAGTTTGTAAAGGTAATTTTTTATCAAATTGGACCGCTTTGGCTGAATCCAAAACTCCAGTTATTGCTGCCGTCAATGGCTTTGCTTTGGGTGGTGGATGTGAAATAGCTATGATGTGCGATATAATTTTGGCTGGTGAAAAGGCAGAATTCGGTCAACCTGAAATTGTAATCGGAACAATTCCAGGCGCTGGTGGCACCCAACGTTTAACTCGAGTTGTAGGTAAATCAAAAGCCATGGAAATGGTTTTGACTGGTGATCGTATCTCAGCTAAAGAAGCTCAATTATACGGTCTAGTCTCTGCTGTTCATCCAGTTGATAATTTAGTAGACGAAGCTGTAAAACTAGCTGAGAGAATTACCAGACATTCGAAACTAACTGTTCAATTGGCCAAAGAAGCCGTTAATTCAGCTTATGAAACTACTTTAGCACAAGGTATCAATCTTGAAAGAAGATTATTTCATGCTACTTTTGCAACCAATGATCGTAAAGAAGGCATGACTGCTTTTGTTGAAAAACGTAAACCAAACTTCACCGATTCATAAACTTTAAATTACCATATTAGAAAATTTATAATTAAAATTTTATTTAAAAATTTACAATAAAAACTATAAAAACTAATTTTTATTTTGGTGATTCCTAATTAAGGCGAGTAAAATTGCTAAAAAAAAATTAAAAGACATGCGTATTTTGATATTTGAATTAAAAAAAAAGTTAAAATAAAAAAAGGCAGCTTGCAACTTTATGAAACCGTTTTTTTAAAGCCGAATTTCCAGCATTTAATTTTTACTTTTAAAAACTTAAAAATTAAATTTTTCATATGTTATTTTGGCGTTTAGAAATGGCTATATTTTCATTTTTTATTCTTAACAAAAATGCCGGTATGGTCTATTCAAAAGATTATACGAATATTAAAATTGAATCAGATCGAATGTACACATATCCTTTAGAAATAAAACTAGATAAATTGGGAACAGTAAAATTTGGCGCTAGAGATCCAATCAAAATAGGTCATACTCTAATATCAGTAAATGGTCAAGAAGTAACTTTGGATAAAATGGATAAAAATCGCTTGATCATTAAAGAAACAAAAGCAGATGTTTTTGAATATTTAGAAAACCAAGCAAATTATCCAGTACAACTAAAATTTGGCAAACCTTTATTAACAACAAATGATAAGCTCGTCTTAACTGGTCGTTTTTTTGGTTTATATTGTCTAGCTTGTCAATTATCACCAGTAGCTCATTCTTCTGGTATAGAACAAATAGAAACAGATCAAAATAAATTATATTGCTTTCATACTCTAACCGGAATTAAATTTATTGCCATAACGGACAATCGACAAAATAACGTCGAAGCATTTTTAAGAAAAGCATATGAAGTATTTTCTGATTATGCACTTAAAAATCCATTCTATCTAAATGACCAGCCGATTAAGTCAGATTTATTTGATTTTCATATTCAAATGGCTGTAGAAAACATTGATAAATTATAAGTCAAATATTTAAATTTTTATATATTTTTTTAATCATTTTTAGCTTTTAAGAAAAAAATAAATTATTAACTAAATACCTTTGTTTTTTTAATCACTTAATTCTTGGGAATCGAATGACGAAAAAAAAAAATGTATTATTATTTAATCATTTTATTAAATATAAAAACTAAAAAGCTTTAGATCTCTTTCTACCCGTGTATTTGGTGTCTTGTCTGACTTCTTTACCTTGTCTACGTTGTCTCTCTTTTTTATCTAAAATCCATTGTCTACCTTTTTTAACTGCCTTTTCTCTAAATTTTTCTCGTTTTGATTCAAATCTAACTTGATTATTTTGTTGAACTTCATTTCCAGTCAAAGCTTTAGGCATTGGTTGATTTGATGGGCCAGTGAAAAGACACAAAAATATTCTAAAATAAGAAAAAAATTATCTTGAATTTTTGATACCTCAAAATATTGAAAACTTTTATTTACTTTTTGGCTTTTGTACTGTTTGGATAATCAACAATTACACCGCCAGTAAAACCAGCCTTCATCGCTTGTTGAGTTAATAATTCAAGTTGATCTGGTGTTTCTGGGTATAATTGAAAAACAGCTCGACTACCTCTAGCTAAAACAGCGTATAGAGTTGTAAAAAATTTAGCCATTCTTTTTATAGGGTTATGGCTTTTTTTGTCAACATTACACAGCCATTGTATAGCTGAAATACTTATTGCTCCATCAAAACTACCAGCTCTAAATGGTAGACCCTGACCCATATCTCCTAGAACTAAATCACCTTCGACTTCTGAATCAACAGCGACATCCAACATATGCGAACTTATATCTACACCAGCCCAATAATGACCATTATCAGATAATGTCTGTCCACTTAGACCTGAACCACAGCCAATATCGAGTAAAAAACATGGTTCGTCATCGGGTAAGGCAAGTAACTCTAAGGCTCTTTCAGTCAATTTTGTTTGAACTTCAATAATGTGATTACTAGGTATGAAAATATTTTTAAAAAAAATTTTTTCTATCAATCTATAAAATTATTTACTTGGCAGTATATTTTTTAGCTTCTTTTTCGTTATAAAACTTAAAGTTAAGGCGACAAAAAAAAAGTTTATTTGAATATCATAAGCATAAAAGAATATATAAATTTACAAGTTCTGGTGGTCCTGTATGCTCTGGTCGAGACATTTTATAATTATCTATAAAAAATAAATAAATTTTAATTGGATTTATTTTTCATGGTCAAAAAAGCATTTTTGCTAATTTTCATTATTATTTTATTTTACTATAGTTTGAATTCTAAGCTGGAAAATGTGAATTTTATTTTAATGCTGAAAAAAAATTAAAATTTTCAAAAGAAATAGAAAGGATTTAGCAATAAAAACTTTACTTAAAGTGAACTATTATTTTTGTCTATTTTTTAAAAATTTTCGGTGGTCATTTCATATTTCTAAAGTATTTTTTTAAATAATCAGAAAATTTTTTTAATAGTATAGAATTTGAAAGAAAGTAAATAAAATATCCAGGGTTGGACATTGAATGCAAAGTTCAAAATTGAGAAAAATTTTCAATTTGCATTCAAAGTCGAACCCTGGAAATATCGAACGATGATTCATCTGATATCGTCTTAGGCGTCCAAACAGAAGATCGTGAGTTCTTATAGTCAAAAAACTCTTATGAGTTCAAAAATATTCTTGGTTTTATGTTAAACGCGTGTATAACCTTAGTATGTGTCCGTCAATTTTGATTTTATTTTATATTTACTTCTTTAAAGTGATGGCGATTAACTTTAAACGTGACGTCATATAATGACTAAAAATTTAAGGTTATCTGACCTCATGTTGTTCAAAAAAAAAATTACCATTTTTTTAAAGTTAATTTTTCATCACCATAGACGTCATATAAAAATTAAATATTAATGTTTAAAGTATTCAAGTTGATACGATTATAAAAAAATAAGTAGAAAGATTAGGAAATTTTTAGTGTTTGATTTTAAGAAAGTTTAAGCTTTATAGAATTTTTCAAAGGCAAAATATTTATTGTCTTAGTTAAGATACAATAAAAAGTTTTATTTAAAAAAAAAATTAAAAAAAAAAGAGGCTTGTTTTGTTAGATTTTATTATCTAAAATTTAAATCCAGAATGAATAGCTACGGCACCATTAGTTAAATTTTTGTAGCTAACAAGTCTAAAACCGCAATCACTTATTAATGATGCAAATTCATCTTGACTGGGAAACATTCTTATACTTTCGACTAAATACTGATACGAATTCCAATCACCAGCAATCAAATAACCCATGACTGGTATCATTTGAAATGAATAAAAATCATAAACTCGTTTAAACACTGGATTTTCAGTTCGACTAAATTCCAAACACACAAATCTTCCACCTGGTTTAAGAACACGATAGGCCTCTTTCAAAACATTTTCTAAATTTGTACAATTTCTAATACCGAATGCTATAGTATAAACATCATAAGTGTTTTCTTTTTCTAAGATTAAATTCTCTGCATTACCAACTTTCCAATTTATTTTGTCCTGAAATCCTAAATTTATAGATCTATCCTTTCCAACATTTAACATATTTTCGTTTATATCACAAACAGTTGCAACAATGTCACGTGAATTATCAAAATGACCAGGATTAAGATTTTTTAAGTAATTTAAGTATCTAAATGTAATGTCTCCAGTTCCACCGGCTACGTCTATTAATCTCATACCTGGTGTTGGTTCTATATCTTGTATAAATTGATTTTTCCATAAACGATGGAGTCCAAAACTCATAGCATCATTCATTAAATCATACTTTTCAGCAACATTATTAAAAACTTCATTTACTTTAGATTGTTTTTCTTCATATTTAACTTTCTTAAAGCCAAAATCTGCTTCTTGTGAATTTGTTCCTGTTGATAGAGCACGGATTGATAGATTTATTACATTTGACTGCTGACGAAAAAATGCTTTAGATATTTTCAACATTTTTTAAAATTCAAAAAAATTTGTTTTAAAAATTTAAATGCTGAAAAATTTCAAATAATGAGTCTTGATTATGTATGTTTTTTTTACTTGTAATCTTGTTTTCGATATATTTTTGCATTAAAAACTTTACCTTCTTTTCAAATTTCCTTAGAAAGGAAAGGAAAACTCTCAAAAAAATAAGTTATAAAATATTAGTTTTTAATGATTGCTTTCTTCAGAGAACAAGTCGAGGAAAAGGAAGAGAATAGTTGAAGAAGAGTCGAGAAACAAAATGCGTATAAGTTAGTTGTAATTTGTGCTGTAGAAAAGTCTACCGTAATCGGTCGAAAGTAGTACCGGTAAAAAATCGAAATTTTTCAAAATTGTACCATCCCCATTTTTAAAGCTGAAATTCTATAAATTCATTTAAGTAATACAATCAACGGATACAAATCTGAAAGCTTAGTTTTTTTACCATGGTATAACTATCGAGTGATTACGGTAATTGTTATTTTCGACAAATCTCAATCAGCAATTTACAAAATGAAATTTCCTAGGATTAAAAATATTATAATTTAACAAGGTTAGCTGCTGAGTAAAAACTATGACAGTGATTCTATTTTTATAAAAGGTAAAATTCTATTGAATTTAAAGTTCGAAATTAGCTTTCAACACTCAAAGGATGGGCCATTTTTCTTTAAAAATTACAATTTAAAATAAATGATGACGATTGAAAGCTAACTTGTTTTAATCCTTTTTTTAAACCAATCCGAAACTGTAGTGAAATGAATCTGAGTTTTTTAAACGTTGTCTCCAGGATTGCCTCAAATAGCTGCATAAACAATTCTATTTGGAATTATTCTATTTTATTCAATTTGGAATAGCTTAAAACAGTTACTAAAACAAGCAATAATTTATTTATTTTTTGATGCTCATCCGATTTGACGGTCGGTCTTAAAGATACTTAAATACCTTTTTTAAAAATGGCGATTTCTTAATTTTCTTGAAAAAAAACGCTTATAAAATAGATCGAAACGCCCGAAACACTAGAAAAACACTTGTTTGTTACAAAACTAAAGCTAGAAATTTAACTAGACAAGTTCAAATGATGATACAAAACGACAATTTGCATAATGTTTTATCTCACTATAAAACATAACTTAATTGTCGGCCGAAATTTCGATTCCAACCTTGCCCAAATCATGACCATTAAAAATATATTTGAATATATATTTACAATTATTGACAGTTGAACTTGTCTTGAGCCATCATAAAAAGTAGTATGTGTTCATAAGCAAACCATCTCTTTAAATTCAATCATGCGCTCTATAGTGTTGAATAGTTTCATTAGCATATTGAAATAAATTTTGGTACCAAGGATTGATTTGATTGAAGAACTTTGGCAAAAATTTTAAGAAAAATCAAAGATGTTAATTAACATCAAATTTTCAAGGAAATCAAAGTATTTTATTTATGAACTTAGAATTACATTTTTCAATATTATAGCATATGATTTTAAATCACTACTTTCTGCTTTGAGACCTATTTGCGAGCTTTATCTCCCACTGGATTATCGGAATTTACAGAAAAATCCTTTCTTTAGGTGTGACTAAAAGCTGATTTACTGAATAAAATTTCAACAGTTAAAAAAATCTAATTTAAATGAAAACGAATTAAATCTGATTTCTAAATTTTAGAAAGCTATTAATTACATATTAAAAAAAATATAATTAAATTTGTTTTTAAAATATCAAAAAAAATAAATAAAATGATCTTAATGAATAAATTTTTATTGAAATTGATTGCCTTATATTAATCACAGAATAATCATATGAAAATTTAAAATTTAATTTATTCGTTTATAAATAATTGTGCCTAACAAGATAAAAAGAAAATTCAAATTTTGAACACCATAAAAATGATATTAGTTTTTATAATAGGCCTACTGTTACAAATGCAATTCAAAATTTCGGTCGGAATCGAATGTTTTGTTTGTGAAATATGTCCTGGAAGCACAGTAAAGGCGATCTATATTGAAACACCAAAACTAGTTGATTCATGCAATTTTTGTCGTGTAAGCTTCTAGGAAAAAAATCAATAAAAACAAAATTTTTTTGATTCTTTTTAAAAGACCATGTATCTTGATAAAACAGATGATAAATCCCTTATAATAACAAAATCATGTGTTCAAAATTGTGTTGAAGCTAATAGTGGTGGTGTACGTGAAACTTGTTGCAATAAAGATAAATGTGACAAAAATGAATCTAGTAGAATTGAAAAAAATTTTAAAACTTCAATTTTTATTAATTTGCTATTATTATTTTTGCTTTTAGCATAAAAGTTATTTTCGTTTAAAAACTAAAAAAAAAAACGTCATTAAAATTAGAATTTCCTTATTTACGACTTAATTACGAGAATACTATTGATATTTTAGTTTATATAATATGTAATTTCAAATTGTATAATTTAAAAACAATAAATTTTATTTCTTTAATCTTCGAATTTAAAGCTACTGAAAAATTTTTGGCTAAAAATACTTTAATTTAGTTAAGATTTAAATTTAAAAAATCTGATTGAAAGCAATTTACAATCAAATAATTAAAAAAATTAAAATTATTTAGTTTTGTGCTATAAATTTATCGATTTACTGGAAATTGATATCAAAGAGATTGATGTCCAATTAATAAATATCCAATTGTTTCAAAATAGTAATTTTGCAATTGAGAACGTTGTCAAAGCCGGTCGTACTCGCTTAATACTATAAAAAATCAAGCCACTTTCCTTGCAAGCAAAGAATTAAAAAAAAAAAAGCTGTTACTGATTTGACTTTAAGTGTCCAAAACTGCAACAGATGCAAAAAAGATAGAGATATGGTAAGGCTAAATTTAACAACAAAAAAAAATAATTGAAAAAGTAGATATTAAACTAAAAACAGAGTTTATCGACAAATATGGAGAAACCCAAGCTAATTTCTTTATTAATTCTTTTTACCGTAAACTCGCATGTTTCACCCCGGGGTTTAAAATCGTAAATTTGGTTTTTAACCCGGTGTCTAACACGGTTTTTGGACATTTTTACAGAATGGTTTTAAGTCGGTACTAAAACTGAAATTTCTTTTTTTGTGCGGTATTTAACATGTAAATACTATAATTTTTTTTTAAATTTAAAAATAAATTTAATTTTATTTGAAAAATTAATATTTAGATTTAATGCCTGGTTTAAAAATGAAAATTCGATTTTAATAAAAAAATTTTACATTTGATTTTTTAAAAATTATATACGAAAACGTTTTTAAAAATGAAAATTATTACAAAACACTTTGTCAACTTAAAAAACTCTAAATCACTGACTCCTCGTTTGTTGCTTTCGATACCATCTCTACCATTCTTGCCTCTTTTTCAATGGTCTTTTTAGTTTTATTAACAATTTTTATTTGCGCAAAGACAATTTCCAACTACCCAAACTCTTTTGATTATTATACATATAAAATTTGTTTCAAAGTAAAAAAAGTACAAAACCAACTCAAGTATTGTTCAAAAAATAAATATTAAAAGAAAATAAAAAAAAAGTTATGACATTAAGACTCGAACCTGGTACTTAAAAACATCTATCGCACAGAAGGCTTTTGCGTTAAGTAAAAAAACAATAAACTGGTTCAATAGTTTATGTAAGTTATCAATTTGAGCCTGAAGTGGAACAAGAAGCTGAATTTTTTTAAGTTGACAATGTATTTTGTAATATTTTTCATCTTTAAAATTATTTTCGTATATAATTTTTAAAAAATCAAATGTAAAATTTTTGTATTAAAATCGAATTTTCATTTTTAAACCAGGCATTAAATCTAAATATTAATTTTTCAAATAAAATTAAATTTATTTTTAAATTTAAAAAAAAATTATAGTATTTACATGTTAAATACCGCACAAAAAAAGAAATTTCAGTTTTAGTACCGACTTAAAAGCATTCTGTAAAAATGTCCAAAAATCGTGTTAAATGCGGGGTAAAAAACCAAATTTACGATTTTTAACCCCAGGGTTGTTTGGGCGAATTTACGGTATTATAACATTTTTATTTTTGGGAATCAATTTCCAAAACTAGAATTTCTTATTTAATAAATAGCATTTATTTGTGATCAATTTCTTTTATTTTGCTGAAAGAAGGACGCTAAACCTTAACCTTGCGGTTATTTTCTCTAATAAAAAAAAATTTTGGTCATCAATTTTATTTGTCATTAATTAAGGTGACGTTAAAATAAAGACATCGATTTCGTTTAACATCAACTTGCAGATTACCAAATTTATCAAGAGGTAAAAATGAATAATTTAAAAACAATTATTTGTCAACTTCCTTATGTTGTTAATTATTTAAGAAATCATATTTATGAAATACTATAATTAATATTGAATTAGATTGCTCTCATTTCAAAAAAGATCTTAGACCTTTTTTTTAACCTAGGCGCTTATTAATTCGTTATATTTAAATATAAGTATTTTTTTATTTGCCAAAGCTATTTTAATTTTTGCATGTAAATTTTTTTTTTTAAATTATCAAATGCAAGCAATAATAAAACTACGAACTGTTCTTAAAGATCACATTCTTATGTTTGACTGAATGTGCTCTGTTTGAATTCCTTTAAAGAATTAACCGAAAGATTTTTTGTTTTATGTATAATAAAAAGAAAGAACTACTAGACAATAGGAAACTAAGCATCTATTGTTTAGATTTATCGTAAATTTCAATTTATAAAGTTTTTAAATAAATATTTTTAAGAAAGAGTTAAATTTTTTCAATTAAAAATAATTACATTTTTGCGAACTTTGTTAAGTAGTCAAATTCCATTTTGACCTTTAAAGACCTTTTTTTGAAAAATTAAAACCAAAGCTAATTAATTAAAACTAGACGTAATTTAAACTTTATTTTGAACGTGTATCCAAAACAAAGCAGAAAATATTCACCTAGAGTAAAAATGATTGAAACTAGAAAATGAAAATAAAAAGCACATTAAAAGCATATTTAACTTACACTTAACTTCTCCTTAAATTTAGCTAATTTAAAAAAGCGCATTTTGTTCGAAAATCTAGAAATAAAAGCACCCTCCATTCACTCATTATTATTCTAATACTTGCATTCATTTGAGAAGCAAACACGTGAAGTAAAATAAAATTCTTTATTGCAACATCGGGGTTGGAAAATAAGCAAAACAAAAAAAAAATAAAAAAGAAATTTTTTCGAGCACATTAATAAAAAATATATAAATTTTTTTTTTCTTTCTCAATTCATTCTTCATATTTCTTTTCATTCATATCCCCAAAGCTTAAATTTGCTAAGAATATTTTTTTAACATTTTCCTGAAGAAAGTTTTTAGAAAAAGAAAAATTGAGAAAAAACTTGAAAGAAAATAATGGCATCTGAAGAACAGCAATTTTGTCAATTATTAGACAGTTTAATGTCATTGGACAATAATGTCCGTCAACAAGCTGAAACAACCTATGGTCAAATACCATTCGAGCACAAATTAGTCTATTTAGTCAAATGTATGAGAAACAACGGTTTGGCTGTTGCATCTCGTACCCTAGCTCTCGTCATGTTAAGACGCTTAATATCAACTTCAGTCGATGAGAACTGGGCCAATTTAAACGAACAAATAAAAACAACTTTAAAAGCCGAGTTGTTAACCTCTGTTCAACAAGAAACAGATCAATCAATACGTAAAAAAATAACTGATGTCATTGCTGAACTTGCTCGTTTTCTTATTGATGACGACGGTACTAACCGTTGGCCTGAGGTTCTTCAATTTCTTTTCGAATTAAGCAACAGTCAAGATATAAATCTCAAAGAAAGTGCTCTAAACATCTTCACTAGTTTCCCAGGTATCTTTGGAAGTCAAGAACAACACTACATACAAGTTATACACAATTTACTCTCTCAATCCTTATCCGATCCAAATAAAAATATAAGTTATTTAGCAGTTAAGGCTGTTACTTCTTTCTTAAAAAATCACGAAAATGAAAATCAAACAATTTCCTTATTCCGAGATTGTTTGCCATTATTGCTTAAAAATGTTCAAGAGAGCGCGGTGGATAATACAGACAATGAAGAATTGCAAAAATGTTTAATTGAAATAGCTGAAATAGCGCCAAAATTTTTAAAGACAGTTCTCGATCAAGTATTCGAATTATGTATTCATATTTTAATGCACAATGAGAGCACTAGCCGTAAGCATTTAGCTTTGGAAGTAATTGTTACTTTGGCTGAAAATGCCAGTGGTATGATTAGAAAAAATGCTGCTAAATATGTTCCATTAATTGTGCCACAAATATTGGCTATGATGGTTGATTTAGATGACGATCCAGAGTGGTCTGTTCAAGACGAAATAGAAGATGAGGATGAAGAGAGTAATCCTATTACTGGAGAAAGTGCCATGGATCGTTTAGCTTGTGCTTTAGGAGGAAAAACAATGTTACCACATATTTTAACAAATGTTAATCAAATGTTGGCTAATTCGGATTGGAGATACAGATACGCCGGTTTGATGACCTTATCGTCGACAGCAGAGGGTGCTCATAAACAAATGGAGGCTTATCTAGATCAAATGGTAGATGGCATTGTCGGATTTCTAAAAGATCCACATCCAAGAGTTCGTTACGCAGCATGTAATTGTCTCGGTCAAATGGCTACTGATTTTGCACCAGCTTTCGAAAAAAAATATCACGCTAAAGTCGTACCAGGTCTTTTAATGATCTTAGACGATGAAGCTAATCCAAGAGTTCAAGCACATGGTGGTGCAGCTTTGGTTAATTTTGCTGAAGACTCGCCAAAAAATATACTTTTAAATTACCTAGAGCAAATTTTAAGTAAATTACAAGACGTTTTAGTTAAAAAAGTATACGAATTAGCCAATCATAAGAGAAAATTAGTTTTGGAACAAATAGTTACAACAATTGCTGCTGTAGCTGATACAGTTGAGGATAAATTTGAAGCTTATTATGACAAATTTATGCCAAAACTTAAATATTTATTTGTAAATGCTACTACGCCTGATTTGAGATTACTTAGAGGAAAGACTATTGAGTGTATTAGTTTAATTGGTTTGGCTGTTGGAAAAGATAAATTTTTACAAGATTGTCAAGATGTCATGGAGACTTTGTTAAGAACCCAAACTAATTTTGATAATTTGGAAGATGAAGATCCACAAATAAGTTATATGATTTCATCATGGGCTAGAATGTGCAAAATTTTAGGCAAAGATTTTGAGAAATATTTACCAGTTGTAATGGGTCCAGTATTAAAGACAGCTAGTTTCAAGCCAGAAATTGCTGTTGTTGATGAAGAAGAAGTTAAAGAAATATCAGATGAAGAAGATTGGCAATTTGTAACTATTGGAGATCAGCAAAGTTTTGGTATTAAAACAACTGGTTTAGAAGAGAAAGCCACAGCTTGCTCAATGTTGGTTTGTTACGCTAAAGAATTAAAAGAAGGCTTTGCTCAATATACTGAAGAAGTAACTAAATTAATGGTTCCATTATTTAAATTCTATTTTCATGATGGTGTACGAACAGCAGCCGCTGAAAGTATGCCACATTTGTTAGAGTGTGCTCAAATAAGAGGTGAACAATATGTATGTGAAATGTGGAATTATATTTGCAATGATTTAATTAAGGCTATTGACTCCGAACCGGAACAAGAAGTCTTGGCTGAATTAATGCGAGCTTTTGCTAAGTGTGTTGAATTCATGGGTGCAAGAGCATTGAATCAAGAACAAGTACAAACAGTCATTAAAGTTTTGGATAAATATTTAGCAGAGCATTTTACTAAGCAACAACAAAGACATGAAATGAGACGTGATGAAGATTATGATGATGAAACAGAAGATCAATTATTGGATGAAGATGATTTCGATGCTTTAATTTTGTCCAAAATAAGCGATATCATTCACTCGCTATTCCAAGTTTATAAAGTTGGTTTCTCTGAAGCTTTCGATCAATTGGTAGCACATTTCGATCGATTGCTAGCACCAGAAAGACCATATACAGATCGTCAATGGGCTTTATGTGTATGGGACGATGTTATTGAATTCTGTGGACCCGATTCAATTAAATATCAAGGATATTTTTTGAAAAGATTATTGGAGAGTTTAGTCGATGAGGCACCTGAGATAAGACAAGCAGCTAGTTATGGATGTGGTATGATGGCAATGAATGGTGGTGTTCAATATGCTCAAGCATGTGCTTCAGCAGTACCATATTTAATCCAAGTTATAAATGACCGCGAAAGCCGATCGGTAGAAAATGTTCAAGCGACCGAAAATGCAATTAGTGCAGTAACTAAAATTATGAAATATAACAATTCAGCTATAAGTGTAGATCAATTATTACCAACTTGGTTCTCCTGGTTACCAGTTTATGATGATGTAGAGGAAACTCCACATACCTATGGTTATCTATGTGATCAAGTTGAGGCAAATAATGAAATTATTCTAGGTGTTAATCATTGTAATATTCCTCGTATTGTTCAAGTTATTGTCGATTGTATTTCTAGAGAGGGTATTGATATGGAAAATATAGTTGCAAAACGTATGGTTAACATATGCAAGCATGTTCAGGTAAAAATTTAAAAAAAATTTTTTTGACTTGATTTTTTTTCGAAAAATTTTCAAATTCTAAAAATGACCAATACTTAAAGTATTTGAAGGAAAAATTATTTAGATGTTAGATTAAGTCAAGTCAACATTCTTAAAATTGTAATTGATTTATTAATATTAATTTTGTTTTTTTTTAAAGTCTAATGCGGCAATGATGCAAGCATGTGTTACCATATTGACACCCGATCAAAAGGAATGTTTACAAAAATTGCTTACAATGAGCACATAAAAAAATCATATCAAAAAAAAGAACAGAGATGGAATTTTTAAAGACGTGTTTTTTAAAGGTTCAATAAGAAAAAAAAATTTTAGTTTTTTGTTTCCTTTTTTTTTTTTAGAAAAATAAAAAATATTTGAAAAAAAAATCTTTGGTAAAAAAAAAACACTTCTTTAATTTACTCTTTTTTGTTTTATTGTTGAAGTTTTACTTCTTTATCTAATCCAAAATTATATTTAAAAAAAAAAACAAACAAACATCTCTTACATTTGATAACTTTAAATAAATCCATTATTAACATTAGTATTTTACTGTTATTTGTTATTACCTAAATTTGAATTTTTTTTATTTTTCAATTATTTTTTTTAAATAGAAAATAAATTAAATGAAATAAATTTTTTGTTTTTTGTCAAATATCTCCATTCACTCTTAAGTTTTTATCATCAACTCAATTTAAATAAGGTAACGTCTCGAATTTATCGAATGATTCGATAAATTCGAGACGTTTAAGTTAAACTCTAATACCTGTAATTAATAAAATGGTCTTATAACACTAAAACGATGATATGATTGAATTTTAGAAAATAAGTTAATATGAGATATAAACAATTTTCAAAACAGATTCGAAAGTTTTGCGAAATTTGTTTTTTGTTGGAATGAATATTGGTTGAAAACTTGACCTCTATTAATAGAAGAAAAGGGGAAGATTTAAGTTTGAAAGAAAATAAAGATGAAAATCACTTTTAAATGAATTTTTATTCTAACTAATTTTTCTTCAGACTAAAAACGAAACATAATAAACCAAATATAAGAAATAAATTTTTTTTAATATACTTAATCTTTTTTGAAAATTGATTCAGCAAACGATGCCATTTTAGTGTCTAATTCACTAATACCATTACATGTATGAGTTGCCAATGTAATTTGAACCTTTAAAAATAAAAAACTCTATAACCATCTTTTATTATTTTTAAATTTAAAAAAAAGAACCCTGTTGTAAACATTGAACCATTCCGGATGATGATCATATTTCTCAGCAAGTAAAGCGATTTGGGTCATAAAACCAAATGCTTGGTTGAAATTTTTGAATAAAAATTCTTTGTACAAAGCATCTCTATTTTGTGTTATTGACCAACCTTTTTCCAATAGTGGTCTGACTAAGGTTTCACGTTCTGATTCATTGAGTTTGTTTCTGTTAATAGCGCTCTGGAAATTAAAAAGAATTTAAATGTGATTTTTTATGCAGCAAATTAAATTTTAAATCTACCATTTTTTTTGTTCGCGTTATAATATTTATCAAAGATGACTGTTTTAGACAATTATATTTTAGGGTTGTATTAAATCTTGAAAATAGCACTTAATATTGATTTTTTTATTTGAAAAAAAAATGCCAACTTGATAGTAGAGAATGAAACTAAGATTTTTTTAGAGCTTTAGAGAAAAATAGAAAATCTAGATTTTGAATGCAAATTAGTTTCTAGTTTTTGTTGTTGATGATGATGATGACACACTTTATTTGCATTCATTTATGAATTATTATTTATTTACTTAATCTTTTTTTTTTATATTTTTCAAGTCAAGATGTTACTCCCTCTTTTGAAGAATTTTCATAATTTTATATTAAGAAATTTAAGTTTAAAGACAAAAGTTTTTTTTGCGGCTTGTTCTTCCTAAATCTCTCTCAATCAAAAAGAAATCAAAGAAACCTGCACCATAATTACTTATATCATGTATCATGTAATTACTTATACAAAACCAGGGTTTCAGATTTGTACCCATTGATTTTATTACTTAAATGAATTCATAGATTTTTCACCTTTAAAAATGCGGTTGGTACAATTTTGGAGAATTTCGATTTAGGTATCCTATTTTTTCGACGGTGATATTTCGTAAAATATTTTTTCGACTTAATAAATTCGACAAAAAAAAAATTTCGACATGTATTTTTCTTTAATTTCAACAAAATAATTTTGACATAACTTATATACATATTGTCAACAAAACATTCATTATTATGTCACTATTGAAGTATTTTTTGAGGTGATTTTGGTAGAACAGAGCTTATTCAAAAAAAAAACATTAAACAACAACAAAAAATTAAAACTTAGGTCCGAAATATTTTAATGATGTCTAAATTAAAATGTCTAATTTATTTACCTACGTTAAGAAAATTCTTAGTTCTTAGAAATCTTAGATCTTAGAAGTTTTCTAAGAAAAAAAAAATTTAAATTCTTAGATGTTTAACTTCTAAGAACATCTAAGAACAACTAAGAATTCTTAAATATTTTTTTAAATGACAAAAGTATCTCTTCTTTTTATACTAAATAAAAAATTATCAGAGCCAACTTTTACTTTTTCTAACGTTTGACTGTCTTATAATTAGAACGATTTATTACTTAAATTTTGGCGCAAAAATTTGAATTTAAAAAATCTTTTTTACTAATTATTCAAACCTTTAAACTAAAATTAAGTACCAAATTACGTGATTACTCAAAAGAGATAAAAAATAATTATGGACTTTTCCTGCTTCCGTTACGAACTAATCCATATTTTTTAGATGAAATTATCATCATTATTATCGATTGTGCATTAAGATTCGGAAAATATTAAATAGAAAAGCTTAAAAATCTTCCATTGCAGCTAAAATTTTTGCGCCAAAATTTAAGTAATAAATCGTTCTAATTATAAGACAGTCAAACGTTAGAAAAAGTAAAAGTTTAATAAGATGATGATGATTGGCTCTGATAATTTTTTTTTTAGTATAAAAAGAAGAGATACTTTTATCATTAAAAAAAATATTTAAGAATTCTTAGTTGTTCTTAGATGTTCTTAGAAGTTAAACATCTAAGAATTTCAAATTTTTTTTTTTCTTAGAAAACTTCTAAGATCTTAGATTTCTAAGAACTAAGAATTTTCTTAACGTAGGTAATTTATTTTTGTCGAAATAAAATTTAGTCGAAATTATTAAAGTCGAATTTCGACATATCTAATTGATTAATGTCTAATTTAATTTGTCAAAATAATCTTGTCGAAAAATAGCATATTCTTCGATTTAATACCGATATCGAGTGATAACGATGAGATAAAATTTGGAGCTTTTGATTCTTAAATATTTCAATGATCTACTTTTTCCATATTTTAGATTTTTTATGCGTAACAAAGTGAAACTTAGTTCAAACCGAATCTCCCTTTTTGATGCTAATCAGTTAGATAATCAATAGATTTTTGTGGTAAAATTAGTGCCTTTAATGACTTCCGAAAATTTTCTTCCTAATCTTTGGGGTCATCTAATTTAAAAAATTTTAAGATATCAGAAAAATTTTTAAATATTTATTTTAAAAAATTTACAAAAGCAAAACAACAATAAAAAATTTCTTTTAATCAAAACAATTAATTTGTTTTATTTATTGAACCTAAATGTATTAGCTTGACCATTAAAACCACTGACACCACCACGACCACGATTAAAACCTTGACCATTATATCCACCAGAGTTACCACCACCACCACGATTAAATCCTTGACCACCGCCACCTCTATTTCCAAAACCACTACCTCTACTACTATTAAATCTTCCTCTAGAACTATTATTATTATTATTGCCATTGAAACCACCCCTAAAATTTTGTTGAAATCTACCTCGATTTGAAAATTCTTGATTACTAAACCCACCTCTTGAATTAAAGCTCTGATTTGCTGACATCAAATTTGGAATATTGTTTGACTGCATTTCTTCATTTATACCAGTAGCTAATTTTTTTAATTGTGGCTCATAATCTTCATAATTAGCTTCTTGTTCCTGTGATTGGTCATAATTCGTACCTGATGAATCAGACGTGTTAATCAAACCAGGTTGACATTCAGCCTCCTTAGTATAAGATACGTAATTTCCGATCGAATCAGACAACATTTCCAAACACTTTGAGAATGCTTCTAATTTTTGTGTTCTATTTAACACAACTTGAGGGTTTTGAGTACAATCGGCAATAACTGAATCCAATGCTGATCTCATTGACAAAATAAGTCTAGCTGTTTGTTTATCTAATTTTAAATAAATCCAATTATCCAAACAAATCAAGCTATCCTCATTTGATTCGACTTTATCGCAAGCAAATAGTATAAGTTGTACCGGACTGACCATGGTCATTTGTTTAGCCGATACAGCTCTAGTTTTAATTTTCTCTCCGAATACAAAAAACGGTGATTTAAAACTAACTATTTCTCTAGAACAATTAACAGAATTTTTATTGATTAACGCAAATTTACCATCTGTTGTTATTAATTTACGTTTGTCTATGTGAAAACAAACATTTGGATAGAGAGCATATGTTAAAAGCGATGTTAAAATGTCCAATTTGGTGTCTTTATTAAAAGAATCGAATGATGTGTGCTCGTAAAGACATTCCTCGGGAAAGCCAGACATAATCATAATATCTTTTAATTGATTTTTAGCCTCAAAAGTCATTCGCAATGTTTGCATGTTTAAGGCTTTACGATCACAAAAATCTCTTTCTGCATCCTCACCATGCCATCTTGATTTTAACCATTGTTGATATGCAATTAAAAGCGCCACGTGATCAGATGATCTCCTACCAGCTAAATTTCTATGCATAGGTCTCAAATATTTACCTTCGATTATAAACGGCTCACCAAAAGTTGTCGCTGCAGCTATAATACAAGCAGCATCGCCTATATTCAAACAACATCCGATAATTATCATTTTTCCAAGTCTAGGTTCAATAGGCAATCTGGCCAAAATTCTTCCCAAGGGTGTTAACTCGCCATTAACATCAAAAGCATCCATTTCAGTCAATGAAATTATCGCTTCAGCCACAGCGTCCAATGGAGGCGGTTCAATAGCACGTGATAAAAATTCTTTAATTTCTCCCAATCTTAATAATTTAATACTTAAAGCTAATTCTAAAAGAGGTGTTCGAAATATTTCTGGAGTAGCATGATTATCTAATTTTTCAAATCTAGCTCTAGATATTAAATAAAAACAATAGCCTGATCTAACTCTTCCAGCACGACCTTTTCTCTGTTGCAAATTCGACTTACTAGCCCAGACTGTTGCATAATTAGTCATATTATTTCTAGATGTGAAAATTTTTTGCTTTACTTTACAAGAGTCAATAACGTAAACAATATCGTTTATAGTTATACTTGACTCGGCAATATTAGTACTTAAAATAATTTTAGTTTTTCCTGGTGGAGCATCATCGAAGACTTTGTACTGGTCTTCTTTAGGAATTTGAGAGTGCAATGGTAGCAAAATGAATTGATTCGAGCCAAAAAAAGGATGTTGTTGTAAAAATTTGAGCAAAGATGAAATTAAATTCCAACCAGGTAAAAAAATTAAAACTGAGCCTGGTTGATTTAATTGTGAAATGTATTTTAAAAGATTTTCAATAAGTTCGAAAGAAAGATTTTTTTCGCTTAATTGTTTCATTGAATTTCTAGTTCTCTCAGAGTATTCAGGTGATATTATTGAGTTACAGTCAACGTCTTGATCATCCGTGGCAGCTTCGTCTTCATCATCTTCATCATCATCATTATTATCTTTTCTTTTTTTTCTAGTTGAGTCTGATGGCGTGAAATTTAACATTTGTATAGTGTCTTCTAAAAAGTATTCTTGTACTGGATAGGTCTGACCATAGACTTCAATAATTGGACAATTCTGGAAATAAGCCTGAAATAATGTTGTATCTATGGTGGCTGACATTAGAATAACTTTTAAATCTTTATAAATTGTGACCATATCACGTAAAAGTACTAAGAGAAAATCAGTATTTATGTCTCTTTCGTGTATTTCGTCGACTATTACATGACTTACACCTCTTAAACCATTTTCTAATTTGCGTAAAAGAACACCAACTGTGCAAAATAAAATACCACCGTATGGTCTTGGTAGAATTGATTCGAATCGCACAGAATATCCAACAGTATCTCCCAAATCTTCACATTGCTCAAATGCAACACGTTCAGCAACTGATACAGCACTTATACGACGTGGTTGAGTCACTATAATATTACATTCAGAGCCTCTATGATTTTCTAAGTACGATTCTAATATAAATTGAGGAATTTGGGTTGTTTTACCACAACCAGTAGCACCACGAACTATTATTACTGAATTACAATTTAAAGCATTCATTATTTCTTGTTTGAAATTTGTTACTGGAAGTTTTAAGCGGTCTTTTATATTCTAACAATTAATGAGATTAAAAAAATTTTGATTTAAATTCAATTATCTTTCTACATCTTACCCCTTTGAGTCTTAAGTTTGAACTAAAATAGTTATAGATAAACCATAAAATGAAATTTTTAGTGTAGGTAATTATTGCTGAGTTCTGGTAAAGATGTAGAATTTAAAGTAATATAAGTAAATAATTACATGTTGAAAATTTTGATTGGCTAATTTGTTCATATAAGATCCATAGAAATTTTCACTCAATTCTTCTAAGCTTACCTAAGATGAAAAATTTGGAAATTTTCTAAATTTTTTTTTATTTTATTGAAAAAGAGAAAATAAATTTACATTAGCCAAAGGACCTTCGTCAATGTTACATCCAATCCATGGATTCCAATTCATAGTCGGTGGTGACCAAGTTATTGTACATCCTGGTTTAATATCGGAAGGTTCAAATAAATTATTTCGGTGTTCTGGTAACAATGGCCCATCATGATCAATCCTAATATCAAATAATCTTCTTAACTCATTTAAATTGTCTTTTAGTTCATTGTTCAATTGTACAGAATAAGGAACAGTTTTTTGTTTATCTTTTTTCTTACGCTCGCCAGTAAATTGTTCAATAACTCCCAAGTGATATAATTGTCTAACTAGAGATAAAGCACAGGCTTTTGAAGCCGATTGCTTAGTCGAACCATGTTCATTAGCATGAATTCCTTTAAATTAAAAGTAGAAAAAAAGTTTTTTTTGAAATTTTTTTTGCTTTTACTTTTATTTGTTTTAGATTCGAAAAAGTGCATTTCAGCAAAAAAACTCCGATTGTTTTCAGGTCCAGTTGAAGTGTATTTATAATCTGTTTTAATACGATTGGCTTGAAGATATTGATGAAGTCTACTTTTGGCATTTTCCAATGTCCAATAGCCATGAATTTCTGCATTTACATCAATGTCTTCAGCTTCTTCGAGCATTTTTCTTTCTCCAGTAAATTTATTTACATGTGCCATGTAGGCTGGAGTTGGGCCTGGTTTGTATGGAAGCAAATTTTGTTGTTGACTCTGATTTTGATTGAAATTAAGACCCATGGATTGATGCGGTGGTACGATACCAGATGGTAAAGCATTAAAATTTTGATTTGCTGACTCTTCATTTGAAGATCTTTGAACTTTGGGTAAGTCATTTTGATTCAAGTGACCTGTTCGGACTAGAAATTGACAAAAATCTAAAGCTGCATTTGCCTGAGAGTCTTTTTTATTAGTCGAATTTCCGACACCAATATAACTAAAGCCATCTACTTGACATTCACACTTAAATCTTTGACGATTTTTGGCATTTATTTGTGTAAATTCATAGTTTGGCGTTTTTTTTTGCTTACCAAGCCAAGCATATAAAAAATTCTTAATGTCATCCATTTCAAGCGATCAATAATTTTATTCGTTTTTTTTTTAAATAAATTATTTTGTGGTTGTTAATAAAGCTGCATATTTCAAAATTAAATTTATAGTTCCTTTTCATTTTTAAAAGACCTAAATTTTTCACATGCATATACTCAAACAGCTTATAATATTGTCCTATTTCTTTTTTAAGATATTCGATGTCTTATTGGAAATTTAGAAACCCTGATGAATACAAAGAAAGAATAAAGTATTTAAAAATAATTACAATTAATTTTTAATAGACAATTAGATTTTTGGATCCCTCGATTCAAAAAAAAAAAAATTTTCCATTCCTATAAATAATTTTGAAGACAGTTTAAATGATCGTTTAAATGATTTTTTTAATCGGTTCCCGAAGTTTTTTCGAAACTCTCTCTCTCTCTAATTCGAATAAAAAAGTCTGACTTATTGGAATTATTCGAAGCGCACCAAGTTTTTTTCAAATTTCAAAATCATGTGAAAGAGACGCTTTCAGAAAGAGAAAGAAAACTATCGCAAAATAATGAATTAATACAAGTCATCATTTCAAGTGCTTAATAATTTTAGCTCAAAAATAAAGCAAAAGAAAAAAATTTTTATTGACTAACACATTAAAAAAAGTAGATGGTCAGTTAAATAAAAAAGAGCTATATGATTCATACCCTGACAGTCTAAAAACACTAGTAAACGAAATTATAACAGTGGATGAAAATATTTCAATGGGATCTTTACTTTGGATTGTTTTAGTTGTTCGTCTTAAGTAACGACAGATTTAGTTAATATAAATAATTTTCGAATTGCTCTGTGTAAAAAATTTATTTTAAAAAAATAAAGTGCTGTGAAAAGTGACTAAAAACTCGCCTTTATCTTGTGAATTAACTGAAGTTGAATAAATATTAAGGGCGTATGGAGTATATTGAAATTGAACTGGGCGACAATTATAGTTTGGTTGTTGGATTGATGGAAATTTGATTAATGGAAATAGAGTAGTCTCACATTCAACATGTTCAACATGACTGCAAACAGGTATTTTATCACAATCAATTTCATCGTGTTTTACGGACTCATTTGTGATATTGTATTTCTTGGATCTCTTTGACTTAAAAGCACCCATTTTGTAAAATAAACACAATTTTTTTAATAAGTTGTTTTCAACAACAAAATCAAAACGTTTTTCTTTTTCATCTAAGATGTTTATGCTTGAGTTATGATTGAAAATATCTATTAATTTTTCCAATTTAAAATTTTTTCCTAATTAAAAATTTTTTTTTTAAAGAATCTTCTCAGAAATGTTTTCAGTGAGTCTTTTTAAAGGCATTAAAATAAATTAACTCATTTAGTATAACAAAAAAGTGTTTTTATGAAATTTTTTAAATTTCTACCTTTTGAATCAAATAAAAGTAAAAAACAGTTTCCGAACACTCAATTTATTGAATTGTATACTCATTTAAAGCTATTTCTTTAAAAGTTTAGAATATGACTTGGCAAAAATTTAGCAATATTTTTAAAATTTACGTTAATTTCAAAGGTTAATTTTATGATAAATTAAAAGTAGGTCTAAAGCGATTATCAAAAAGTAAATATAGTGCTGATTTGGTACTTGGATCTTACGTAATTTTACGTAAAAAGTAAAATAAATTTTAAAAAATATAAGGGACCACTACTATTCATAGAAATTTTTTTCGTAGAAAAGTTTTATAGAAATAAATTTTCATAGAAAACAAATTTCATATAAACTTATATTTAAAAAATCAAAGTAAAATTTTTTTAGGAGAATTTGCTCAAATTTTAGAGAAATAAATCGAATTTCGAAGTAGATTAATTAGTTTTATTAAATAACATGATTAAAAATTTTAACCAATTATTTTACAATTATGAACAATTGATTTTAAAAGCTCGAATAAGGAGCATTTTTATCAACTTCCATTAAAAATAGAAAGAGAATTTGACGTAAAATTGATGAATTTATTGCAAATTAGAATTTATAAATTAACCGGGATGGGTATATTTCTTAAAAAAATTTCTATGAAACCTTTTTATGAAAAATTTTTCTATGTAAATTTTCTATGAAAATATTTTCTAGGTAATTTTTCGAAGAAAATTTTTTATTTTTCTATGAAAAAGGGTACTGCCAAATATAATAATTAGTTTTAAAAATTCAATATTTTTTGATCTTTTACTTTTTACGCAAAATTTCGTAAATTTAAACTATAATGTGCTTTAATATGTTATCTATTAAGTGAAGTAACCGCTGAGGGTCGTGTTCTAACACAATAAAAATCAAGTCACACGTTGAATGTTATCATAAAACGAAAATATTTATAAATTGGAAATAATTTTATTATATTTATAAAATTTTAAAATTAGAAAAAAAAAATGAAAATTTACAATTAACAATTAGTAGAAGAAAAAATTAGATAGTTAAAACAAAATTTTTAAGTTAGCAAAAATTTACAAAAAATAAAAAGATAAATTTTCCTGATAAGAACAAGAAAAAAATAAAAAGAAAAAAATAGTAAAGCTTGACAATTAAATGAGGTAGTTAGAAAAAAAAATTTTATTTTTTTTTTAAATTAAACAAGGCTTTTTTTAAAATTTGAAATACTGTAAAATTAAAAATATTTATCCGGAATATTAGAAAAAAAATTTAAAGTTAATAACAATGACTAGAGATTATTCATCTTCGTTTGTTCATACATAACTATGTTTTCTTTGTTACAAAACTGTCTGAGGCTTAAAAAAAAAAGAAAATTTTATTTAAATTTTATTTTGTTGATTATTTTCAAAGCCTACCATCTCATCCGAAATATAAATTTCATTTTGATTTAAACTCGGTTGATTTAGAAACATAAATTTCTTATTTTGTGTTGTTGTTTGCTGTTCGGGTGATTCTAAATTTAAATAAGCTTCGGTTTCTTCCTCATGCGCTTGTTGATTTTTTCTTTTTTGAGTAATGTACCTAAATTCATCGGCTGGTACAAGCTCATCATCAGGCGATATAGATGAATAATCTTGAGCTGTTGTCGTCGTCTGTACATTATTATTTCTTATTCTATTTACATATTGTTGTGCTGTGAATGTTGAACCATTTCTGGATAGCGTCGAATTCGATGTTAAATTACTAACTAAACTACTTGAATTACTATTAGGATCAGACCATGTCTGTACATAAGGTGGTATACTTGGTGGAGGCACCATAGGCACACTGGGTTGATACCCATATTGTGAATTAATTAAATTAATCAATTGAGCCTGAGTCATATTAACAGTCAAATGACTATTTTCGACACTTTTAACTCGTTGTTGAAGTTTAATGGGAACTTTAGGCGTATTGCTCTGACTCTGAGTCGACTGTAAATATTTAATTAATTTCTTTTGCTCAGGTTCATTAAGAAGTTTGATCGTGTATGATGAATTAATCATATTTGGCATTGTTTGTTGTTGATAAGATAAAATATTGTACAAGTTTTGTTCAGTACCGTTTATAAACACGCCGCTAGTTGCATATGGATTAGCTGGTGCATAAACTTCAGCATATTGTGGTCCAGGTGATGGTGGATTTTTTTCATCCGACATTGTATCCAACCAAACTTGTGTGTCATTACCGACTAATTTATATCGATTACCGTTTTTGTCAATTCTTGAATCGGATAACAATGTCGAATTATTTGACAAATATTTTTTAGAATTTGATTTTTTAATTAAGAGCCTACGCTTGTAAAACAACCAAACAACATAGAGAACACACAACAGAACCAATGTGCCCAAAATGAGAGAAATTAAGCCTAAAAACCAAGACTCTTGAATAATACTACTTAAATTTCCTACTTCTGTTACTAATTTTTCACTTTTAAGCTCTAGACATTTAAGAGCCGTATAAGGTCCATTTCCAATTTTATTAAAAGCAGCTATTTTGACACAATACTTCATGCCATTTATTAAATTTCCAATTATAATCGCTCGAGTTGTTGAATTTGTATTCAAATTTAAATTATATTTAGTCTCATTAGCAATGCATGTAATTCTATAGCCGAGAATAATACCGTTTGAATAGGCTAAAGGTGCCGGTTGCCACTTAATAGAAATACTATTTTGATTAATTATTTCCAATTGTAAATTAACCGGAGAATGTGATGGTATGTCCTCTAGGGTCTTGGCTTGAATTACATTCGATTCTGAACCTTTAATCGAACCCGAATATGGTTCGACTAAAATTTCATAAGTCGTATATTTTTGAAGATTATTCAAAACAAAATAAGAGTATTTATTCGTTGGTAAATCCTCGATTAAATATTCTTTTTGTCCAATTGGTTTATATTTTATATAAAAACCTTGTATTAAATAAGCCGATTTGAATAATTTCCAAGTAATATTTATTGATGTTGAAGTTAAGACTTCAGCTGGTTCATTAAGTTGTATAATCTCGCCAGTCAATGCTTTTTCTAATAAATCATTACGATTATTCGAATAAGAAAAAACTGGTTCGAATTGAGTTCGTATTAACTCAGTGGGTTGACTAGCCGGACCGTAGCCTTGAGAATTTCTAGCTCTTATTGTAAACATGTAATAAGTATCTGGATTTAGATTATTTATTTGATAACTAGTCACATGTGGTGGTATATCGTCTTTTAATATTGTCCAACCTCCACTTAACCATTCTGGACTAAAGTATTCAATTATAAAATTCTTAATTTGGGAATGACCTGAATGAGAGATGCCTTGCCATGATAGAGTTACACCTCGTGGTGTAATTTTAAAAATAACAGGTCGACTCGGTGGTGATGGTAAGGCCGTAGATTCATGATTTCTTTGAAATTCTATAAATTGATTATTGGGATTTTCTACGTTTAAATACGATATAAAAGATTTAGTCTCTCCGTTTGAATTTCCTACTGAACATGAGTAAAATCCAGAGTCTATTTTTTGTACTAAATTAATTATTAATTCGCCACTTTCTAAAACCCGATATTTCAATGAATTAATTAGATTTAATTCTTTATTATCCTTGAACCATTTAATAGTTACTTTTTCCTCAGATGAATAAAAACATTCTAAATTAGCTTGTGTGTTTATTGGAATAGTTTGATTTTGAGGTTGATAGAGAATTATAGGCGGTGGTTTTAATTGTATTGACTTTACTTGCAAACTAGTTTTACTCTCTATATTACCAAATTCATTACTGGCTTGACACAAGTAAATACCTTCGTATTTTTTACTCAATTTTTCAATAAATAAATTACCATTTTCTAAAATAACAAAATCGTCTTGGGTAATAGGAGTTTGGTATTGAGCTGATTTAGCCCAATAGATGACTGGTTGAGGGCGACCTCGAGCATTACATTCAATAACTAAACTTTTACCTTCTATTCCAACTGTAATATTTGGTAAAAGTTTATTAAATGAAGGTCTTTCATAAACACTTATGAAAAATTTATGCTCTACTGAGGCTAATTGATTAGTGGCTACACAGGTATATTCAGCTTCGTCTTTGTAATCAATTCCAGGTATTATTAAGACATTGTCTTGGATTATGAATTTTTGAGGTATATTCTCGAATGAATTGTCTTTTTTCCATTCGATTTGAGGCTTAGGGAATCCTGTGGCATCACATTTTAACTCAACCCGTTCGCCATAATTAAATTTTGAATTATCGGGATGATTAATAATATTTGGTTTTTCGAACACGTTTAAATAAGCAGGCGGAGTACGTTTAAAACCAGCGTCATTACGAGCTATACAAACATACTCTCCGTTCTCGTTTAAACTAGTATTCAAGATTAATAAAGTCCCGTTTGGATATTGTATATAATTATGACCAAGTGTGAGAGGTTGGTTATTTTTTAACCAATAAATTTGAGGTTCAGGCTGGCCTTTTGGTGCTTTACACTCCATAATAACCTGAGTACCCGAGTTTACTTGACGACTTTTTGGAACATCTCGAAAATCGTCTTTTAAAAAAGTGATAGATAAAGTAGCATTATGGCTAGTGACAGAGCCGTGTTCATTCTCGGCTTTACAATAATAAACTCCCGAATCGGATTTATTAAACTTTCCTAAAGCCGCTGAGAAAATAAATAAATTAGATTCGTGTATTAGAGTGTATTTTGATTTGTGATGATCAATATTTATTAATTGACCGTCTTTAAACCATGTTATTTTAGGTTTAGGTTCACCTAACGCTCGACATTCCAAAGTAACTGGATCGCTTATATTTACTATTAAACTATTTGGATGTAATTCAATCCGAGGCAAACTACATTTTACTAGGGAAATTAATAACGGGAGAAAAATTACAAAAAACATTATTTTTCTTTTTTTTTGTTCAAATTTAAAGAGGAAAAATATGTTTAAATAATTCTCATCTTTTTTTGTTTTAAATAATTTTTAAATCTATAAAATATTTTTAAATTTTTAATTATTTAAAATTCTTTGTCTGAAAGAAGTTTAAATAAAAATGTTTAATTGATGAAAAAAGTGCGTAAAATTTTGAGAAACGGTTTTTTAATTTAATAAAAACTGTTGATATTGGGCAAATCTTAGCTTAAATCAAACTTTAATATTTATAAATTCTGAATTAATTAAATTTAAATAGAGAGGAGAAGAAGAGGCAAAATAAAATACCTTGGAAAAAAAATAAAGCGCTTAATTAAACACAGGTTTACGCGCCAAATAAACAAAAACAAAAGAAATGGGATTTTTGTTTCTCAAGTCTAACTTAAACATGAATAAACATTTATTTTATAATTATTGAGAAATTCTTTTAAAGAAAGATTAAGTTATTTTTTTTGTTGTGTGTGTTAAATAGTTCCGTGATTAGGGTTTCATTGTATCATACAAATAGAGATCATAGAACTCTTGTTGCGTGTTATTAAGTGTTGAAAAGAGAAGAAAAAAAAAGATTAAAAAATAAAAGCTCAGCATGATATTTGTTACAGTTATTTAATATAGTGTCTCTAAGAGAAATAGATATCACTTTACAACTAGGAAATTCAACAATAACAACAAAAAATGTTTCGTTACTATGTAAATATTTGAAAAAATTTTTCCAGCTGATTTAATCAACAACAAAAAAACACACACATTTTTATTTCTTTATATTCTTGTGTTTAAATATCCGAAATGAGTCAAATATTTTTTTTTTCTAAGTTATCTATTTTTAAAAGATAGTTGTCGTTGATATCACATCTGTTCTTTAGTTAAGATATGAGGACGAACTCTTTTTTTCTCATAGTTTACTTAAAGTATTAACAAATATATCGGAATTAATGATGTCTACTAATCCTATGAGTGATGATGAGAAAAATTTGTATAAACATTAAAATCTATTGACAAACCATGTGCTTGTAAACAAAAAGTAAACAGTTTGTTCTCTAATAATCAAATCTTTATAAATTATACAAATTGTATAATTAGACCATAATACGCTTAAACACTGGTGTAAAGAGAATTTAAATTTGAATTAATTATTTATTCATTTAGAATTAGCTATAAGTGTCTTATTCAATTAAGAATAAAAATTGTATTTTTTTTATATTGAAAATCCTATCATTTCTTGTCAAATAACAGTTATGCGGACTAAATTAGTTAGTAAATCATTATGCATTCCCTAAAAGGTTAGAAAGCATCTTAGGCTCAATAGAAACGATTCTAATCAATAAAAGCTTTATAGCAACTAAAAATTAGCTCTTATTTTTTTAAGACTGGTGACTAAATTTATAAAGGCGATTAGATATATTAATTTAAATTATTAAGTTGAGAATTCTTCTCCCAAAAGATTCAACAACAACAACAACAAAAAATATTTAATTCTGATACCCAGAAAGTTTTAGAAAAAATTAGCTTAGTCTAGTCTTAGAATATTATCGATATTAACGAACGATTAGATTATTTCAACAAAAGATATCAAAAATATGCGTAATATATGATTTCTCTCGGATGATTAGAATTGATAATTTATTAAATTAAATGATAGCAAAAGAAGGGAGGAGTTAAGAATTAATTCTGTTGTTGAATAATAAATTATAGTTTAAATTGATAAATTATGATTTAAATTTATTTATTGCATAATCTTTTGGAAAAAAAGAGACTAAAATCTTTGACAGGAAAATTTTGATTTTTAAATTTTTTAAAAACTATGCAATTATGTTGTGTCGTGAGATATTATCTTGTTTATCTTACTTATTTTAATAAGTCTTATTTGCTTTGAAAATTAACTATTAGTTTTTTTTTATCTACAGTAAACTATAAAAATTTTTTAAACCTTAGTTAAAAATTGGCTGTTTTGAATCTTTATAATTCACGTTTATTCTAATCAAAATTATTCCAAAAATATTTTGTTATATAGAGTTAACCATGCTTTAAAAAGCGGGATTTTATTTTGGACAATTTGATTCATAATAACCAAAATAAAGATGAGTCTTAATAAAAACTAAATCTTTAATGACTCCTATTTATCACATATTCTTGGATACTTTTGCATCATATTTCACATTAAGTCAAACCCTGGTCATTGGTCTTAGTAAAAAAAAAGTTAATAATAATTTTGCTGATTTTAAGTTTGAGATTAAAAATGTTCTCTTGAAAATAATTTTTATTATTTGCTTAAAATTATATGTTTCGTACCATTTCATAGCTAAAGGCGTTGATTTTTTTTACACACAAAAAAAAATTGAAAATCACATAAACAAACTGATTGTTTAGCATTTGATAAAGGAAAATTACATTCTAATGTGATGTAATTTTCAACTTATTTTTGTTTTGTTTTGTAACGAACTTAATAATAATGAACAAGAAAAAATTATATCTTAACTTTTCTACGGTAGCTCAAATACAATTTATTTTTTTTAGAATCAAGAGAAAGTAACAACTAAAAAATTATATATTTTTTCCTGATTTCTAGATTCGATTTGGGACTCAGTGAGAGAATAACGAAACAAAACAATACAACAAAAAACAACAACTAAAACAAAACAAAAAACTTAATAAAAAATTGTTTAATTTAAAAGTTAAAAAAATTTATTTCATTTTTATTTTTGATTTATTGTATTGTTACAACAAATAAAGCCCAAAAAAAATAAAGTAAAAGAAAAAAAAAGAGTTTTATTTAATAAGTTGTTGTAATTCTAGTTAGACTAACTAGAGCTATACTGCTAACAGAATGCAATCAATTCAAAAATATTAATTCAATTATTATGTTAGTAAAACTTTTTTTTTTTCAAATAAAAAACAGAACTATTATTTAATAAAAAAAAATAAATAAATAACTTTTATTTTCTAAGTAATAGTTCGGGTTAATTAAATTTTTAATATTATAAGCCTCCGAGTAATTTTTTTAACTTTTAAATTTATGTAATCTTTCAAATTGTGGGTTTTTTTTTCTATCTTTCTATTCAATCAGCACGATATTATTTAATTATCATAGATCGGACGTACGAAGAAATATCGAAATTTCAACAATTAAAAAAAATTGAAAATTTCATATTTCATAGCTTCTTTTTTTTTATAATCGAAATGAAAAATAACAAAAAAATATATGATTGATTTGTAGAGTAATTTGCATAATTTTATGTTGTTTATAGACTAGATTTAATCCGGACCTTTAGTTTCCCCTTTTTTATGAATACCTCAGCTTGAATTTGTTTATTGTTTGTATTCCTGTTGACAATTAAATTGCCGGATTATTTTTATAATTTTGAAAACAGAAATTTTTTTTTATTCTTGCCAAAATATTTAAAAATAATAAATTGATTTTAGAATTATTATTTCTCTATTTAAAGTTACGTAATTATATGTCTTTATTATTTCTAAAGGCTTCTAAAATCCTCTACTGATTTATTCATCATTTTTGACTAAAATACTCTAATTGCTACAAACAATATTGATTACGTCTAAATGAAATAAAAAAATTTTTTTTAAATATCAAATCACTAATTGATCTTGTCACCCTATGGATTTTGATTCTACCCTTAGAAAATAAATGATATTAATCTTAAAAAAACTGATTCAATTTATCAAAATAAAAACTTTTAATTGAAAAATATTTTGAAGTTTTTTTTTATGATTAAGGCTTTTTGTGTTAAGGTATGAAAGAAATGCTTTGAGGTAAAATTTACACCATAAAGTTTGAAAGGCTCATAACGCTGAAATATCATAGCAACCATAAAAATATAGAGTAATCTTCTTATGTTAGTATCCTTGTATTTAAAGCCTCTTACAAGAGACAATAATGCAGTTCTTTTTGGTTCCAATTTTACATGTTTTTATTCCGAATGATTAATTAGAAAATTGAGTAGATATGAACAACCGTGATACGGAAAAGTATAAAAAAATAAAAGGTCAGAAAGACCATTTTTCAATCAAAAAAGAAATCTGGCCCTGCATGAAGAAAAGAAAGAGAATAATAAACTATCCATAATTAGACCTTTATTTTTTTTTTAAATAATTTTCAAGTTATTTACTTTTTGTTTGTTAAATAGTATCCGTTTTCTGTTTTTCTTTGAACACTTTAAATAAAGATTCTGTTCAAGATAAATAAAAAAAATAACTAAAATAAATTAAAAGAACTCCGTACTTTAAGCCTATGGATAACATTTGCACTTAAGAAAAAAAAAGATCACAACCTTCAAAAAATCAAATTTTAAATCTTGATCTAAAAATGTATACACTTAGCCTGTTTTATTTTATATTGAAAAGTTCAATCGCTTTTTTTAAAAAAAAAAGTAAATAACAACTTTGATTTTATTTTCTCTTAAAAACAAATGGACTTTACGATGTGGATTTTCTAATTACGAGAAGCTTCATAAGATTTAAAACAAATTTGGCATTTTATAAAAAATACATAATTTTTCTTTCTTTCTTTTTTTTTGAATTAAAATCGAAATAACAAGAGAAAAAAAAATCGATAGCATTCAACACTTAAAAATTAAAAAGAAATTTACAACGAACATAACAACAACAACGAAAAAAAAATTGTAAGAATTCCAATATTATTTTCTAATTTGTTCTAGTTGATTAATCCTAGAAGAAGTAAGAGTAAAAGAAGAAGAAGAAGTACTTTTTGTTGTGTTTATACGATCAAAATTGAACTTATTTGTTACATGTTAATCAATCAATGTTTATTGATTGTTTATTTATTTTAAATTAATTTTATTTTGGGGGAGATTTAAATCTAGATAAGATTTTCTCTAAAAAACATGATTAAGATTTTATTAATATTGATAAATATCTGTCTAAATTAAGTTTTTTTACTTTCTTTTTTCAATAACAAGAATGACCCCTCATTTTATTTTTGTTATTGTTGTTGACCAGCAGTTGGTCGAATACCTGAAATGTCAAAAAAATAAAAAAAAATTTTTATTATTAAAATGTCAAAATTTTCCTTTTTTTTTTTTTAAATTTTTTGAAAAATACTTCATAAATAATTCTGTTTTTGAACGTTAAACAGGAACAATAAATACAGGATATTAACTATTCTAAATTTAGCATTAAAACGAGAGCACTAAGTTAAATGAGTTATGTCCGTATGATTTTCGGTTCCATACGATTTGATTTTCTGAACTAGAACAAAAAAAAATAATGTGATTTATAGAAAGAAATAATGCTTGATTTACAAAATGTTTGTAAATATTTGTAAATATTTTCTGTAAAAAAAAATTGAAAGTAGAAGAAATTTTAGATCTCTCTATGTGTTTTTAAAAAAAAAAGAAATTCTATACAAAATTAGTATCACGTATTTAACTATGAAATTAATATGCCTGGAAACGATTCGTTTCATTTCCGTAAATTAGACTCTATGAAAAATAAAAACAAATAGTCTAACTATTACGGACGGAGTCTAATAAAATAAACAATATTAGTTTATATCCAGGAAATTATCTCATAATAAAATAGCCCCTTAATCATTTAGCTCTTTAAAATGGCTTCACTAACTTTAAATTAAAATATATATTGAAAAAAAAATAAAGAAAAATTAAAATTTCCATTAAAATTTTTCGAAAAAAAAATATTTTGAGCAAATATTTAGTCTTTTATTTAATCCTTTATTTTATTATAAAGTCAATACCCACAAATGACAATAACAAAATAAAACTATTTCATTATATAATTTTAAGATAGTCGCTAAAATAAATATTAATTTTTTCGAAAATAATAAATTTACTCTAGAGGTTTCCGAAGAAAATAAAAGATCCTTATTATTTAAAATCAAAACCTTGAATCAACTCAAATTGTGGACCCAATTCGAAATAATTATTATAAATGACAACTTGATAGTAAATTATTTTTTCTTAGTTGAAATTACTGTTCCATTACTTAAAACAATACTCTGGCTCTAACACTTAACTAATAGTTACTTAAAATTTAATCTAAAATTAAATAATTTATTAAAATTAATTTAAAAATAAAATTATAAATAATTAAAATTATAAATATTTCAATAATTCAAACATATTCTAATCGATTTAATTAATCTTAGAATCGAAGGACGATTTCAGAAGAATCCAAGATTATGAAATTGAATGGTAACACAATAATTTGTCTTAAAATTACCGCAAGTATTTGTTTTCAACGCAATGTTAAACTTCAAAAACTCAGCTTTGGGACATGCACCACTTCCCATTTACACCATGCTATAGTAAATTTAGATTTCGTACCTATGTGTTAATAGTCGATTTTTTAAGAATTGTCAGCGCATTAAATTAAAAATTTTCATTTAAGAAGCTGCAATAAAATCAAATAAATTAATATTTTTAGATACGCTGTAAATTAGAATTTTTAAATGTTATAAATTATTAGAAAAATAATTAAAAATCAATGTTAAATTTATTTGATTTTATTGCAGCTTCTTAAATGAAAATTTTTAATTTAATGCGCTCTAATTCTTAAAAAATGTGCATGCGCCTAAGCTGAGTTTTTGTAGCTTAAACAAATATTTACGGTATATCTAAAATTTTTAAAATTTCTGGTATAAATCTCTTCTATTAAAATGTCTTGAACACTTAAGCATCTATCAATTCTGAATGTTCAATATTTAAAATTTAAAAAATTTAACTAAAAAAAAGAAGAAATTTGACATCCAGATTCGGAAACGATCTCTCGATAAAATATTTTAATTTTTAATAGAAAAATATAAAAATTTAAAAAAAATATAAAAAATAGTAATCGATAAATTTTCTTTTATATTTTACACTCAAAATATAAAATTATGAAAATTCTTAAAAATTAATAGAATATTTTACGATTAAAACAAAAACTTTATTTTAGAGGAATATTTTAACAGATTAAAGGATTATAGTCAATCAATATTATTATATAACTTGAAATGATTTCTCCAAAAGCTGAATTTTAAACTTTACCAGATTCACTACTAGAAATTACTTAACCTCAAATTATCAGTTGCAAATTATATGCTAAATTTAAATATAACAAGCATCGGTTGCTTCCTTAAATCAGTAACTTTTTCTTTTTAATTTGAAATTAAAATAAGCAATGTTTGGCTTCAGGACATTTCAAAAAATAATTTAAAATTTTTTTTTTCATTACACTTAAAAAATAAATATTAGTTGACACGCGTATAATTCGATTATAATTTCTTTTTTATAAGTAGATTTTTTTAAATAATGACACTACTACTTTCCAAGATTTTGGAGATATAAGTATCCTAATAAGACCTTCATAAATTATCCTTATCATTCTCAGTCTATAAAAAATTTGAAAATGTTCTTTACAAGTTCAAAACATTAGATTTTTATCTCCACTTTTACAAAAACTATAATCAAATTGTACATTACCGAACAAGCTAATCTATTTAGTATTTTGTATTAGAGAAATTTGTATTCTGAGCTAGAAAAATAAAAAATGATGGATTATTTTGACCGGGAGTAAAATCTGATAAAAATAAAATGATGATTAATTTCTTTTTTCTGTTAGAATAAGATAAAGCTTAGTTGGAATCTTTCGATTTTGACACACAAAAACCCACACAGCGATGCCTAAACAAAAGAAACGAGACATAGAAAGAGAAGGAAAAAACGAATTCTTTATCTTTACGATTATTTTAGCACTTAATTTGAATATAAAAAAATACTACAACAAAAAAAAATAACTATTTCAAGAGATGTCCACTCGAAAGTCCATTCATATTCCTAAATTAATTAACATTTATTGATTTTTTTTTAATTAAAATTTTATAACTGTTTATATAGATCAAATATTGTCATGATGTTAAGATACTGTTTTATTTTTCTTAAGGATTTGTGATCAAATGTAAAAGTCCGAGCATTAATTTTATGCTTAATTTAATTTCAAATCACGTAAGCATAAAACAAAGGAATGAACATACACAACAAAAGCTACTACAACAAAAAAAAAAGAGAAAAAATTTTTTGGATTTTTGATTGATGATTTTGACTTGACCGAACCTACTTGAACACGCACGTGCTCATGTCTATAAGATAAGAAACATATGTTTAGTTTCAACTAGAAAAAAAAGAGAGAGAGAAAAAAAAATTTTAATAGCCTTAAAGTGGACCTGTATAAACTAGTTCAATAATATGTTGTTATATTGTTGTTCTAATTTTTTATTCCTAAAACTAAGCATTTGGTTTAAATTGAAAATCGATTGCAAAACCGATTATGTAATTAGGCATCATAGAACTATATATTAATGAATGCTAAACAAAAGAATTAATATACTAAAGAGTACTAATTGAGCACATAAAAGAAAAATACTGAAGAAAATATGAATCTTTAAGCTTAGAGCTTAAAAATTTCAAAATTTAAATGCCATGGAATAAATTTGTATTTTTTATTTTTTGATTTTTATTTTTTAATTATCTTCAAATACAAATTTATTATTTCTAAATCACGAGATATAAGAAATAAAAAAAAGTTATTTTTTTTTTCCTTTTTTGTATTCTTTGTAAACTGTCATTTGTAAAATTGCGATAAATAAATGCAAATTTTGCTTTTATAAATAAAAATTTGAATGCTGCCCGGTTGCCTTGTTTGCTAGCTTGATTTAATTTATCTTAGCCGATTACTTAATTATTGAAATGCTTGATTTGTTTATAAATTAATTAAGTGATTGATGGCTGATCAAATAAACAAAAAAACAAAACATTTTCTTAAAGATAAAATTCAGGACCCAAAATGCCTAAAAATAAAAATACAATTTAATCTCATGTTTCTTAAAAGGCTTAAATTATTTATTTACTTATTTAAGAGACTATTTTTGTTCTCAATATTTGAAAATATTTTATAACAATTAACGTAATTTTATAAAAATAAAATTCTATATACCAAAAAATCTACAAAAATAAAATTTTTTATAAACTAAATAGTCCGTCCAGTAATCGAGGTGTCTATAGGCTTCTTGCTTTTTCTACTAAAAAAAATTATTTCATATTTGTTTTTAATTATGATAGTACTAGTAACGTATTTCCTTGCTAAAGGACGCATGGGCTTATAGCCGAAGTTCGTAAGGTGCATACAACCGAATAGACCTCTCCTATGTTAAAATTTTATTATTTTTGTTTGTGGTTAAGAATATGATGCGTTAAGTTCTACTGATGAGTCCTAAAAAGGACGAAACCGGTCTAGTTGCAACACTCATAGTCTTAACCACTGTGAAATAACATAAGAGAGGTCTTTTTGGTTGCATGCACCTTATATGCAATTTCGGGTATCTTAGAAATAAAGAAGGAAATACGGTAGCTTTAACTTGAGCAGTTCTTTTGATAATTTAAAAATATTTCTTCGGTTCGAGTAATTGCTGATGATAAATAATCCGATTGTTAAAACTCACAATTTCGTACACTTTGAGAATCTTAAAAAATTGTATCAGACCAATTCTAACTCTTCGCACCTGTAAGCTGGATATACGTAGTTTTACTAGTCTTTCCTTATACCATAAATCAAATTCTTTGTTTTTAAGAGCTAATTCATTTTTGAATATTAGATTTTCTTCTATATCCTTTTGTCTATTCATGTAGATTTTGAAACAGTTTAAGCTTTTTTTTTTATCGAATCGACTGAGGATTAAATAAACCTAATTTTTTCTTAATTTTCATGGTTACGTAAATTAGAAAAGATAGTATTTTTTGGCTTGAATTTTCTATAAAATTTCTAATCTTGAATCTCACTGAAAACTCAAAAACGAAAAATTAAAATACTCAAATGCTCTATAAAGTTTATGCCTAATACCTAAAATAAAAAGAGATCTGGAAAAATCTTTGTTAACTTATTTGGCAAAGTAAATCAATCAAAACTTTAGGAAGAAATTAAATCAAAATATTATTTTAAGTAAGGACATTATAAAATAGTTAACTTAACTTTTTTTAATAATTCCCAAGGCTCTCAATTAATTTGAAATTAATAGAATCTTTGGACATGTAATACAAATCTAATTTTTGTGGCTCAATTAATTACAGTGTAATTGCGTTTTAAAAATTTTTGAGCAAAAATGAAAGTTAAACAAAAAATTTCGTCTTTTTCATGATTTTTAAGGAAATTTTTTTTTTTTTAATTTAAAACTACCGAAAAAAATAAGCAAAATACAAAAAATATTTAATAATCTGAAATCATTAAAATCTTTTTTTTCTCTTAAGAATCATCTTATTTTCAAGTTAAGCAAAAATTTCCAATCATAAATGAAATAAAAAGCTTTTAGTAAAAAAACATTTTTTTTTAATTTAAACCAGAGCTTATTATCATTATATTTCGTGATTCCTAAGGAATTTTTATTTCTAATAAACCGACATAAGAAAAAAGATAAAATTAAATATATCATGAGCTAATAACATTTCCCATAATGCATTGCATGTTTTAAAGACTTTATTTTAAAAGAAATATAAGGAATTTTTACTTTAAAATTAGCTAATTTTATGAAGACAATTTGGTTAATTTTTGCTTAAAAAAATTTATTTATTTAGGTTAATAATAATGGTCATTCCAGAAACCTTTCACCAATTATAAACCAAGATATTTTTGTCAAATTTGAAATTGCTTTTTATCATAAATGCTATACATCGATTTAAAATGCGTGATAATATTTCTAGCTCATGATAGTCCCCATTTAAAAAATTTTCAATCATTATTTTTTTAAAGAAAATAAAACTTGAGAAGAAAAAAAGGCTTTTGAGAAAATAAACAAAAACTTAATTTGCATCCGGGAGTTTTTTTTCAACAAACTACTTGAGACCAAATCAAACAATTTACACCATTTCAACATAAAAAAAATTAAACAGACATTATTTAAGAATAAGTGGGATATTTAAGGGTTCATTTTTCTTTCGTATTTTTAATTTAATTGAAACATTTAAAATTAAAAAAAAAACTAACTTAAGTGGTTAACGAAACGAAAAAAATTGAGAAAATCGATTGAAATAAAAAATTAAAAAAAAAAGAAAAAATTTTTTTTAAGAAAAACTAATTATTTTAATTAAATTTTGACGATAAGCCCACTTGAATTTTATGCGACTCTTGAAATTGATGATGAATCAATTAAAAGATTCAGATTTCAAGCCAAGCAAAAATTGCAATTATAGGCTCTAAATTTCAACAAATAACAACAAAATTCAAGTCTAATATATTTAATTAATTTAACTATTAGTTTTACCTGAATCAAATGCCTTTAAAAAAAAAGCAAAACAAAATCTAGGTCTTTAACCAATGGCTAGTCTACACAAGCTATAAAATACTAAATCTCTAATAAAAATTTATAGCCTATTATCTTCTTTCTTTATGACTTTGAATTCAAGCTAAAAGGCTACCGATTGTTAGACTAGGACAAATTTAATTTTTATTATTATAAATTAATAAAAATAAAATTTGTTCTTTATATCTTTTTATTAGATATTTTAAAAAATTGATAATAACAATGAGAAAATTTTTTTTACGATGATTTTATCGATTGCGTATAAATTGAACTTAAATTTAAAATTTAAATTAATTTGAGATTTTTTTATCTCTTTTTGTTGTTGTTGTTGTTGTTGTTCTCAATGCCTTAAGGGAATTGATACAATCACGAATTATTTAAAATTCTCTTTTACTCAAATGAATCGAGTAATTGAATTAAACGAAGTTGACAATTGAATTTCGTTTTTTTTCTTTTAAACCATTACATACTTTCGAATGTAGCTTTTATTTCTATGAGTAAATAATATTGGTTTAGTTTTTAAGATACTTTAAACAATATTTTTATCTTCAGAGAATAGATTCAAGGTTTTAGTGTCCAAATTAAGTTTATTTTTTTATTTAATTTCCTATTCTGCATGAATTACAATTAAAAAAATTTTAATCTTCAAATTTCCTGAAACAAAATTTGATTTTTTAACAATCAAATTCTAAAAATTTGATTGAATTTAAAGCTTTGATTTACCAAAAATTTTGTAATTTATTTTTCTATTAAAAAAAGCTTACGTCGAACTTGGATTTAATAAAAAAGTGAATTCTTTACATAGAATATAAATAAATTCAGAATATTCGTTCAAAATTATTATTGGGACAAAAATTTAGTTCTTTCCCAAGATTGTTTTATATCTTATTTAAGCAAAGCAGTATTTTTTGTATTAACACTAAAACCTTGAATTCAATTTAAATATATTACAACTGTTTTAATACATTCAAATTAGCAATGCCTTAAATAAAAAAAATGCCCTTGAATATGTGCTTAAGATGTATAAACATTTTATACTTAAGCAATGAACATAGTCTTAAACAAACCATTTGACTTATTAAAATCTCTTAAAATGGACCCCTGAAAAAACAACACCCACCAATTTTTTTAAAAACAACACCTGGGTGTTTTTCATTGATCTTAATAATTTTATCAAAAACTAACTTTCATATAAGGTAGAGGAGGTCTAGAGCAACAAAACGATATATTTGTTTCATACCTTTGAAGTCCTTTTCATGTAGTTTTTTAATATTTTGTAAAATGCAATAAAGACACCCTCCACAACTCCCCCTTATTTTCACCTAGACATCCACATAGAAAACCACATTTTCTGATAGATCTCGACGAGTTCTCTTAAAAAATCATATTTGTTTTTTCATAGCATTTACGGTTTTTGAGAAATAAATAGACTAAAAATGAATGCGTACAATGGAGTCCTATTATCTAGGAAATTGAACTATCTTTTTTTAAGGAATTTTTAACAAATCTTTCTCAAAAAACATATTTTTAGCATGAAAAATTAATGTTTAAAGTACTTTGGTCAAAAAAATAAATTAAAAACAATTTAACTAAAATTAAGTTATAAAATTAGTTTTATTCAAGATTTTCATTTCAGAATTTTTTAGTAAAATTGGATTAAATTATTTTATTTATTAATTTTTCAATATGTTTTTTGAGAAAGATTTGTTAAAAATTCCTTAAAAAAAGATAGTTCAATTTCCTAGATAAAGACTCGCTTCAATTGTCTTTAGGAAAAATATAGCTGAATTATGGTTAAATTTCTTTAATTTATTTTTTTATTCAAGGATATTAGATTTACTTTATAACCGAGAAAAACTTGGACTTGGACAATAAAAGTTTAAATATTTCAAATTATGTAGTAAAATTTACGATGCCCCCTCTATTTATACTCAATACTGAAAGAGACCTTTATGCAGAAAATGATTTAATTTGCTAAATTTTAAAACATTTTAGAACTGGCAATTATTTATTCTCTTTTTTTATGTATATTGACTCAATTTATGTTCATAAGATAAAAATTTTAAAACAAAAAAGTTTTTGTAAAGCAACTTGAAGTCACCAATTTATTTTAAAGATCTAAAATTCTTAACTAGCTCATTAATTTTTTTAGTTAAAATTTTTTTTGCTTTAAATTAACTTTTTTATTAGATACCATACAATTAAACAAACATAGAAGCAAAGCCCCACACTTAAATTTTTAAATTAAAACAAAAAACGAAAATTCTTATATATGTAATATCGCGACTTTTTTAAAGCTATTTAGATTTTTTCTACCCCTGATTATATGTGCTATATGTCTACTACATTCAAATCACCAGTCTTTGTAAATAATAAATCAAATAATTTAAAAATATAATTTTTTTAACAATATCAGATTAATTCTCTATTCTAGTAGAAATTCAATTTAATATTCGTCTAAAATCGAACATAAAAGCAAAAATTCTGATACCTAAAATATACTGCTGAGAAATATAAGCTTCAAAATTAATATATTCTAATCATTTTGAATTCTCATTAGACTTCCAAAAAAAAAAAATTTCTTTTTTAAATTTTCTAATTCTGATACATCCTCCAAAAGCAAATAATCTCACTCAAAGATATTATTTATAGACTTGATCCCATTTGTATGCACCCGAATCACTCCCCTTAAAAGCTTTCAATAAATTTGATTGAATCATATCGTTAAACAAAATTTATGATTCTGGAATATGTTTTAAATTTTAATTAAAAACTTAAAATAATATGCTTTTTTTTTATAAAAAGAAAATTAAGTGATTAATGTTCAAGTAGTCATCGTAAAGCATTAAGAAAGCAGACTTAGATTAACACACGATAATACTTAAAATGACGAAAATTCGTCTGGTTCTTAATGAGTTTTAAACAAAAAAAAAGAAGAGAGAATGCTTAAAATTTTTCTTTTCATAATTAGAAAGGTTTCATTTAAAGAACCCGAAATGAAAAAATAAAGTTGATTTATAAACCATTTTATTAAAGATGCGAAAAGAAAAATAGCCTCTCACTATACTCTTGAAATAGTTCGGCTTAATTCGATCTTTTAATTTATAAACTCATATGGGTTTTTTTTTCTTTTCAGGGAGAATATACAATAGCCTACACAAAAAAAAACGTATTCATTATCTCTTCACCTTTTCGACAACATAAATATTATCTTTTTTTATAGATTTACGACTCTATAAAAAAAAAAGTATTTTTTACGATTATTACTTTATGAATGTCGATGATGATGATGATGATGAAGAGTCTTAAAATACATTGCAAATAGAAAAATCGGTTCGATTTTTTTCATCTCATCGATAAACATGTTTTATTTATTAGATTAACAAAATAAAAAAGGTGAACATAAATGGCTAGCTGATTCAATTTTATTTATCTACTATCTTTTAAATATTGATTAAGTTTATCTCTTTAAAACACTACTTGATCTTAAAATACCAAAAGAAAAAAAATATGAAAAAAAAAAGTGTTAAATAAGTACTTGAAATATCGTTTCGCTAAGCAAATTGTGTCTAGATTTAAGTTTTAAAATAAAGAACTTGAATAAACTAAAGAAATTTTCGAAATTTATTTTATATATTTTTTTAATATAGAATTATCAGAATATTCTCCCAACGGCGCATTTTATTTCTTATACTCAAGTAATACTTATCGAATTGAGCTTAGTTGCCGTTGGGTTGTATGTTTATAATATTAATAAAGAAAAATAGCTTGAAAATTAAAAAAAAAAAGACTGATAGTTTTAAAATTAGATTAATTGTCTAGTCTTGTTTATCTAATAAATATTAAGTTTTTTTATTCTCGAATAAAAATTAAAATTTCAAGCCTGATGTTAGTGCTGAATTTTTCTTGAAAAAATTTACAGCATGTTGTCTCATTTGTTATTAAGTTAAAACTTACTTACTCAGGGCTAATTGAGTTTATAAACAAAATTAGTTAAACAATGCAAAATTATAAATTAATACAAAGAATTATTTTTTTGAGTCCATCAACCTCAGATTTTGGTAGAATTTTTAAAGAATTATTTTTGAACATCTAAATATGACCCAGTTAATGCTTATAAATTTGAAAAGCTCAATTACAAAATTAAATAAAATTCGGATTCTGTTCTAGATCTCATTTATTAAACTATGTTCAACATCTAATTTAGACTTTAAACAACTATGCTTTTTAAAATGCAGCATTATAAACTACGCTTTAAAAATAAAACTTAAGTTATTTCTATTTGATTAATAATTTGCACAGAGATCAGCTTCTAACGCTCTTTTCTCAGCAAATATTTGGGAAAAAAAATTATACAGATTATATAATTTTTCCTAAGCTACTATATTGTACTTGTAAGATTATTTAAAAATTCTAATCTATTCTAATAAAGAGTTTGTCTTTTTTTTTGAAAACCTTTAAGTTTTCTTTAACAAAAACAACATTGTCATAATTTTAGTATCGCCTTTAAGAATAACAAGCTCAGAAGCCTAATTAGCTGATTAATCGAAAAATTCGCTTATTTTATTTCACAATAAAGAATTAGATACCGTATTACCTTGTTTATAAGCGCCTCCTAAACCCCCTTTTTTTTAGAAGAAGTGAAAGCAGAAAAAATTTAATTTTGTTATAACTAAATATACCACATTAAAGTCTATCGGATAAGTCAAATCAAAATACCATTAGTATGATTTCACGCTTCAAAAGAACGATTTTTAGTCGCTTATAAACAAGGTTTTACGGTAAGTTTATATCTTAAGAATTCAGTTACAATTTAAAAATTATATTTATTTTAAAGTATGTTTTCAAATGATTCTCTTACGCTTTAAAAAGTAGGGTTTGGTAAAGAAAAAAATTCACTTGACAATTTTGTTCTGATTTGTCAATCATTTTTTGACCTCAAGGTTGTATTGCTTTTTAGAAGTATAAGAACTATATCGAAAATAAATCTAACAGTAAAATCAAGACCCATCACGCGTCAAAAATAATAAGTGTACTTATTATTTTTAACGTTGTTGGATGGGCTAGTTCCTAGTCAAACAATTAAAAAAGCCTTTTTATTATTCTAAAATCACCTTGCAAATTTTTACAGTTTTGTTGAAACCGTTTAATATTTTTGTTTCGAAAAAATTATTGAAAACGTCATTACTTACAAAATATTTTTATTTAAATTTGTTTAAAAAAAATTTCGGAACCTTGTTAATTTAAACGGAGGCTTGGGTTACGAAATTGGACCTTTGACAATTTCGTAACCCAAGCCTATCAAAAAGCGAAAATTAAAAAAATTTAAATATCCCAAATTTTTTAGGAATTCGGTTAAAAATGTTGTACTTTTGTCTAGAATCAAACTGATTTATTAGACGCGTTTAACATTTAAATAACTTTTAGAGAAAATATTTTACTATTTTTGTTTAAAAAGCAAAATATTTAAACAATTTTCTTTTATATTAAATAACTTTAGTTGGTTAACAATTCAAATTTGTAAAGATAGCCTAATAGAACAAAAAAAATACAATCAACTTTATCTTCATTTTCAAATGGTTAAGCGATGAAAGCTTTCATGCCTACAATTGATTAAAATGAACTAATACAATTTGTATTATTGAAAAAGGTATCTTAAAAAAATTGATCCTTGTACAAAAAAAATTGTATCTTTTTCTAACAATTTTAGGTCAGTCTGTTAACATAAAAAAAAATAAAATAGCGAGTGGTCGGTTAAAATTTATAATCTCGAAGAAAAGGACTAATTTAATTAAAAATAAATAAATTAATAACGGGAAATTAAAGTAAATAAAGCCTAAGGAAATTAACAACTATAAAAACTCTTATCTCTATTTTTTTTGCATTAGGAACCTAGAAAAGTTTCCTTTAAAAAATTCTTTATTCACAAATACAATATATTAATAATTATACAATTGATTTTTTTTCTTCAAATTGAATCCTTAAGACTTGAAGTTGTTGAAATTATAACAATATTTCATGCTGTGTATGAAAATAAAAAATAAATCTCCTTTCAAATTTTGTTTATTTAGATTAAAATTCTATTCTCCACTAAAGGGAAAAGAAGAAGACTACACTATAAAATACTAACAAATTTCTCTTTCTCATTTTTGTTTTAATTAATCAAAAAAAACATGAAATCTTCTCTTTTTTTATCGAAAAGATGGAAAATAAATTAATTTCTGTGCTCTGGTCTGCTTGTACGTAAAAATTTCTAATTAGAAAAAATTTCTACTAAGCTAAAGTACTTAAACACTTAAAAATGCATGCTTTATTTTAAAACTTTGTCTAATATTCAGCTAATACCTCGAGTAAATAAAATTCCTTCTACTCTAATTTTTGTCAAGATTCTTGAACAAAAAAAAGTAAGAAAAAAAAAATAATCGATACCAACAAAAAATTAAATATCAAATTTCAAAATAAATATTTAACTATTGATTAGATTTCTATGAGTCCTCACTTAGAATCCGTAAAGGAACTACTAAAACTAATGACACTTTATAATCGAATTTCTTAGAAAAATAACTTGCTGATAAAACCGGGTCGATCCATCATCATCGGATCTTCTTCAGACATTAATTAATTAGAAAAAAAATAAATATCTACTATGAGAACCAACAACAAAAAAAATGAAAAATTGATTTATGGACTAAACTAAGTCGGATAAAGTCTATTTTTTTGAATTTTTTCTATAATCCGATTTTTAAGGATTTTAATTATAGGGTTTTAAAAAATCAATAAATTTTTTTTTTCAAGTTAGGAAATTTTCACGTTTTAACTCAACAACAACGAAAAAATAAAATAAAATACATTGTAAATATTAGTTATTCTCTTTTGTGTCCCAGGCTATTTAGAAAATAAAAATGGTTTTTAAATTTGTCATTTAAGCGAATATCACGAAAATCGGTTTTATTAAATTAAAATCTTTTTTATCTTTTAATATGATCTTGATAGGAATTTTTCTTAAATGTTTTTGGTTGTTGTTTTTGTCGATGATGAATTAAATATTTACAGTTGACGTTTTTTTTTATTTTTAAATGCTTGTCAAAGGTCCTAACTACAAATTAAAACTCATTAGTTCTCATGTAAAAATGAATGTTTTTTGAAAGACTATTGAGAATATAATTTTATTTTAATTATTTAATTTCAACAACAACACAAAAATAACAAAATTATATGGTTAAGAAAATTTCAAATGTTTTTAAAATGAATTTAAGCCTTGGTAGTACATATTTATCTTTAAAAAAAAAGCTTAAAAATTTAGTTTATAGTAACTTGATAAGTATTCATAAGGATGTTTAAAGAGATTTAGTTGTTGTTTTTTTTTTATTGAAAAGTAAATAGTGTCGATTTTAGTGTTGACAATTTTAAAATTGAAATGTGATTACCAGAAATCGAGTGGATTGATATTCAAACAATTTTTGAGAAGCTAACAAAGATATTTCAATCAAAATTTCAATCAATATTTATCTAAACAAAAATTTAAATTAATTTTTTTGAGTTAATAAATTAAAAAAGTAAAAACTTTTTTTTATAAATTTCATTCTTGATTGGTAAAAGAAACAAAAAAAATAAAGCTTTACAAGATTATCGATTACCCCTATAGTTTAGCAAATAATAGAACATGTAAGTTCAGAAAATATTCTACTTGAAAATATATTATCATTCAATTTTGTGAAGTGAAGCCAAGTAAAAATACTGTGATGTGGTCATTCACAAGATAAAACAAAAACACATAACTTTTAATGAAAGATCGATACAAATCATGAGTATCAATTCGTGTAGAATCGTTTAAATCTCGAAGAATAATTTTTAAATTATGAAATTTGTTTTTCATTAACTCTAATAAAATACCGTATTCCCTTGCTGAATTATGCAGCATTAAAACTTAAGAACTGGATTTGGTGCATGCACTATTCTACATACCTCCCATGTTAAAATTGACTTGACTCGTGGTTCATGCACCAAACCAACGTCCTTTCCCTTTCCGAGACAATGATTGATGCTGCATAAAATTCGAAATTCCAATAAATGATGCCCCACCAAATATTAGGGACGTTGGTTTGGTGTTTGTAGAATAGTGCATGCACCAAATCCAGTTCCAAGGTTCTAATGCTGCATAATTCAGCAAGGGAATACGGTAAGCCGGTGAATGATCATAGCATTAAGTATTTATTGGTAATAGATAATTAAAAAAATATGATTCAGGCAATAAAAACTTTGAATTCTAATATTTCTGTCAAAATATTTCTGTCAAAAGTCGCAAGGTGTTTGAGGGTTAATGTTTAAAAGAAAATAGACAAAATTAAATAAATTTGATTTTTTAATAGAATAAAATATATATTTGAAAAAATAAAATATTAAGTAAATTAATCTAACCCAATAAACCTGACAAAAGTGATTGTAAAGCTGGTAAACCACCTTCAGCAACACCAGCGACTAATTGGGCAGCCATCAAGGCCAATGATTGTGAAGCACTGGTCAAAGCTGGTTGAATGACGTTAGTGAAATAATCACCAACTAAACCACTGATTAAATCAACAACACGTTGGTCAGCACTTCTTTTACCGAATAAGGACAAAAGAGCTGGTAAACCACCTTCAGCAACACCAGCGACTAATTGGGCAGCCATCAAGGCCAATGATTGTGAAGCACTGGTCAAAGCTGGTTGAATGACGTTAGTGAAATAGTCACCAACTAAACCACTGATTAAATCAACAACACGTTGGTCAGCACTTCTTTTACCGAATAAAGCAATAATACCATCGAGACCATTTACAGCAAGACCAGCAGTTAATTGAGCAGCCAATTCAGCAGTTGTTTGTAAGGCGGTACCAACTGGAGTCAATAGAGCTTGAACTAAACCTTCCCAGAATGATCTTTCTTCTAAGGTCAATGGTACAGTAGCTGAAGCAATAGCCAAAGTGGCAAGAGTGAAAATAATGAATTTCATTGTTATTTTTGTTTTAAAATGTTATTTTATCAATTCAGATGATTCGAAATAACAAAATTTCAGCTCTTTAAATACAGTTTGAAAATAAAAAAAATGACATATGTTTTGATTTTAATTTTTAAACTTGTAGGATTCGAATAAAATTATTTTAAAATACGAAATTTAAAAATAAGCTAAAAAAATATTGATAAATTCTCACACAGTTTAAAATTTTGAGAGTTTAATTTTTTTACCATTACTTTTAATCAAGAAACTTACATTCATACCACTAAAGTATTATTTACTTGAATTTTTTTTGATCTGATCAACTTCTATTCGTGATCATTAATTAACTCTACACCAACCAACAGTCTACAAAGAAATTTTGACTGTTTTTTTTTCTGCATGATTTTATGATAGGTTCACAAATGGAATTAATGAAAAGTCATTTTGTATTTATCTGCTAAAATTTTTATGCTTGATAATTGAAGTCTAGGACTATCTCATTTACTTTTTTAAAGTAAGTTAGAAGAAAATCTGCAAAAAAATAAGTACTTTTTGGTTTCTAAGTAATTTTAGTTAAATAAAAAATACTTTAAAAAAGTAAATTCTTTCTTACTTTTTACTCCTATTAAAAATAAATTTACATTTTTCTTAATTTACTTAAAAAGGAAAATTTGTTACAACTTTATAGTAAAGAAAAGTAAAAAATGCGGCTTTATTAAAGCATACTTTGGTCGCTTGAAATTTTCTAAAAATAAAATAAACGTATGAAGTTAAGATCCTTCTATGAAGTAAAAGAGATAACTTGCTACACAACATTTAAGGCTGATAAAATTGAAAACTTAATAAGATACAGTTTATCATTCGAATCTACCATATTTTACTTAAGAGTACTTTTTTTTCTATAGAATTCAGTAAAATTTCAGTATAAATTTAAGTATAAAAAAAATTCAAAAGACCAAATCACCACTTTAACTAATTTTATTTCTATCTTTTTTACTTAAATTTTCGAAATTTTACATAATCTTAAAAAATTGTATTCAATTGATCGAATCAAATAAATGAAATTGGATTTGATAAAAACAGAATACAATGAAGTAAGAGATCGTGACTCGAAAAAATGACTCCAATCATACCCGACTATAGTCGTGATTCGAGTCTTTTTTAAGCCAAATAATTGACTCTGACTGAAAAATTGAAGAGTTGCCAGAGCTTAAAATGACTTAGAATTTCGAATTTGACTCGTAAATCACAGCAAAATATTTACATGAATTTAACTTGAGTCAAGCCTGTCATGTTCAGTTGACTTTACTCAAGTTTTGATAAAAATCTCGAGTCACTAACTCTGAATGTAGTTTTGAAACTATTTTTAAAAAAAAGAATAATTTTCTTTCTCAGTTATCTTTATGCTTTTGAAGCAAAGCTTAATTCATTTTCTAAATAAAAAATAATTTTGTTTTGTACTCAAGTTTGTCATCCTAGTAGTTTTTCAAGCCAATAAATCTTTGTTAGAGTGATTTATAATAATGGCCAGGGATTGATTTTTGATTTGATTGTGAAAATTTTAGTGCAAGTATATCTCTGGAACGAAATAAAGAATTGTAATATTTTTTTTTCAAAATTTTGATTTTAATTTGTAGCCTTAGAAGTTTTTGATTAAGTTATTCGTGCCATACAATCAGATAAATTTTTTTTAGTCTCGACAATTTTTTTTATTTAAAATTATGAATTGATATTTTTTGTTTATCAAAAATGATGTGACAACTTTTGGTTATTTGGTATTTCTCATTTGATCTTGTAGATAAAAAATTTTTAAAATTATGGTTCTATTACTAAGAAAACTTTTAATTGAATTTTCTTATCAGACTCCAAGTTCTTTTCTTTAAATCGAAAGATTTTATGTGGGAGGATGTAAAAATTAAGTAGAGGAATAGAGTAAAAAAAATTAGAGACTTTATATCAAAAATTTTTAATAAATCCTATATAAAAAATTTTTTTTTCAATATCTACAAAATAAAAAAAAAATTTAATAAATTATTTAGGTGCAAATGGTTCGGCCGCGTAAATTTTTGCTTTATCAGCTAGTTCTTTTAAATATTCTTCTTTGAATTTGTCAAATTTAGGTGGCAATGGCTTAGAATTTCCTTGTGTTATTATCCAAGGATGACATAAAACATCAACTGCTTTCCATCGTTTCTTTTTATCCACAACTAGTAAGTGGTTAATGAGATCTTTTGAGGCTAAAAAAAAATAGAAATTTAAAAAAATTTCTTCTAATTATTTTTGGTTGAAACTTACACTCTGATATTCCTTCCCAGTATGGCATTAAAAACTCGAATTCACCGGCTTGAATATATTGAAATAATTCATCTTGATTTCGATCTAGACTTCGAAACTTTATAAAAAAAAAATAAAATATATTGAAATTTTTGAACAGAAAACATCAAACTTACAGGAGGAAATCCACATAAAAGTATATAGGTGATGACACCACATGCCCACATATCTACTTCTAAGCCATAACCAATTTCTGACAAAATTTCTGGAGCAACGTAAGTAGGAGTGCCACAAACAGTATAAATGGCATCCTTTACTTCCATTGCCAAACCGAAGTCGGCTAATTTTATACTTATTCTGTCATCTTTTTTTCTCATCACTAATAAATTTTCTGGTTTTAGATCACGGTGAACAATATTTTTTGAGTGTAGGTAAAATAAAGCTTCGCAAATGTCCTGTATCATACATGCTGAATCTCTTTCGTTAAATTTAACACTTTGACTAATTGCGTCAAACAAATCTCCTCCCTTATATAAAATTAAACATATTAAATCTTTACAAGTTTGCTTAACAAAAATATGATTACTTTTACTAAATCTGTGATCAAATAGACCTCGTCTTTGGTTTCGAATTCTTCATGTAGCTTAACAATATTTGGATGATTACATGATTTCATAATATGTATTTCATTTTCAATCATGTTTTCTTTGCCCTTAAATATTATTAATAAATTTAACAATCAAAGTTAAAATTTAGACTAATGTGAATGCTTGAGATGTTACGAACATAAACACATTAAGAATTCTCTATTGATTTGTTAAAAAAAAAAACTATCTGATTTTATTTTAGAGACTTCTTTTTTTTGGGTAAAAAGTAACTGTAAAACTTTGGTCAAAATTTTATCAACTCGAGGGTAACAATTCAAATTTACCATAGAGTGAAGTTCCCCAAATCATAAACTTTAGATAGAACTCAGTCTATTTTGAGGCCTAATAACTCAATTCTTTCCAAAAAAAACTTAAGATTCTAAAGTTAATGATTTGGCGAACCTTAAAAGGAAAGTAATTTAACAAGAAACTTACTTTCATTTTAGATTTATCAATAATTTTAATTGCATATTCATGATCAGTATTTTTAAGTTTAGCTTGTTTAACAACAGCAAAATTACCATCACCCAGAGTTTTAATAATCTCATATCTGTCCAATATACGATTAAAATTAGTTATTTGTCGTTTTAGTTTAATAGGTGTTTTCTCTTTTCTAGGGGTTTTTAAAATTAATTCTTTATGTTCGTGATCTTTTTTTCTTGGCGTTAAAATCGGTTCTTTTAGGTCCTCTTTGAAGTTGGAGCCAACTGAAGTTGGAGATTTTGATTTGACTTGTTTTCTATCATCATTCTCCTTGACACTCATAGCGCTAGGAGATTTTTTCAAAACAATATCGTTTTGATTTGGCTCAATTGAACTTTCTGGTATTGGATTAGGCTTAAATTTAATTTTACGCTTTGGTTTTTTTTCGACTACAATTTCTGGATTATTTATTGGCGACAAAATATTTACACGCTTGGAATTAGTCGTGCTAGTAGTGTTATTATTTTCTTTGTTTGTGTTCGATTCTCTTTTTTTACGTTCAATTTCAATTAGCTTCAATCTTTCACGTTGACGCTGTAATTCCATGTCTAGAGCTGGATCCGAATCAGAAACTTTCTTTTTTTCTAAGAATTAAAATCAAGCTGAATAAAATTTTTTTTCTTTAATTATTGATAAATTTTTTACTTTTTCGTCTGCCATTTTCATCAAATTCAACAGTGTAATTAGTCTTTTTATCTGATGTCGATACTTCCCCTTTTTAATTATAATTACATTGAAAATTTAAAAAGCACGAAGAAAAAAAAATTAGCTAATCTGATTTCTAATTTTTTAGGAGCTGGATTTTACTAATTTCTTATTCTATTATTCCGATCTAATTTACAATTAAAAAGTCTAATTTTTCACTAATTTAAATTACCAAAAAAATATGTAATAAATATTTGGGGTTTTTAAAATTCCAACTTCTTTTTTTTTTTATTTTTAAAAATTAGAACTCTTCAAGTGGTGCCAATTAAAAAAAAAAATAATATTCCAAAAAACAGTTTTCAATCCAAAGATGGGAACATTATTAAAAAGAATCGCTAAATCGATTCCATAAACTTCCTGGGTTTTTTATACCTTTTAGTATAACAAATGATATTTTCTACCTTTTATACCTTCTCTTGTTATAGAAAGTGGTACTTTATTACCTTTTATACCTTCTTTTATACAAACTTCAGCGAAACCTTTAGAAAAGAAGGAATTTATTGGAAGAAAAATTATGGAATAAAACTATTAACTTGATTTATTTTTATTCTTAATCGAAAGGTAATAACAAACCAAGAGAGGTTGTTGTCAATCCATGATTTGACCAAAATAGACCGACTTCCGAAACCCAAGACATTTGGGCTACATTTTTGTCTTAAACGAATTTTTCCGGGTATCTTTTTTTAATTTCTTTAATATCTCTTAGTATTAAGAATAAAAATAAGCTTTTTGGGCATTTTTTCTTTTAGAATGTTTTGACTCAGGAGACGTGGGTTGTTAACCGGAGTCGACGGCCGCTATTTGAATTGGCCGTTTACCCGCGCTTTAACACCGATACCCCGATAAATAATATTTAGTTGATTCTTTAATAAAATAAAAACAGAACCCCCAGATCACAGAAATAAGAGGTAAAAATTTTTATTTTAAAAATCACTAAATACCGGTAATAAGCGAAAAAACTTGTTTTAAAAAATTTTTTTGACCATTAATTAAACCCTGCCCTACGTATAGTTAAATGTAATTGTAATTGGAAAAAATATATTTGAGAAAAATTATAGCTACAAGTAACCATAATTATTCTAAAAATGCATGGTATTGTATGGTAAATTTTATAATTAACTATAGGAGGTCAAAAAAGGTTTTTAATTTAAATATTTTTCTTTTTTTTTAAATAATTAAAATTCCTCATTTACCCTGATCACTCGATAGTTATGCCATGATACAAAACTAAACTAAGGTCTCAGATTTGTATCCATTGATTTTATTACTTAAAAGGATTCATAGGTCTTTCGGCTTTAAAAAATGAGAATGGTACAATTTTGAAAAACTTCGATTTTAAACCGGCAATACTATCGAGTGATTACGGTATAATTATACCAAAAAATTGCCAGACAACATTTAACTTCAATAAGTAGAAAATAAAATCCTTTTACTGTAAGACTTTACGGTTTAGTGTCAAACGCAAGGATTGGCTCAGATCAAAAATTTTTCAGTTATTTTAGGACTTTTTTTATTTTTATATATTTTTTTAAAAAAGTTCTTACCGTCAGTATTATAAGCATTTTCTTTTTTATTAGATGATAAATTGTCTTTATGATGATCTAAACTAGAATGTCGAGGTTTAGTAGATCTAGACTTAGACCGAGACGTCTCCCAATCTTTAAACAAATTTTGTGCGTATTCTTCGTTATCTGGATAAATTTCTTGTAACAAATCAACAATTAAATGACCCTTAAGAGGCTCTTTACCCGAAACACCTATAAATATATCATCATCACGAAAAAAATCTGAAATCGCTTGCACTCTTTTTCCTTTAAGAGTGTACAATTTACGAATTTTATCATTTTTCCATTGTGGTAGACCAAATGCGTCTGATATGTCACAAACAAATTGTTCGAAACTATACAGAGCTTTTCTATTCAATAAAATTGTAATTTTTTTTCTAGGACGTTCAGTAGCTCGAATTATTGTAACTATGCGAGGTTTTGCTCCTGTTTCACTAACACCAGGAAGTGATGCATTGAGTCGAGAACCACCCAATTGAACTTTTCTACTTGAATGGTTATTTACTGAGTTGTTTAAACTAAGACCGTTATTATTGGCCAATGGAAATTGTTTTATTTTCGGAAGATAATAATTTTGATTCGATGAAGAGCTTAAAGATAATGGTTGCGTTGAGTGTAAATTAGTGCTTGGCAAGTCCGTACTTTTTGAAACTTAAAAATAAAAAAAACCTATTCTTAAAAACTTAAAATACTACAAAAATTAAATTATCTTTTTTTTCTTTGTACCTGTTTGTATCGAGGGTATTTGAAAAAGTTTTGGAGTTAGGTACATTTTGTTTGTTTATTTATTTTTTTATTATTAAAAACTCATTTTTTGAATTTTGTCTTCAATTAAAAAAAAAAAAAAAACATGCAACAAAATATCAAAAAAAAAAAGTTCTCTGACAAAAAATTTTCAAAAAAATAATAAATTTCCTTTCTTCTTTGGAACTTTTATTTTTTTAAGGAGAAATAAAAATTTTAATTCGAGATTACCTTTTTTTTTCTATTTTAATTTCATGAAGAATAACATTAAAAAAAGTAAAAAGGTAATTAAAATTTAAAATTTTTCTTATTTTCAAAATGCTCATAGTATTTGTTTTTAACATAATTTTTAACAACCGATTGAATTTTCAAGAAAAAAAAAATTGAGTAATTTCTAAGGTGTTTTTTTTTCAACCATACTTTGAGAAACCTTTTTATTTTTTATTAGAAAAAATAAATTTAATATTAGCATGTTAATTAAGCCGAATAAATGTCAGTTTATTTTTTTTGTTTTTGGGTCTATTATGCGTCGTTAATGTATTTGTTGCCCTTAGATGTCCCAAAAAAACAACTTAATGACTAGACTTTAGTATTTCCAAAAGTTGTTGATTAATTTTCCAAAAGGAAATTTACATGTCGGAAAATATGATCCAAAAATTACTTGAGCTAGAGCTTTTTTTTTATATTTTAATTTTATATTTTTAATTAAAGCTAATAAGCTTCTTTTTAAAAAATTTTTATTATCTGAGGTAAAAACTCAAAAATACTAAAAAACAATAGCTCTATTACAACGGTTTATGATTTGGGACACTTTATCTAATCTTGTTTTTCTTTGTATCTCCCATTACAAAAATAAATTGAATTCTTTTTTAAAAAATTAACCTCGAATTTGCCATACGGACTGAGCTTGATCTAAAATCCTTAGTTTTTATCAACATAATAATATAAAAATATCGAAAAAAAAAAATGGTTTTGTTTTTCTAACTAGCCTAATAATTTTTGGTACCATTTAAATTTTATGTTGAAAAATTTTTTCTGATCTTACATATTTTCAGATTTTACAGTTAATGTTAATGTTTTAGATTTTTCTTAAACAATTTCAAAAAGAAATTTGAAGTACCCCTTATGTGTATGAAAAATTCACGGATGAACAATATATCTTAAGCGAAGAGTTTATAAATTGGGATAAGGCAAGTTCTTAAAAATTCAGAATTTTTGAAATATTGATTAAGCAAAGTTATAACTTGGTAGATATAAAAACATTTTTTGAGATTTCCTTTTACTAAAATAAAAACAAGATTAAAAAAAGTTTCTTCATCAAAATTTTTGAATTTTTTGAATATAAGCTAGAAAATAAAAATTTATTTAAACCATTAGTATTTGATTTAATTTTATTTTTTATTGATTTTGCACAATAAGAATATTTTTCTTTTAAAAAGAAAGCAATACTTTTAAAATTTTTTTTAAATTTTAATTAAATTTATAAGGCTAACGAGCTAAAAATAACTTTGGTAAATTGTATTAGCTCACAAAATAAATAGTTTAAATTAACTAATTCTAAAAAATGATATCTATAAACTTTGATAATTTATGAGATAAATTTAATAATTGTATATTGCTTAAAACCTCCTTAATAAATATACTGATTTAAATTTATTTACCAATATTAAAATGCTCAGAATTAAGTATAATTTTAAAACTGAAATAATTTTTAAGCAGTCTCTTTAGAGTAGAGTTTATATTTATTAACTTATCAATGTTGTCCTTGGCGAATAGTATAAATTAAAAAAAAATATATTTGAAGAATTTGAAAAATAATTTTTTCGGTCGTTTATCGTCAAGATTTTATTTTTTAAAAACCATATATTTATTTATTTTAGATTTATTATTACTTTTACTGTAAAACTAATCAACTTTTTTTTTTAACTTAAAATTTTAATATTGCGTAAATATTTGTCAATTTTTTTTTCTAAGAATTTTAAAACAGCAACAAATAAAATGTAAATAACTACAGGCTTTTCTTTCTATTTTTGTTTTTTATTTTAAAATTTAAAAATCTGTATAAATTACTAACCTGTATATGAATTCCAATTTACGGATGGTAAATCACCATATTTGGCATGTCTAAACGGTTCGAATGATGCACATACATAACTTGATCCATCAGCAAGTTCATCTATGTCATAGATCTCTCTACCACTTACTGGAGTATAAACTCTGCGCACACCATATGGCAAATCGACACATTTATTCAAATGATTCATTAAATCCTTAAAGCTATAATAACGATTCGGAGTGATAGTGACCATTTTTCCAGCAAAATATTTATCACCATTTTTGTAAAAAGTAACTTTTCTTGGACGTTTTTCATAGCTATCTTTTTCTGTGTTCACATGTGTGTCTCTATAGGCATCTATGTCATCGACTAAATTGTGATTTTTATTATTCGAAAATACTGGCATCAAACTCATTGTTTCCATAATAAATATAAAATTAAAATAATTTGAAAAAACAGAAAGAAAAAAAAAATTATTTTTTTTCTAAACTTTTTAAAATTAATATTATCCGAAAATATTTAAAATAGCTGCTAACCATTATAATTTTTATAACCTAAATTTTTAAGACATATGAATAAAAAAATTAGATAAGAGTTAATTAATCACGTGGAAGTCTATAGGAAAATTCTACTACGGTTCCTTAGGGTGTTGTTTTTATTTTAATTGTATCTTACAAATAAAAAATAAAAAAGAATTTAAATTTTAGTTTTTCTTTTTTTCCTCGACTTGGCGCTTTTGGGTTGAAATTGAAAAAAATTATAAATTTTTTTTTTGAAATTCTACGAAACCTTGTCAACAATAAAATCATAAAATTCATAATAATGTAATTCTAATACTTTCGAATTTTTTTTCTTAAAATTATTAAGATTATTATTTATGAGTTCCTTATCGACCCTTCCTCAATTTTAAAATTTTATCTGATAAAAATTGACATAAATTTTTGATCAGAAAATTCTTTTCTTCTTTCAAAACTGTGAACTTACTGATTATCAAACCCTTTTTTTCAAAAAATGTACAAACCGAAAATTCGGTTTTTGGTGCACGCAACGTCTCGCAAGAGTTTAAGGTCGATCTTCTTTTTAGCTTTTAAAAAAATTAAAATTAAAGCTTTTTAAAACGTGAAATTTATGAGAGGAAAGGACTAAATAACTTATTAAATAGACATGTACATTTATTGCTTAAATATCCGAAAATCTTTAGAAATTTTTTAAAATTAATGCTTCATTCATTTTACTTTCTATGATTTGAAATGTCTGTTGGATTAACCAGGATCTAAAGAAAAATCGGAAAATTTTAGTTAAGAAAATATTTTCTCTTAAAAAATAAATCAAATTCACAATTAACAAAAACAAATAAAAAATACAATTTGAAAAAAAAATTAAAGGAGAATAAAAAGGAAACACTAGCTAAAAATTTATAAAATAAATTAAATTTTTTATTTTATAGAAACAAATAAAAATTAAATCCGATTTGATAATTTTTATTTCAAAAAATATTTTGCTACTTTTATTCTATGAATTTATTATTTTTTACCTTACAAGACATCCAAGGTGATTTACATCAATTTGTTGTTTATTTTACAGGAAAATCATGTACAGTACATGTTACAGTGGGATAAAAACATTAAAAATATTACACGGCTAAAAAACGAAAGTTTCGAGAAGTCATCTAAAAAAAAAACTTTAATTTGGGACTTTTAAAAGCTGACTTAGATTTAAAAATGGTTTTTTTTTTGACACTTATAAAATTTTTTAAGAGTCTTCCAGAATAGCTTAAAAAAATACAAATATTATAATTTTCAAAAGTCATAAGAAAAATTGATCATTTTTTAAAGAAAAATTCTTAGGAAAAATTCTCAAACAAACATTTCTTTTAAGTTAAATTTTAACTTGTTAAAAATTTTCAAACAAACAAATTTAGCAAAAGAAAAGAGACTAAAAATTTTAATTAAAAAAAAATAAAAAGTTAAAATACAGTGAATTTTTAATTAAATTTTCCGAAAATTAATTTATATATTTTTTTTTTTCTTCAATATTTGATGCTGTCGCGAATTAAAAAAATTGATTCTTACTTGCGAGCCCTTACAATATTTCATACTGATTTAGTTTTTACGTAATGGTTGGATTTCATAATAACAAATTTTTTAAAAAATTTTTAAAACTTGAATTCAAATTTTTTACTTCGACAAAATATAAGTTATTTGAATACACTCGATTCTTGATATGAAAATACCCTTATATCGAAATTCTTAATCAAGAGTATTAGCAAGGATGTTTACCTTAATCTATTCAAAATTACGCTTATCAAAAAAAAATGAAAATTAAATATTTTTTAAGCTGATAACTGAAGATCTTTTTAAAATTTGAAAAAAAAATTTCTCAAATAAATTTGAATTAAGAATTATACGTGTTTGCTACATGTGATAAAACAAGAAAATTTCACTTTAAGTGCATCAATCGCTTAAAAAATACATTACCATACTTTAATATATTTTGATTAATTTCAAGGTTTATTAAATCAACAGAAAAATTCCTTATATTAAAATTAATATTTAATACATTCTTTTTAAAAATAGCGTTAGAATTTTTTATAATTAACGACCGCTTTTTCCAATTATTATTCTAAATGTGATTACTTATTAAAAATATGCTTCACTTGGACGATTGATTAAAATTTATTCAAGAAGTAAAAATATTGATTTTACAAAAAAAACAAATTAAAATATTCATTAACCCTTAACTCAGAAAGAAAATTCAAAATTCTTGATTATATAATTCTGTGGTTATAAAAATCAATAAAGGAAAGAATAAATTAAATTTTATTAAACTCTTTGAAGAACTTGAAAATTTGAAACGGATTTTTTTTTTAAAACAATATTTTGCAGCAAGGTAAGCCCAAAAGTAAAAAATTATTGTTTTTGTTTTTAAATTGATAATTATTTTGCGAAACAAATTCAGTATAAATTGCTGAAAGTTTTTTTTTCTAGATTATTAAGCAAATTATAACCAAGTTACTATGTAAGGCATTAAGCAAGAAACAAAAAGTATTGTTACATTATAATTCAACGATATTTCCCAAAATTATAATTTCATGTTTTTGATGGTAAAAAAAATACTAGAAATAATTTTTCAACTCTCTAATGAAAATTTGCTCTCTTAAGAGAGTATTTGTTTGTTTCAAATTTTATTTCGGTCTTTTTTTTTCTAAAAATTTAATTGAAAACTTATAATAGTTTAGCAATCAATAATAAGTAAAAATCTCGACGATTATAGAAAAAAAAACAGGTATAAAATTTTAATCAGTTTAAATATTTGTAGTTGTACTTGTCCCAAATTTAAGTTTGCTCAATTGACTCGGAACGATCGTTCAAGTTTGTATAAAGTACTTTTTGATTAAAAATTAGCTTAAAATTCATAGACTCGTAATACCTTATAAATTTCTGTTTTCTAAGGAATATTTTTTTAAAAAATTTATGTATGAAAATCCGAAATTCGTGACTTAGCAAAAGAGCAGTTAAAAATATTAGTTTTTAAACGAATCTTAATTCGCATCAGAAAAAGATTTTATTTTATTATTTCTTAAAAAATTTTATATTCTTTGGAATTTAATCAAAAAGTGTTTTGCATCCTAAATTATAAAAATAAAAACTTCCTTCACTTCTTTTTATATTTGCTGGGCAAATAATTTTTTTTATAAAACTTCAAATATTTAAGTTTCTATAGATCAATTTAGAAAAATTAAAAATTAATTGCATCTTTTACACATAATTTTTTTTATTTTTAGAATTTTAAGTAACAAGGTGTTTGAGTATATATAGGCAAATATTAAAAAATTTGCTTTTTTTTTTAAACTTTATTTTGTAAAATTGATTAGGTCTTGAATTAAATGACTTAGATTAGATATCAGAATACGCGCGTCTTAATATCGGGCACATTTTTTAAATTTTAAAAACTTTTGATTTGTTTTATTCGAATATTTGAAACAGTTTTAATGATGAGTTGATAATATAAATTACGATACTTTTTTGAGAGAATACAAAAAAACTAAAAAATGTTTAAATTCAAGTAGATTTTTCAAATAAGGCCTTGAAAGTTGAGGAAAATGTTTTCAATTTTTTAATATTGTATTAAGAGAATCATTTTTTGCGAGTTAAATCAAATAAATTTGATTTGTTCATAATTATTGTTTCGGATTTTAATGCTTTTATAATTATCTAAAATTGAAAATGCTGGGCAAAGCGTTAAAAATGGGATCACTACTTTTCATAGAAATTTTTTTCGTAGAAAAGTTTTATAGAAAAAATTTTCATTGAAAACTTATTTCATATAAACTTATATTTAAAACATCAATGTAAATTTTTTTTAGAAGAACTTGCTACAATTTTAGAGAAACAAATCAAATTTAGAACTAGATTGACATATTTAAAAATTTTATCAATTATTTTATAATTATGAACTTTTGGTTTTAAAAGCTCGAATGAGGAGTATTTTTATCAATTTTCAATATAAAAGAGACAGAGAATTTAACGTAAAATTGATGAATCTAATGCAGATTAAAATTTATAAATTATTTAAGAGTCGAAAATTTACAGGGATAGGTAGATTTCTTGTAAAATTTAATAATTAAGAAAACTATTGTTCATTTATTTCATCAAAATAATTTAAATATTGAATTTAATTTTTTTAACTTTAAGAAATTTTTCTATGAAAAGGGGTACTGCCTTAAAAATTAAGTTGAAAAAATTATTTAATAGATTTTATTTAGAGATAAAACATCCGTTAGAATTTAAATAGTAAATCGAAGCAATTTTAGCGATTAAAGTTCTGTGAAAAATAAAAAAAATTAAATTGAGATTTTTGAGAAATTCGAAAGGAGGGTGCCATATTTTGATAGAATATTCGCCTAAAATTTAAAAGTTTTTAAGAAATTTTTTTAGATAGTGTATTGAAAGTGAAAATATATTTTAAATATTCGTTATCTTGTATTTTTGAAAATTTAAGACCAATCAAATTTTTTAAAATAAAGTTGAATTTTTTTATATTGTAAAAAATTAAATTTTTCATTAAAATTATTCAGATTTCAGAATAAAAGGAGACCATCACGTCATAATCTCGAGATTAAAAAATTAATAAAATATAATACTCAAATTTAAGCTCTGGAATCATGGCGTCATAAGAGGCAGATTTTCTTTGAGATCCGGCACTCTCCTTTAAAATTCCAGCACTATCTACCTTTAATTAAAAAGGCTGCTATAATACATATGGAAAATTGGTAATTTTCTCACTAGAATAAACAGAATTTTTAAGGATTTTTTATTTTTTTCAAACAATAAAATGAGTATGGCGTTGAATTGCAATTTAAAATAAAAAAAAATAAGGCTAAATTTAGAGATACACTAGGGTGTATTAGTTTAAAAAGTGATTTTTTGCAAATTTAAGATTTTAAGAAAATAAAAAAAACAAAAGCTATCTATCATTAGAAAGAGCTTAAAAAGACGAATTTTTTGAGATATTAACGAGCTCTATTGGGCGATTTGAAGTTAGGTATCAATTCACCAATTCATGACTCAATTCAAAAACAACGAAAAATAAAGTTATATTTATTAAATTTTGAAAAATGTCAAGATATGGAAAATGGTTCTACATTTTATGTAAAATCTAAATATG
>NTPY01000139.1:423361-439726 GCA_002922825.1 Brachionus calyciflorus
TGCCATAATAGACTTAGGTTGACCGAAAATTAATTTTAAAAAATATTATAAATTATCAGCTAAGTATTACACAATGAAAAGGAAGTCTCTGAGACTCGTTTAAGTAAAATTTATAAATTATAAAAAATTCATTTCAATCAATAGATATTATGTTTCATTGAATCTTAAACATAATATTGATTTTATATTCTAAAAAACCATAGCTTGCCTCGAAAAAGCTTCATTACTATTACCGTATTCCCTTGCTTTGTGATGCAGCACTAAAACCCTAAAATTCGGTTTAATCGCCTGCGCTTAGTACCATGCTCCCCATGTTATAGTTAACCTAATTTTGACGCCTGCACTAAAAATGAATTTTCAAGTTTTAGCACTGCAACAAAATCAGTTTTTTGGAAATGAAGCCGGGTTAATCTCAAGTATAAAAGAGATATATTTGATTTATTTTTTGTATTAAATTTAATTTTTGAATTAAAAATAAAAATTGAAAAATTGAAAAATTTAAATTTTATGAAATTTATAAAAAATAGCTGCTGAATCTATGAATACTTAATACAAATAATCGTACCATCAATTTATACGAACTTACCAACCACATTTTAAGCGAATTTTCAATTCATTTCAAACGCATAATTTTCAAACATTTCATACAGAAACCATTAGGGTCAAAAAAAAACTAGTTTTTGAACGAAATTTTTTTTTCAAATCGAATAAAATTTAAATTTTTCAATTTTAATGCAGCACCAAAATCAAAATTTTTTTTCAAAAAAATCGTTTAATAATTTTTTATTATAAAAAATCTTAAATTATTTTTAATTTTTATGCCGGGACAATTTTCAAAAATTAAACGGTATCGTTATCAAAAATTTTTTTAAGGGTAATGGTAATGCTACTTCTTCAAGGCAAATTTCTAATCATGATTTGACTGTTAAATTTTTTTGTTAGACATTTTTAGATTTGTCAATTTTAACTAACTTAAATACTTGCGAGACAATTTGTGGCCTCTATAGCAAAGGCTTTGGTTTGCGAATTTTTAATTAAAATGTAATTTTTGATATTTTCGCTTTTAGAGATTATTTCAAAGTTTTTTAGTCCTTTTTTAAATGATCTATAAATATACAGCATTGTGAAAAAAATTAAAATTTCCTTAATTTTAACATTTTCGAATGGATGATCTTTTCGGAATATTTTTTTTTTATTTAAACTGGATTTTTAAATAAGCCAACACTCTCTAATTGATTAATTAAAATAAACCTTGACATGAGATAAAAAAAATCTGCTTCTTTTTTTTTGAGAGAAACTTTACTCTCCTATTTCTTAAATTCTCAACCAATCCTTATGAAATTTTGGATATAAGCTGACACAGCTTTAAGCTACCTTTAAAAAAATCTGTCGATTTGTAAAATTTTAAGTTAGAAAATGCCTGCAGAATTCAAAATTCACCCATCAGTTACCCTTGAGGACAAAATCAAAGCTGTAACGATGAGGCAACAAGGAAAAACGTTGGAAACTATCTAAAAGGAGTTGAACAGAGCTATATCATGAATTATTAAGAATAATTGATCGGTGAAATGAAAAAAAATCATATCAAGATCGTCCTAGATCAGGCAGACCGCGAATATCTACCCTAAAGGATGATAGAAATCTGATACGTTTAGTAAAAGAAAATCGCACTGAACCATCCCATGTGCTCGATAATCAATTGAAATTGTCTAATAGTAAGACTGCATCTTCATCTTTAGTCAGAATAAGGTTATTGACAAATAAGCTCGAATGGAAAGTTCATGTCAAGAAACCTCGGCTTTTGGGTAATGTTAAAGCTAGACCACTGCAGAGAAATAAATCAATATTGTACCATAAGGCGTACTAAACAAGGAAGTGATTATAATGGTCAAGGAATTTATTGATTCTTTAATTGGAAATGTAACCAATCAAAATTTTCTTTTGTTTTTTTTTTTTTGGGAGTTTTTTTCAACAGATTTTCTAATGCGCCGACCTTCCGGAAAAAATTTTTTTTATTAATTAAAACATGTATTTATTGGATATTCAATTGGTTTGTGAGAATAATTTTTTTTTCTCGGAATTTTGAAAATCTTCAAAACTTTTTAAAGCGCTTTTTAAGTACACGTTTTTAAGAGTCTTAAAAAAGTAAATTTCGATCAATAATCAACTTTGATATAATAATTTGAATTAAAGGGAAAAGATGGGATCAGAAGAGTTTTTTTTTAAATCTTTTAAATTTTCTTTGAAAGACAAAGTAAATTAGAAAAAAAGCTATAAGGAAAAATTTACAGAACAACTAGTTAATTTTGTTTAATTTCGAATCCTGATTTTATTATGGTAATTATTTTTTTTTTCAAAAAATTTTAAAACAATGCCTGAAGGGAAAATTCCGCGGCACTAAATATTAAAAATTAAATTTCCTTAAAACATTTAGCTTTAAAAAAACTAATCATACTAACAAAACTCCTCGAATTACACTTGACTTGAATCTTAAACACAAAATGAAACAATAACAAAGCAAATAAATTAAATAGCTGCAAAGCTAAATGTAATTAAACGATTATTGATATTTAATTTCAATTCCCTGACAATGTATATAAAAACTTTTCAACAACTTCACTTGACAAATTTCTAAAATAAAAAATTGCAAAAATTGATTTTTCCATCTATATATTTTTTTTCCATTTTTTTTCTCAATTAAATTTATATTTAAATGTAAATTTGTTTCTTCCTAGTTGATTTTTGACGAACAATTAAATACTAATTAGACTTTTAATTGTTGTCGAATCGAATAGCTGGAAATTAAAAAATAATGTCTTAAGGCAGCTATTCTTATTCAATTGTTATAAGTCCTCGAGAAGAAAAAGATCCTTTTTTTTTTAAATTTCAAATCAAGTTTAATTAACAAGATAACTTCGATCAAATAGTACAAATATTATTTTGTTTTCAAAGAATTTTTTCATTTGCAATGAGTTAGCTTAATAAATCGAGAAATTAAAAGTTTTTCTCTCATTTAAATAATTTCTGTTTGTTTATAATCACCAAAATTGCGCCTTAAATATAAATTAAACAAAAATAAATAAATAACTAGAAAATATTTGTTAAAGACTAGGATCAAACGGAAAAATGGTTTAAAACAAAATTATTTTTAGTTTAATATTTTAATATGTTATAAGCTTATACACTTAGGAATTGGTTATGATTAATGTTTACTTAATTGTTCAGGGAATCATTCGGAGAATAATAACTTTATAAACTTTTTTTTTCATTTAAAATTAAGGAACTTAAATATATTTCAATGAATTCAATTTGACATTTGAATTGAACAAAAGCAATTCCAAATTTAGAATCATTATTTATAAATCTTAAAAAAAATTTTTCAGCAAGAATAATTTGTCAAATCAAGCCTGCTTATTTTATATTACCCAAACTTAATAATGTTACTTTTGTTAGTCATTAGTTGATAAAGATTTGCCTTGGTTATAAAAAAGAATATCATTAATAATAATTAGTAAATTAAAGTGTAAAGTATTTAGGTAAATTTTAGTTTCTTTTGAGAAATAGTGGGGGAGAAGTTGCTTTAAAGTTTATTATGCGAATAACGACCCGTTATTTTGAACTTTTTTTTAATTTATGAAATAATTAAGTTTCATTTTTTAAACAAATTATTATTTTTTTTACCTAATCAAATTATTTAGTTTCGTCTAATACAGTCCCAGCAAAATCACTCAGTATTTTATTTTTTTCTATATATTCACATCTGGCTATTAGCTCGTTCCTCGCAAAAATGCATAAAACTCCATATAGCAAATGCTAATAAAAATATTTTCATAGAAATTGTTTTTTTTCATGTCGATTTGTCAATCTTAAATCGTTATCTGTTATCATAAAATTTCTTTATGATTACTTTTTATTTACTCGAAATAAAGAATAATTCGAATTATTTTTTGTCTTAATTGGAAGCATTTTTCAATTGATTTTGAATCAGAAAATTAAATTTTCTGCTTTTATTTGAGTTATTTTTGAAAAAAAATCACTCGGTTTGAATAATTTATTTGATGTGTCGGTATATTCTTAATTTCGAGTATAAAACTACTTTATTTAAATCCAAATTACGATTCAAGTCAAAACTTTAGTTAAACTTTGTATTTTAATAACTTTTTAGATTTCTATATGTCTCAAGCTTTTAGCCAAGTTAATTGACTTCAAGCTTTTTTTAAAAATTATACAACATAAATTTTTAAAGTAAATTTGTCTAAACTCATTAAATCCAAAGACTGATAAACCGAGTTGAATCGATTTTTATGTCTTTTAGGCAAATAAATAAAGAGATTGATAAATATTTGTTCAAACTTTTGGTCGATTCTTTAAAATTTTTAAATAAAATTACTTCTAAAGTTTGAAAAAAAATTCTTTTTGAAGTTTGTTTATGTTAAAGGCTAATCAGTTAGAATAAATTATCGGATAATATAAATATTTAAATATTATTTGGCCTTTTTCTTAAATCAAGTAAGATATAAATTACAATGATTTAATCTGAAGTATTTTTAGAAGAAGCCTAAAATATGATTTGTTTATTTTTTAAAATTTCTTTGAGAGTCACACAATTCTTTTTTTCTATTAGATTTAAGCTACTTTATTAGTTTATTTTAAGATACTGAGACTTAATTTGAAAAGAAAATTAAAAAATATAACAGTAAAAATATATATCAAGTCCTCTCCAAGATCTCTTAAAATCTATAATAAATTGATTCATAAGGATCTTATTCTTTTGAATATTTCCGGAAACCGAGTTATCAACATATTTATAAAACTTAAACAATTCAGCTAATTTAAATAAAGTTGAATTTTTTCAATAAAAATAAATAGAAATCTTATTTAAAATTATTAGACCTGTGTTTCCAAAAAATTCCACTCAAGAAATTTATCTCTAAATTTTTATTAAAAAATCAAACTGAATTTTTTATGTCTTAAATTTTAGAATGAGTTATCAAGATAAGCCGCCCATAGGCTTTATGTTTGATTTCATCGGATCAGAAGGTTCCAAACAAATCAATTTGACTGATGCTAGTAGTCAAATAAGTTCAAATAGTAGTTTGCAAAAAAGCTCATCGACTAATAGCTATTGCGATTTATATGTTAATAACGAATTAAATAGCGAAGATAATACTTTAGACAACGATTTTAATTATTCAGATAATTTGATTTTAAACAGCGCACAAATAAATCTAACAAAACCTTTTCAACAAAATATAATATTCGAGCCAAAATATCACAGCATACCAATTTACATTGAACAAAAACCGAAGACAGAACGAAAATATCGTAAAATTTCTAATTTAAAAAAGCAAAAAAATGAAAAAGTCAAATTTGGCAATGTGAATTATCTTCATTATCCTAATGAATTTAATCAAGAGCGTCCGAGACCTCAATCAACACCAGCACCTTTCATCAGAGAAAGTTGTCAATTAGAAAATTTTCGCCAATTGAGTAATCATGAAATAGACAAAAATTTTTCCGAAACAGACACTGATGATTTTTTGACTCATATTAGAAATCAAAAGCCTAAATATCCACGACATAAACGACCATTAAAAAAAGGCATAGGTTTAAGGCAAATATCCCATGCTCAATCTAATAGATTATCCGAATTCAATCCTAAATACTCTGATTTAATTGTACAAAGCACAAGTTCATTTATTAATAGTCCAATTCATTTATTAATGAATTATCAAAAAAATTTAAAAGAGCAAAAAATGTACGGAGCACCAAAACCCGAAACCATACCCGAAGAGTTCATATATGAACCTTTAAACTTAAAATTTAAACCCAAATATTATCTAGGTATTTTTATTCTAACCTTATTAATCTTTACACTAAATAATTTCTACGAAATTCAAAGTAATTTATTTAGGATTAATAATTTATTAAATTTATTAATTTTTAAAATAACCATATCGCTATTTCTTTTTCTAATCGTCTTAATTTTTAGTTTTGAAAGCAAAAAGTTATGTCAAAATTTTAAAAATAAAAAATATTTTAATCTATTTAAAGGTAGTCTAAGAGATTCGAATAACCGAGAAGATTCCGAAATTAGTTTGCTTAGAGACTCGGAAAATTCTGATCTATCTCTAAATCACCGTGACAATTTAATTGTTAGAAGCTCATCTCAACTAAATGAATTGCATAGTTTAGAACATTTGAATCGTAATTTAAATACGAATAAAAAATTAAAAGCACTAAACGAGGAGTTTTTATTCAATAGAAATTTAAGATTTAAATTCAGCACTTTTATTCTTGGTTTATTTATTTTTAATCTATCAATAATTTTAATATTTATTCTTAATTTTTTAACGAATGCTTATGATTTCAAATTTTTAAAAGAATATAATTTATACTTAGAACTAGCTGGTGTGATCTTAGGGGCCTTTGGTTTTGCTTTATTTGTCAAACATTTAGTTATTAATCTCTTAGACATGAGTTATGAAAATAATGAATTAAAAAACAATGGAATAGTCGTATGTCAAATTGAAATCGAGGACAAATGTTTGAGAAATAGGACGTTATTTCAAAAACAGCATATTCAAATGAGAAAAAATTTAGAAAAATTAATTTTAAAGTTGTTTATTTCCATCAAGTCAAGCTATTTTTTGGTATCATGTGTTATTTATTACATGAATAATTTAACAATTAATGAATCTTTAGATAAAATTTTGAATAAGTTTTGTATAGAGTGGATACATAATTACGACCGTATGTACTGTCCTAAATCAATGATTAAAAATAGTTATTTTTACTGGCTTGACGAAATATCACATAGAAAAATAAATTTAATTTTAAAAGCTAAGAAATTAGGAAACAATGTCCCAAAGAGGTTGTATGTTGGCTTAGAATTGGACGGATTCAATAATAAAACATTTATAGATGAGACAAATAAAAACTTGTATGCATCAAGTGAAGATTTTTATTTGATTGTGACTAGCTTATCTATAATCATACTATTTATATGTCTTTCTACTGCTTTTAGTTGTATTAAAATGAAAATTAAAAAAAACAAAGAAACTAACATAAAGGAAAATTACGATTTAGATGAGACAAATCATAAATCTAGAAACACCTTTGTATTGACAATTCATTTTTCAATGGTTATGGTATTTTATCAAGGCTTTATCAAAACAGTATTTTTTGCTGAACTAAATAAGGTAATTTTTTAAATAATTTTTTATTTAATTTTTTAATTTTTTTGTAAAAGATCGATTATTTGTTATCAAAGATTCTTATTGAGGTATAAGATTAATATTACCAATTTAAAACGGACAGAAGAAAAGACTAGCCTTCAAATAAACCTCTGTAATGCTGTAGATAGGATCCACTCAGCCACGGCTTCACATTAATCTAGATTTCTTTTTTAAATGTATACTATCATGCATTACACCTCTTAAAAAAGAATGTTGATATCTTTTTTAATATCCAACGGTCACAAACACTAATAAAGATTCAGATTAAAATATAACTTCGCAGCTTAATTTCTTTTTTAATTCTAAAGAATATCATGTTTTGAAAATTATAAAAAATCTTAAATCATTATTAGCGAATGATTACTACAAATATAACCCGCTAAAATCACTTTGAATTTAAATCACATTTCAATTATTTCACTAATTTTGCTCAAAACAGAACATTTAAATTACGTTACTCTAATATTTACATCACTTAATTCACTATCACACTTCATTGATATCACTAAAACATAATTAAAATAAATTTAATAACTTATTTGACTTTTTTGTTTCCAAAAATTTTTTAAATTCGATTGTGTCACGCTTTAGTTATATCACGAAAAAACATTAACAATTTCGAGAAAAAAAAATAAATCATAACTAAAGGACTATTTAATAGAACATCTAACCGTTAAAAAACAAAATTAAAGCAACAAGTCGATATCTCTATTAAGTCAAAAAAAATTTTGTAACATTATAAAAGTAACCCAAGCCAAAAATTTAAGATTGACTAAGACTCTTTTTCTCTGGCTAAATATTTAATAAATGACTCAGAGTCAAACTAAGCCATTTACCAAAAATTTTAAAGATTTAAAAAAGCATCCAAGGATTTCAGTTTTGATGACCGAAAAAAAAGTTAAGTAACAAAAATATTGTTTAATCGATATAAAAGTATTTCTAAAACAACCTTTTCTCATAAAAAATTAAATTCTAAATGATTTTTTTTTTGTTCAAGTGGTATGCTGGGTGTATAAATGAAACAAATTATTACACAAATATTTTATTTTGTTATGGTTTGTGTTCATTCATTAGTATCATATTCTTATCCATGCTAACAATTTTCTGTAATTTGAAACAAAAATTTATGTTTTTTCTTGTTTTGGTTCAGCAAATGACTCTATTGAGTGTTCTTTTTTATTGGGATCCAGTTAAAGCGAACGATTTTTCTTCCTCAAATATATACTTTGTATTTTTCGGTTGTTTCGCAACATGCGAAAGTCTATGGCTTGTCTTCAATTTAAGTAAGTTGAAAAAAATAATTAAAAATTGTCAAATATAAGAAATATTTAAATAAAAAAATTTTAAGGAAACTTGTTAAAAAAATCAACATATCTAGAAAAGTCACCTGTAGTAATATTAGTTTATGGATTTTCAATTTATTGCCTTGGTTCATTTGGTGGATATGTTGCAAGTTATTTATTTTGTTATCCAATTAAGCTCGTTTTGACCATTTTATTATTATTTTTCTCTAGTTTTATTTATATTTCAACAGAGATTTATTTTTGCAAAAAATTTCATTGAATTTACATCATAATAAATAAATTTCAATAAAAATGTGTATCTTTTCTTTAAAGAATCCAATTTTTAAAGCACATAAAAATACACATTATATATTTTTTTAAGTGGTCAGGGTCGTTTATTTAACACGACTCTGATTAAGTGGTCGGAAATCGGTCTTAGGATTAAGATAAATAAATAAATTTTGAAAGGACAGAGATAATAAAAAATCTATAGATAAAATTTAATTTTATTAAAATAATTAAATAAAAAAGCCTTAAATAGTAAAATTACTGAGAATTTATAAAAAATTTTATTTTTGATAAAGGAGATGACAATTAATAACGATATTTTTTAGCGATGTATATTTTCTTCAACGATACAATGACATGCAGTTGGTACATATTCCATAATAAAATTCCATTTACTTTTAACGTTAATAAGAGCTGGCATTAACGTGTAAACTGGTTCACATTTTTCCAAACTCAAAAAATCATTTAAAGGATCAAGACATTTTTCACAATTACACTTAGCAAAAGCACGCATATGTGGATAAACATTTTTTCTAAATCTTAATTCAATGTGCCATGGACAAGTTGATTTTGGAATCTTTAAAATTCCGTCTAAAGAACATTCTTTATTTCCGAAATTCAAAGTTAAATTTCCTTGATTAAATTCTTTATTTTTAAGCACCAATTCTGAGTCTTCGGAAAGTAGATGAGACATAATGATATATTCTAAATTTCTTTCTATTTGTTCCGCAAAAAGGCCATTTAAAGTTTTATGTATTATTTTTTTATTAAACGGCGTTGTTCGATTATTATATTTTAAATGATTAAATTTATTCGCAAAGTTTTTGATAAAATCGTCCAAATATTTTTCACGTAATTTTGTCCCAAAATTTTTTGTTGTATTTTGGGCAGTGCATGTCGATTTTAAAAATGTTAGCATTATTGCTATTAGAATCATATTCATTTTGGTTGGTTCTTTTTTTAAATCTAACAAAAAAAAATTTTTTAAATTTATAATTTTTTAAACGCTTGGCTTGATCTTATAATGTTAATATTGTAATAATTTAATTAAAAAAATTAATATAGTTTAAAAATTTTTTTCAATTCCTTGATCAAATCAACGTTTTGAATAAAACTCAATTAATGAAGAAATATTTAGTAAAATGTTGTAGGTATTTATTCCTTCTAACTGATTTTCATCTTTCTATTTTAACAAAACAAATTTTCCAATTTGACGAAAAAAAGTCTTTGAAAAAATGAATAATTTGTTTATTTTGTTACATTTCATAAAATTTCATCATATAAGACATAGTTTCGTAATTAATTTGAAACAGGTAACTTTTTTCGATACTTTATTGCTAAGAATATGAGTAATTACCATGTGACTTTGAATTATCCTCTTTACTGTTCATTTAAAACTTTTAAAAAAATTCTTACGAGTTTATTATTTTTACTCTTTTTAAGTCTATAATAGGTCTGACTTTTTTTATGTTCTGTAAAAAATTTAAATTCAATCTTGAAAAACTGCAATCTGAAAAATACTCAAAGTATTTAAAATCAATTATAATATTTTTTAAAGTTAAATTAATAGGATGAATTTGATTTAACAAAAACTTTTCATAACTAAGACTTGAAAAGAAAATTTCTGTTTTAAAGACCTTATGATTTTACAATAAACTATCGCTTTGGATGAACTTTCATGACAATTTACGAAATCACCTTGTAAATGAACACAGAAGTGTATGCATATACTGATGTTTAAATAGAAATGAATTTTTATTTTTCGAATATATGACAGTTGGTATTGATGATTCGGTATAATTTTATCACGACACGAAAAAACGTACCGTACTAAATTTCTCCTTTAAAATAAAAAAAATTTATAACGATTCGTTATTTGTGATAAATTTCCTTTTTTATTAAATAATAGTTATAACGAAAAATAAATTTTGATGTCAATAATCTAAAATATCAAAATTTTCGAATATAAATAAATTAACTCATCAAACTCACCCTCATCGAAATTAAGTTCTCATATATTTCGTAAGACAATTTATGATCTTTCGCTTGGTAAAAGCCGATTTTATGGAAAAATACGGATCTATAATTTTGAAAAATTCTTCATACAATGAATTTTACCAACACTAATATATGGCTTTTTTCAGTTATAATTTTACAATACTTATTAAATTTTAATCTAAGTTTTTCTTGTTGGTCTACTAAGTAATGCTGAATATTAGCTTTTTGTTAAAGATATCTTGAGATTTTCCGTCTCTAGTTTTTTTTACAAATATTTCTTTTACACAACAAATTTATGGAATTTGGTTGATTCAGTGGCGTTCAAACACATTACCAGCATAATTAAATCCTTACAATTAAGTTTTGAATTTGAGCTAGCATATTAGTATTAGAAATATATTTAATTAAATTCTTGTTATATGAAGCCATTACTTTTTCATCTTTCTTTTATTTGTAACGATTCGTTACAATTTTCACTTTAGAAAATTTTAATTTTTTGAAATATCACATTTCATTATAAATTTCTCTTTTTATTTTTTTTTTTAATTCGTGATAAATTTCCGTGATAAAAGTAATCGTTACCGGTATTGATTCATATTAAAAAGTGTTTTTTTTTTTTTATAAAATTTTTATGGGACTGTGAAGTTCGTTTCGATTCACTTATTTCAATTATTTAAAATTGCTATAACTTTTTTATTTTCCAACTTTTCTTTTAGCTTTAAATTGCTACAAATTGTAACAGTTTTGCTAAATTAAAATATGATAAATTTTTTAAGCTTCCTTACAAATTGTAGCAATTTATACTTCGAGAAACATTTATTCCTAAAAAAAATAGCACCTTAAATGCTGAATTGAAATGATTGAATAGAAATAAACTTCACATGCCCAATTTTTATTATTATATTAAGATTCAAAAAAATGTAAGGGTCTTAAATAAAGTCCTGGAAAAAAATTTTTTTTTAAATTTAACTATTCACTAATTGGCCAAGTTACGCCACTATTTACAAGGGCTTTTGTCCATCTTTGTTGTATCTTTACATGTGTGAAATTGGCACGATACTACAACGGTGTATTTCTAATAGAAGAGCATTAATTCCAAAGCTGAAATATTCTGATTCTTCTGTAAACTTAAATTAATACTCGCCAATATTAATTCAGTTAAATTTTTAATCTAGAAAAATCTTTTTCAAAATTCAAAAATAATACATTACATAAATATCAGACACAATCAACTAGTAAATTGCGGACACAATCAACTAGTAAAGGTAAATTTTAAGGGTAATTACTAGAAATACATTACCAATTTAAACGTAATTTTTCGTGAAAAGCAATATCGTAGCAGCACCGTACACTCTATACACATCATCATTTTTGCTAAGCAAAAAAATAGAAAATTTTAAACTTAAAAGCAAGGATAATTAAAGATTTGTAAATAAATTAATTTTATAAATATTCAATATCCCCTGCAATCGAAATCAATATTGAAAAAATATATTTTTTCCAAATAGATATGAATAAAAATTCCAAATTCAAAACGGAAAAAACTGCTAATATCGAAGTAATTTTTAATTTTATCTGCGTCTCTTATTAAAGCTTGATAAAGATAAGACTCGTCTGGTTAAAATTTTAACTACCGATGTCCAAAAATTAAAGTATCACAAGATAAAAACGTAAGTATTTCAATTAAGTTCAAATGATTTTATCTTGTGTTGCACTTTTTGGACATATGTAGTTAAAAGATTAAATTTTATTAAGTCACAAGCGAATTACAATAAAAGCACAAGTAGCAGTAACTTATTCTTACTCTTACTCTAAACTCCTCATTTTGTAAGCTACTTTTAGGGTCACTCCAAAATATCTATGTTCAAATAAGCCGTGACCGTTTTAACGCATTAAAAAATGCAGAAAAAACGTCTATTTCATAAAAAAACAGTTAAATTAATTTTTTTGTATGTTTTTTTTTAGTCTTTCGCTTGCTATTTACTGTAAAAACAAGCATAATTATATGATATTTATGTATAATGGTTTTTGATTATATGCTTCAACAAAAGGAGGCTCTGCATCGTTTTCCTATGTAAATAGATTTTTTGTAACATTCATTATTAGCCTTTAAAAGTAAGTTTTTAAAAATATTTGCTTTTAAATGATAATGAATATTTTAGTTTTTTCTTTGACCAAGATAAAATTTTCAAGACTTGAGTCTAAAAATATTTTATTTTTTAAAGTTAAGTTTAAAATGCTTAATAATTAAAGTTTAAAAATTCAGTAAATTGTAAAAACTGATTTAATATAGCATTTGCAATTTAATTTGAAATATCAAAAAATACAAGCTAGAAAGAGTATTTTTCTTTGCTTAGGATGAATACTTGGCTTGAAAAACAATTTCACTCCAAGATAAAATACACGAGTGCATCTCGGAGCTTGTATAAATATCACTGTTTTGCTTTTGATTCAAATCAGAGAAAAAAAAGCTCAAAAATTTTTTTCTAAATCCTATTTAAGCACATTCAACAACATGCTTGTCTACAAAGATATCATCAGCGGTAAGGCAATAACTTTGAAAAAAAAAGTTTTAACTTATCGAACTAAGTTCCATTATTATTCATTCATTATTCTTTAAGGTGACGAATTGTTCAGCGATTCATACCCAATCGTATTAAAAGATGATTTATACTATGAAGTCGAAGGTAAAAATGTCAGTTATTCAAACGATATCGACGAAGCCTTGATTGGAGGTAATAAAGCTACCGAACCAGGTGAGGAAGATGAAACCGTCGAATCATCAGCCGTTACTGGTATTAATGTTGTCATTAACGGTAAATTAGTCGAAACTGGTTTTGACAAAGCCTCATTCAAAAATTGGTTAAAAGAATACATGAAAAAGTAAATCAATAAGAAATTAAAAATTTTTTTTAGATTTTTAAAAAATGAAATGATGAAGATCAGTAAATCCATTCTATGATTTTATTCGTCGAAAGGAAACGCCTTTTTTGATTGATTAAAAATTTCATTTTTTTTAAACACGGTTTTCGTGTTTAATTTAAGTTGTCATTTTTTTGACATCAAAAGCGCGATAAGGTCGGGTCCTATTAGACTGGTAACAAGATCAAAAACTGTTCTGAACATTTTTAAAAAATTTAAAAAATTTTAATTTTTATAAAATTAAATTGAACTAATTTTTGTTTGTTTTTTTTTTCTAAAGATTAAGTGAAAAAGTCACTGAAAAAAATCCAGATCGTCTAACAAAATTCAAAGAAGGTATGCAAAAATTTGCCGTCCAAGTTTTGAAAAATTTTGATGAGTACAGATTTTACACTGGTGAAAGAATGGACCCTGATGGTATGGTTATTTTGTCCGGTTACAGAGAAGATCAAATTACTCCATACTTCATCTTTTTCAAAGATGGTCTTGAAGAGGAGAAATTTTAAGATTTTTTATTATTTTTATTATTGTGTGCTGGTGATAAAAAAAATTTGTTTATCTTATTATCATTATATTTATAGTCTATTTTAATAAAATTTTAAAAAATCTAAACTTGAAAATAAAATCTAAAACCGAAAAAACTTTTATCATTAAAATTAATACCATATAGAGTATAAAATATAAAACTTAGATTTACCAAATTTAAGCACTTGACACTTTAATAGACAACATATAAAAAAAAAATTATTATTTTTAGGCTTGAAAAATTCTTAGAAAATACTCTAAAAAATATTTAATTTTCAACTTGAAATGTAACGGAAAAAAACAAAAAAAATTTTTCTTTATTTTGATATTTTTTTCTCAAAGTTGATTAAAAACACAAAATATCATTAAGAGTTTTTTTAGAATTAATTTGGTTTGGTAGTTTCTACTAAATATGTCAGAGAAAGTGATCTTATGCATTCATAGTGTAAATCGAAACATACACTATGAATTCAATTAATCTGTAAATTTTACAATAATGTAAACACTTATACATTTTGTCCAATCTCTGCAATTTCTCTGATAGAATTGAAATAAAAAAATTATAACCCTATTTAACGGTGTGTATTTCACAGCTTAATAGAGGTCTAAAAAGCGAGATAAATAACTAAGAAAGATGAGAAGAAATCTTAAAAAATTTTGGAATCTAAAGATAAAAACTGTCATATCCCCGGCAAAGTGTTAATTTTGCTCAAATTTCAATTTTGCTATTTTTTGCTCAAAAAATGAAAAAATTTAAATACGCAATTACTTGCACAGTGAAAATTTTAAAAGCCAATCCTTTAATTTTTACATTTTAAAAACACTTGCCATGATAAATGCTAAAACAAAAAATTTTAACTTCTGTTTTCTTTTTAATTTTTTGAAATTATTTTTATCATTTTTTATAAAGAATTTTTTCTAAAATCGAATGTGGAGATAATAATGTTTGAAAGATTTGGAAATATTCCGAATACAAGAATTTTATTTTTGGAAAACATTTAATTTAATAATTTTTAAAAATATTTTTTTTTGTGCTTGATATTTTTTAAAATAATTCTGAAAATTTTTAAAAGTAAAGAGCAATGCAGCATAAATACAGACTATTTAAAAAAGTAAAATCTAAAATAAGTAGGAGATGTTTTTTACATTATTTTAGGCCCGCTTTTGATTGCAACCGGAATTAGACCAACAGGTACGCCCCGATCCGGTCCCCGGGGACCCCCTTGTAGGGGTAATTTTTTAATTTTAAGGGGGAAAATTTCCGATGTTGATTTTGACCTTTTTTAGGTTATCAGGGACGCTGAAAACGAAAATAGAAAAATTTTCAAATGATAGTGATTAATTTTTAACTTTAAATCCTTCAAAAATTAGTTTTTTACGATATTTAACTTGAGATAGTTATAACTTTTGAACGAAAAATTTTTATGATTTTATTTTTATTTCATTTTGTAGAAAATTAAATTTGAAGAAAAATGTTGGGAATGCTTTTTTTCTTTTGGATTTTTTTTTCTTATAAAAATTCGTTTTTATCTAAAATTCTTAAAACAAATCGGTATTATTTACGATTTATTAGCTATAAATCGACAGAACCCAATTTATTTTGATTGAAAATTACTACAAAAATCAAAAATCAAAGTTGAGGTCAAAGAAAAGTAAAAAATTCATAATAATGTAATATTTTTAAATCAAGTGTCGTAGCTACTATAATTCAACAAAAATTTCCTAAAAACAAGTAGAAAATATTTAAAAAAATTTTTTTTTTATGTTTTTTGAAAAAAAATACAATTTTTAAATTTAATTATCGATTTTAATATTTGAACTACTGTCATTTCATTTGAGTGTAAATAGAATTGAATTTATGAATATTTAAAATTAAAATGTTTTCATAGAAATAAATCGAATTTTGAAGTTGATTGATTAAAGGGGTGCTTGAGGGATAGTAATCGACACATAGGGAACATATACAGAACAAAGAGTCACACTTTAGATATATTTTATCCTTAATACCTTTAAGAATTGTAAGTGACGAATAAATCTATTATGTTCCCTTTATGTGTATTAAGTGTGACAACTTAAGACATTATGTCTGGGATGTTACTTTACGTGACTTT
>NTPY01000139.1:444002-458028 GCA_002922825.1 Brachionus calyciflorus
AAATTCTTTTCACAAATTTCGGAGAAAAAAATTAAGAATGTTTTTTCACTACTAAACTTCTTTCTCAAGGTTCTTATATTTTTGAAATTTTTAAGATTTAGTTTGTCTCGGCTAAAAAATAATATAGCCTTGCTACGGCCGGTCCCTGTTTTTCTTAAAAATTACGGTCCAGGTTTAAGAAACATCAAAATTTTTTAGCCGAGACAAACTAAATCTTGAAAATTCAAAAATATAAGAACCTTGAGAAAGAAGTTTAGTAGTGAAAAAACATTCTTAATTTTTTTCTCCGAAATTTGTGAAAAGAATTTTATCCGCTCGTTAGAAAAGTTAAAATCAATTAAAAGGTAACGGTACGCTCACGCCTTTATTTCAAAGCAAGTGCTGTAAGAAAAATTTCGTTTATTTTAAGTTTAACGAATGAATAATCAGCAAAAAATGTCAAAATTACATATTAGTTTTTACCGACAAACATTTCCTTAATTATTTTCGACATTTATTAAGAAAATTACTTTTCTTTTTTTATTTTTATTTTATTTACAAAAAATAACCGCTAGGTCAGCTGCTTGAAGGTTTAGCGCCCTTCTTTCAGCAATTCTTTCAGCAAAATTACTTTTCAATTCCAAAAAATGAAATATCTTCACATTTTTAATGACGAAAAGCTTAACAAAAACTATTGATTGCTTTTCAATAAAATATTTTTTTCTGTATTTTTGGATTAATTACATAACAGAATACTTGAGATATCGATTTAAAATAATTTTTTAAATAAAAAGTAAAGTTCTTTGACTTTATGGTCTTTAATTAAGAATCAAGAAAAAATTTCTGTTCGTTTTATGATATTCTAAAATCATCAATAATAGCTTTTATCGGGTTTAAAATATTTAACTTTTTTTAATATTATTGATCGATTTTTTTTAAATCTTAAGAAAATTAGGAGATTTGATGTTTGCTTTAATTACTTTTTGTAAATTTTTTAGCAAAAAAACTAATTATCAAAATTTATCTTAAATTTAGTGATTTTCGGCTAAATATAATTAGAAACGAATTTAGTATGTGATTTAGAACTAACATTTATAAGTCCTACAGGTTGAAATTTTGACGTTGTAAAGGCGAATGCATCATAAATCTTCACGGTGCTTAGATTTAAGAATTTCAAAAAACAAACCACATCACGCTGTTAAGCCTGAAAAATTTTCAGGCTTAACAGCGCTTTCTAAATCGATTTTAGTCGATTTTTTAAAACAAGTAATCGAATCGATTTTGAGATAAGTCAATCGATTCACAACACTACTGAAAATTTAACATAGTTATATTGCCTCAAATTTAAAGCTTTTTTGAAGACCTAATCCAGTAAATTAAACAAAAAACAAGATTTCAAAATTTTTCTTTTAAAAATGAGTTAGGAAATAAAGTTATCCAAGTCTTATGATTTAAGGAAAATATGTTAAACCGATCAGGAGATACTAGAAAAAACAGGTTTGTAGGGTTTGTCTGACTTTGGCTTTTATGTTTTTCTCAAAAATATTCCATTATTTTTGAGAAAAACAAATAGTACCTGATACTAATAAAGATCAAAAAGGGAGAAATTTCTTCCATGATTTCCAAATCAAAAATGAGTTTTATCTAGCTTCTATTTTAAAGATTACTTTAATTCAAATTATGAAGGATTTTTTTTGACATTTGATAAAATCACCTTTTGAATAGCCACATATGTATAAGATACTTTAACTTTGTGTATTAATCAGATAAATAAAAACTCGGAAGTAATTCATGCATTTTAGGTTTACAGAAATTTCAAAGGAACTATGCTAATTTAACAATTAATTTTTCTCTTAAGTAGCATCCTCTATATTAAGAATCTTTCAAGTCTTATTTGAAGCATTTCCACAATTTGAAATTACTTTGACATTGTTCAAAAATTTATGAATTAAAAGAAAATTTTTATTTGAAAATAAAACTTATGATGAAAAGCTCTTTAAAAGAAAGTGATTTTTATTGTTCATTTTAAATTCAGAGGTTTATAGAATTTCAGGAAAAAAAAGATGACATTAACAATAAAAAAAAAAGTTAAAATGATTTTGTCGATTTCAAGTGTATCTTTAGGGGCTTTTAATTATATATTTTATTAATTAAATGTTCATAATCTTGGTATTAAATTCAAATAGTTGCAGTGAGCCTCTCAAAAGACGAGGAACAACTATATTACAATAGATTTTATATAAACCTAAATATAAATAATAGAATTTTTTTGTTGTTTTTCTATAAGTAGGAAAAAAAATCAATAAAATTAAAAGAAATTTATCATAAAATGCAAATTTTATTTTGGAAATTTTATAGAAAAAGATTTTTTTTTAAGATTTCTTCGGCATGGCTTACGGTTAAAAAAGTTTTTTTTTGTTTTGTTTTAAAAAGTTTGAAAATTTTAAATTTCTTTAAGCAGTCTTTGATTGCAAGTTTTAAATTTTTTAATAAATTTTCATTTAAAGTCTTATGATATTATTATTATTATTATTATTAATCATTTCCATAAATTATGACTTAAGTTCAATATCGTTTTGTAAAGATTTTAATTAAGAGATAAACAAGGATGTTATTAATTTTTTATTTTTATTCCCTCTTAATTTAGAAAATCGATTTTAGTAAGCAACTATTATATAATTTTGGTGTCTGTTTTTACTGGATTTTGTTCTCATTTATGTCTCTTTCTGTTTAATTATCGATTTAATAAATTTTTTGAGTTAGTTAATTTGGGAAAAAAGAGGAATTTTATGTTACCATTTCATTTCCGTGCTAAAATTGCCAGGAAGAAAATATATAATTATTATTTTTTGAAAAAATCATGAATTTATAAATTTTTTTAATTAAGTTATTTCATAACTCATTGGAATAATGAAGCTTACAATCAAAAAACCTGCGCTCATAAGCTTTAAAATTTATTAAAACAATCGAAAAATAATTCTCTTTTATTTTTTTATAATTAGTTATTTATTGAAGAATATTTCAATAGGTTCTCTGAGTTCTATTAGATTCTTTAAGGATTTTTAAATTTGATGTCATTTGAACTCTTTTTGCAAATATTCTACTGTGTCTATTTAGCGTAAAGATTTCAGAATTGTTAATAGTTAAGCGTAGTTTTTAGTTTTCTTGGAAACAATTTTTATACATGCATCGAGAATAACCAAAATTAGAAGTTTTATTTTTCAAAAAAATTATTAAAGAATGATTGTGTCAAGTTTAATTTAAAAAATTCTAAAATTTCCTCCAAATTCAACTGATTTTTTGTCATTACCAAAGATTGTAGATTTTAGTTTCATTTCAAATAAATCAATTTGATGTTTTATTTTCGTGAATTCATTAGAGAAATATAAGTGCTCATTTAAGTGATTCTTCATCTCAAAAAAATTTTTATGATTTTTAAGCCAGTTTTTTTTCTTTTGGCTTATGATTTAAAAGAAATTTAATTTATTGAAGCACTTAAAAATAATTTTTTTTTTCAACTTTACCAACTTTAAGCCAAGACATGAAATTTTCCCATTAGAATTCAATTTTAAGTTATTAATTTCTTTATTTGAATAGACAGCATGGAAAAATAATTAAAACTGGAAACTTTAGCTTTTTAATTCTCTTAGGTTTGTCTAAATTTTTATCATTTTAAGAAAAAATTCCCTAAAAATTCATATTAAAACTTAGTGAATATTTAGTAATTTTTCGTTTTTGCAACAAAAAAGGAACAGTTAAACCAAAAACTCACGATTACAATCAACGACGGTTTACATAATAAATTCCTCTTTAAATTAAATTAACCCGACCTTCTGAAACGATATGATATGCTTATTATATCAAACCATTAATTATATATTTTTACCATTTTTTATAAATTACTCCTTTCAATAGTGGGTGTAAGTAAAAGACTTGAAATTGTATATTAAATTTGATAAAAAGGCAACAACAATTTTCTTATCATCTTACTAATTTTTAAAAGAATAATTAATTAAAATTTCTAATAAGCGACTCTTTAAACGAAAGCATTTATCATCAGCCAGACAAATTATTTTTAATTCAAAAAAAAAAAAAATTTTTTCTTTTCAATTTAGACATTGTAAATAGAGCCTTAATTGTCTGGTAAAAATTCAAAATAAAATCTTCAAAAAAAGATCCTATTATCAAAAGCCCTAAATGAAATTCCGTTTTTTTTGTTACCTAAGAAGTTAAGTTTCAGGTGATTTTAGAATGAAATTATTATTATTTTTTTTTAATTTACTTTAATCTGATCTAGCCTCAAGTAGATCAGTATTGTTTGCTCATTTGGATAAAAAAATAATATTATCAAATATACCATTCTGTTTCTAATCAATAATTTATAAATAAAAGAGTAAAAATTTAAGCATTACCATTCAATTATTATTAAATACTTTTTTGATTTTTTGTGATAGGAATTTTCATTTTTATTAACTCTTTTAAGTCTTTGGTCTTTTTTTCAAACGTCAAATGACCTAAGCAGAAAAAAATCCTTTCTTAAATATAAACGAAAAATAGTCAAAAAATAATAGGGTAATTTTTGACCCGATTTCGGGCTTAGTAGAGTTAATGAGTAGATTAAAAAAAATCATATTTAATTGATGAGTCATTCAACTTATAAATTCTACCATTTTTAACCATTTTAGTGCTTGACCCTTCAAATCAGTTTACTCTAGATCCACATAGAACTCAATTATTTATTCTAAAATAGGCCGAATTTTTTAATTTTAATTCAAATATAACCGGCATTTAATTTCATATCTTTTCAGTTATACCCAAAAACACATAAATGAAAAAAGAAAAAATTAAAATAAAAAATATTCTTTTTTTTTTCTAATTCAAATTTGAATTGATATATTTGAAGTAAAAAATGCAACAACAATAACAAAAAAAAATAATAATTTTCTACACATAACTACGCAAAATTTTTATCAAAAATTTTATTGATACTTGATATTGAATAAATAAAAATGTTGGAGTCAAACTGATTGCAAATATTGACTCAACCAAGATAGCAACTTGAAAACAATTACAACATAAAAGCTGTGTAATTTCTTGAACCTTTTTTTTGTTAGAAGTAGTTTTAAGTTTCTATCAAAATTCATAAAACTCTTATCTTATCTAAACTATAATAAAAATTCCAAAGATATTCAATTTCTAACCATGTGGGTTTAATTAACGGATTTTTTTCTTTTTTTGCTTGAGAAATTTTTAACAGCCCTCGATGAAAATCACGTGATCAATTAGAAACAAAAGAAAAATTTTTTTTTTATGAATTTAAATCATTTATTTTTCAATTTTTTTTTCAAGACTTAAAAATCAAATGAAAAGTGTTTAATTTTTTTTGTTTGTTTGTTTGTTTTTTGCTAACAACTTGGTTTAGTTAAAAAAAATGGAAAAAAGGACGTGTTTTAATTTAGGCTTTATTGATACGGACAAATTAGGCGATTTATATGGTGATTTAGACCACGAAAAACAGGCCGAAAGTCTGAATCACACGACTAATGATGTTCTAATTAATTCAACTTATGATGAATTAACTAAAAATAATAAATTTAATTCGTTTCCAATGCGTAAAAAGAATTCAACAACAGCCCATTCGAAATCGTTGAAGCAAGCTCAAAAATCATTTCATAATTTGAATAATTTAAATACGATAGATATGTCTCAGGATGAGTTGATGTTGAATGTACGCTTGGCAAAGACGAGACCTCAGGAAAATAATCGATTAAAAAATTTACTACGCAACAATTTTTGGCCTGCTAATCATCCCATACGAAAATATCTATGGAAATGTTTGTTACAAACATCGAATTTTAATTCGAATAATAAAGAAAATAATGGTTTAGTCAAAAATCAAAATACGAAATTCACTGATTCTAGTTATAATGAATTTGAATATAATAAGCATTTAAATCAAATATTTGGAAAATGTAAGTATTTTTATTTTTTATGTAAATATCCAGGTGTTTTTTTTTGTTGCCATAAATAAAATAAAAAAGTTTGGCATTGATTTTTTTTTAGGTTTTTCAAATCATTCAACTATAACCTGACTTTAAAAGTTATTCAAGCTAAAATTAAAATATTAAAATATTATAGATTTTATTTTTTTACTAGAAAAAATAATATTGCTTAATCAGTTGTTTGACTCCAAATTTTTGATTATTACGAGGAGTATTGGCTTGTATTACCTAAAAAGACGGCGCCGGATTCCACTGGAAAAATGACCTAAAATTCAATAAAAAATTATTTGTTCTTTTGATTAGCAGCAAAAAGATATTTCCTTACTCGAATTCCATTTTTTTTCAAATTTTTTGTAAGTTTTTAAGATAAAATAAATTATAAAAGCTTAATTACAGATCAAAAAATTTAAGTTTAAGTGAACTATCTATTAAGATAGGTTAAAGTTTAGCCGTTGGTATAAATTGGTTACGCAAAGCAAAGATAAATCATGCAAGAATAATTAACTTATTTACAAAATATCTAAACACTAATTGTATTGCTACATTAAAAAGGGCGATTTACATAAGAAATCCGGCACTTTAAAATAAATTAAGAGTTTTGAATTATTTAAAATTTTTTTAAAGCAATGATCGTAAAGGTCTAGGAGGGTTGCACATTTACTTTACTTAAATAGTAGATTAAACTTTACCAAATTTTCTTTTTTAAGAAAACTAAATAAAGTAAAAATTTACTTTTATTAGTAAAATGTTAATTTCAATTTAGTTTTTTAAAGTAAATTGGAAGAATAATTGCAAATATATATTTTTCGAAGTGCCTTTGGTATTCCGAAGAAATTTTTGTTGAATTAAAACAATTTATACTTGTCCTACTTCAAGCAATTCTAATTTTTTATTCAAATTTACTTTAAAAAAGAAAATTAGTAAAGAAGATCATTGACTACTTGGTTAAGTAATTAAAAGTAAAGTGTGGAACCCTAGGGACTAGCATTACAATATTTATTCAAAAAATTTGTTGGAAAGATTTAGGAAATTATTTATTTTACGAATTCGGGCAATTTGATGAAGATTAAAAAGCATAATAAGATCAGAGAATTCTGATACAAAGGCTTTTTTCCTTGGTTATTTATTTTAGGTTAAGTCTTTTTATTCAAAAAATTTACAATTGATCAATTTATTATTGAAAGTAAGTTATAAGTCTAAAAATGTTTTCGGAGTTTTTTACGGACAAATTTCACTTATTTATTAAGCATTGTCTCTGAACAAAAGGCTGAAAATAAAACAAAAAAAGCACTTAAATAATCAATTATGTTTTTTTCAATCTTTTTAGTGATAACTTTTAATGACAAAAGAACTCATCAAACATCAAGCTTTTTCCTACAAATCGATACCATATTCATAGAAATTTTAATTTCCAAAAAAAACACAGGACTACCAAATTTTCGAACGCAAATTCAATACATTTTTTTAATAAAGTGGTGATCCGATAAGATTTCATTAAATTTAGCGTAAAATAAGGCGAATGCGAATCCAGAGAATTCACATAAATTAACGTAAATTCACGTAAAATAAGAAAGTGAAAATTTCAGGTTTCAACGAAATTCACCTGAAATTCAGTTTAAAAAAAACTCTTGTTTAAAATAATTGTAGATAAAACAAAATTAATTTTTTTAGAATAAGGTCGAATTTTAGCTTTTTATCAATTGTCTAAGATTCTGAAAAAGTACACTTACACTTTCAAAATTAATATTAAAACCTAAAAAAAGTTATTAATAAAATCAGTACTGCCTAATGAAAATGTATTTTATTCTATAAATCATCTTACTTTTTTTTTAAGTACGTGAAATAGACATAAGTCTTCCAGATTTTGTAAATATGTCAGAAAAGTATAATCCAAATGGAAGTGAAAGCGTTACTTCAGCCACAAACAAGCCTAATTTTTCAAACAACCATTTAAACTATTACTTTCTGAACAATAAAGGCAAACAAGCTATCAAACGTATTTTATGCGTTTACGAGTATCATTATCCACAAGTTACATTCAATCCCGGTTTAGTATCCATATCTAGTCTTTTATTACATTACATGCAAGAACATGAAGTATTCGCTGCGCTGTGTTTTATGTCATCGACAAAAGAACATTTAATTGAGTCGAAAAGTAGTTGGGACACAACTTGCTGTGTCTTTACACGACTCTTAAAAAATTATTGTGTAAGAAATGTTATATATTTATTTTGAAATTTTAATCATAATAAACTTTAATTTTAAGAGGTCAAGCTACGAAATCATATCAAAATATGCAATTGATTCACTAGATTCTATTTTTAATGAATGGTACTGGTGGATATTTGATTGTTTATCGTTTGATTATTTAGTTAAAATAATGGATTGTTTTTTGTACGAGGGTCAAAAAATTCTATATCGAGTTAGCTTGACTTTAGCCCAACAATTCTCTAGGTGTAAGTATTTTTAAGTTAATTCCTTTATTTTTACAAAGTTAAAATGTAAAACAAAAATCGTTGATTGTTGTGTTGTATTATTAAAAGACATTGAGCTAATCGAGGAATGTGAATTAATAGACGAGTATTTTTTCGATGGTAACAAAATAGCTTTTTTTTAAAGGTCTCTAACATATCTAACTATTAACGATATAAACTTTATAAAATAACGCTTTACTTTTAGTCTTATAGTTTTTAATAATTTTTTTTATGGAATTCTTGGTAGATTATAAAATATCTAAATTTATTAAAACTTGATCCTTTTTGTTTTTAAGTTGACTTAATTTTTTTCATTTTATGGAATTTTCTTTCTATAAGTGCTTCTTGTGCATTGATTAAGCAAAAAAAATACCAATATTGTTGTATTACATTATAAGTCTGTTTAAAGAAGATCTAGATTGAAATAATGTATTCAAGATGTTTAAGAAATAAAAATAGTTCAATTTCTTTAATAAATTTGTTGTTGTAGTGTTTAAGCATGCTTAAACAACGCTTAAAAATTGTTTTAATCAGCTTTAGGAATTTTTTTATTAACGAATTAAACATTTTTTTATTTTTATCGAATTTTTTAGTAAAGATAGAAAATCGTTTTTCTTAAAACAGTAAAATGGAACAGGAAATTTTGGTACCTAAAATACGAAATTACATTAATATTTTCTGGTTCCGTGTTTTAGAAATAGCCTAAAAATGTTTAAAAAACACTTATTTTTCTAAAATTCTAAGTCAATTTGAACTTTTTTGCAATTAAATAGGTCATATATATTAACACGTCATTAAGATTTAAAAGGATCAAAGTCTACTTTTAGATATTTTATTTCAAAAATTTTTAACTAAACTAACCTAAATAAAATAGCCTATTTAACAATATTAGTTTTTTTGTTGTATTATCAAATAATTAAAAAATTTAATTGAATTTAAAAAATTTAAAAAGCCGTAAAAAGTGAGAATATAAAAGTGGATAAAAATTCAATAAAAGAATTTTGTGAATCCTCGGCCAATTTGGAATCAATTGATAAATTACTTAAAGTAAGTAGTTGATTTCTTTTTGTTTTTTTTTTTTGGAATTTTTCGAAAAATTAATGATCGTTTTATTTCAAATATCATAGTGACTCGTATTAAATTTAGATGAATTTAATAAAAAAAAATAGTACGAAATTTCTAAATTTTGAAATAAAATGATTATTTTATATGAATTGTTGTAGGCTTAAGAATTTCTAGGATTCTTAATACTTATTTGTTTTCTATGTAAATATAAAAGGATAAAAAAGATCTAATTTCTATTTTTTTTCTTTCATACGAAAAAAAAAAGAAATTTTTTTTTAATTTTCACGAAAGATAAAAATTGTTATGCAGGTTGTCGATTCGTCGAAGTTTCATATTTTTATTAATAAACAATTTCAAAAGGTTAGTTTCAGCATTCGCAATTTGAAGCGGTCTACAATTAAGGAATACTACACTAAAGAGGAGACTAAACGCAAAAATTACAATGCTAATTATGATACTAAAAATCAACAAAATAAAGCTCTCAACACTATCGAAAGTAAGTCATCAACTTGATTATGATTGTGAACCATTTTTGATTGAATAAATTTGCCCAGAAAATAAAAAGGCGCTCATTAGAATTAATATTTTACATATTTCTATAACATTATTGTTAGATTTGAGCGAAAAAAAGAAGGAAATTTGTTCTATAAAAATAAATTTGTTTAAGGACTCAAAAATACAAAATAAATATTTAGATTTTTTAACTCTTATTGGGTCAAGTATGATTTTTTCTATTAGAGAACTTTTAGTTATTTTAATTTTAATTCAAATCGAATCCATCTTTTTTCCATTACATTTATAAAATAGATTTACATGAGAATGTGGAAAAAGTTTGGTTCATTTTGTCAAAATATTTTTTTTCAATTTAAAAATGTTCACAATTTTTTAAACTAAATCTTTAAAAAAATTAAAAAAATTTTTTTTTTAGATAATCAAAATAGTCCTACTCGGATATACCTTAATGAAGCAATGACAAGTGTTTTATCGCATGCAAATGTAATTATTTTTATAAACTATAAATAACACCCACCTCTTACCCTACTAATAAATTTCTTTATTAATATTCTTTGTATAAACCCTCAACAAATCTTCTACATAAAAGATCCCTCTTATTATTGCATGATATATTTATCTTAGGTATTAATTATTTTTTTTAAACATAATAATTAAGACAATGCATGGTAGTAGTAGTAATAATAGTAACGAAAAAAGTGGTTCTCTAAAATCAAAATTTTTGAAAAAAAATTCAAATAAATCAAAGCATGTGCAGCATCAGCATCAAATTAAATATAATTGGTCATTTAGTTTTACTGATTTGAATAATATTAACAAATCTATATTTCTTAATTCGATAAATGTAAGACCTGATGTTGTTTTCTAAATGTGTAGCATTTTTCTTATTCGTATAGCTTTATGTTTTTAATGTCTAGGCTTTTTAAAATGAAATTTTATAATATTTTTTTTTTGACATTTTATAATTTTTTAGCTTTGTAATGTTTGGAATTGGATACCTCAGAGACTAAGTGTTTGTACGCCAAATATGTTGTTCACTACTCAAGAACATGGTACTAGTCTAAAGACTCTATTTAATGTTCTTGATGAATTAGAATATTGTTTAATTGTTTTAAAAACATTTGAAAATGAAATATTCGGCGCATTTTGTGCCGGTGATTGGAATGAAAGAAAAAATCCGAAAACTCTCTATTTTGGAACGGGCGAGACTTTTTTGTTCTCGTTGAATCCTGATAAAAAAGTATATAAATGGGTTGGTTTAAAAACTGAGACCAAGGCTAATCAAGAGATGTTTATAAGAGTTGATTCGAATAAAATTATCATTGGAGGAGGGTAAGTCTCATAAAGAAGGATAAAAATTAATAAAATATTGAAAATTTTTTTAAATTTTTCAGTAACAAAGAAGGCTTAGCTATAAAGTCGAATTTATTGGAAGGTGTGACAAACCGATGTGATACATTTGAAAATGAGCCATTGTGCTCTAGTGTAAATTTTCAGATAGCAATTTTGGAAATTGTTGGATTTAGTAGCCGATAGAATTGGAAAGAAATTTTTCTACCGTTTTTTTTAATATAAATTTCAGATTAGACTAAAAATTAAAAAAAAAAGTTGTTATTTAATTTCCTCATTTAACTCAAAAAGATATAAAAAAAACAGCTAGACTACATTCAATTCAGAATGAAAATTCCTATTTGACTTCCTTATTATAAATTAGTCCTTCTCTTTTTTTTAAAGTTAAAATTTGTAAATTTAATTTCCTTTTTTTTGTGAATAGTTAATATTTATTTACCTAATAATTTTAATTTAAAAATTAAAGCATTTTCAGTTAAGTATATTTTTAAAAGTAAGTGAAATTATCAAGCGGTCTTTTTTTTTCGAAAAGAAGTTCGCAGTAAAAAAATATTTAAAATTATGTAATCATTAATTTGATATATTTAATTTTATATCAGTTTTTTCTTATTTTTTATTTTATTATTTTAAAATTTAAATATTTAATAAATTATATTATAATATACAAATATATTTGTTGAATAGCCTTTGAATACGAATGAATTCAATATCATTCTTTTTAATTCAAATAGGAAGAATGTTAGGGTGCTCATTTAACGTTAGTTTAATAATAAAAAAATATTATGTATAAAGTATGGGTCCATTATAGACGCCCTGATCCCCATATCGCCTGAGGATGGCATTTTAGAAATAAATAAATAAAATATATTGAGAAAATTTTTTTGAGAAGTTTATACTGACAAGTAAAGTATACTGGAAGAAATTTATGTTATATCAAAATTTGATTTCAATTTTTTTTGGTCAATTAAAATTTTACAGCTTGATTTACAACTTTCAAAATCTAAATTTTTTATGGCAAGTTAAAATTTTTTGTCAATTTTCTTTTTCTTATACTTTTGATAAAAAAAATTGCTCTCAAAGCACTTAAAATTACTTTTTCCAAAAAAAAATTATTATTTAGTGAAGCAAAATTGACTGCATCTGATTTCAAAGTCTGCAAAAATTTATTACTATAATGTTTATTACTAAAATGAGATTTAAAATTAGATGGATCAACTTTGAAGAAAGTTTGAAATATGATATTTCAAATATCTTGGAATCGAATTCAGTGATGATGGTCGGATAATTAACCACGTGCAAAGGCAGGAGCGCCCTGTTCAAAGTTTACTTTACAAAGAATACTTTAGTAAGCTAATGGATATTTCGACGAGGTGTCGGAGGAGAAAGTTGATTCATGCTCTTTTTGAACATCTTCATGAACCTTTTTTTTTTAAAGTCAGGTGTTCTAAGGTCGAAATATGTATGTTATTAAGATTTTGTGAGTCGAATTTTTTTGTATGTTTTGGTTTTCAGTATGTGCACTGAACGGTTTCACTTTGTCTGTCGAAAATATTTTTCTATATGGTGAAACAACTACAGTACAAATTAAAACTAACTTGTACGCATTTTGTTCTTCAACTCTTTCTCGACTCTTCCTCAACTCTTCCTTTCCTCTTCCTCTGAAGAAAACAATAAATAAAAACAAATATTTTATAACGTATTTTTTTGAAACCTTTCCTTTCCTGAGAAAGTCGAGGAAGAGTTGAAGAAGAGTCGAAGAAGAGGAAAGGAAAAGAAACGTACAAGTTAGTTTTAATTTGTACTGTATCTCATCTCGAGATCGAGACTACCATAGAACAGGGTCGGCGCCAAGCAAAATTGGGTGGTGCTAAATATCTTGATGACCCGGGTCATACATCACCCCTCACAAAAAAAATGAAAATAAATATCCTTCATTCATTCATTAACTCCTATCATCCTTAAAAAGAAGTGATTTTAATCGACTAACTTTAAATTTTTGTTTATCAAATGATAATTTTAAATTATAATCATAATGTTTCTTTTTTTTTACGTTAGTAAAAAACTATCCTTAATTATTGAACAAAGTAAAAGAATTTTTGAAAAAAATCCCAGTTTATAGCTTGTTAATTATATTGTTAGCAATAGTTGATAATAGAATAAGCAATAAATACAAAAAAGCTGACTTTAAAAACCAAGTTGGTGCTAAAGCACTTTTAGCATGTAGCGCCGGCCCTGCTATAGATGTATTACAATTATTTCCCTTTCGACTGATGCTGATAAGCTGATTTTCCAGTGTGTCCTTTTAAATGAATTGATTAACTTTACCTATAAAAAATTTGAGTTTGCGTCATCCTACGGAGGAGAATAAAAATTTTAAAATACGAAAAATCAATTGAAATATTATAAATTTAAATTTTATTAAAAATTTTATTTTGCAAAACATGATGTGTTGCCTAATTAGATTAAAAATTTAAGTGTTGCTTTTAGGCTTGTGAAATTTTACTCAGAAGAGAATATAATGTGAATCCTTGAAGTGACAAATCAATAAATTATTTTTAAGAATAACATTCATGCGTGAATGCAAAACTTAAGCTTTTATTATTATTTTTTTAAAAAATTTATCTGAATGAATTAAAAAAACAG
>NTPY01000139.1:468141-503618 GCA_002922825.1 Brachionus calyciflorus
AAATTGGCCAGTAAACAGTCCAGATTTAAATTGTATTGAAAACTTGTGGAGTTAGCTTTCAGAGACCTTGTAAAAGTAGGGCCACGACCCCTAGGCAAATCGAAAGAAATTGTACCAGAAATCCTGTAAAGAGTCCAAAAAAAGGCGTATAAATTTTTTTTTCGTTTCTTTTGTTGTTTTAAAAAAAATTCACAAAAAAAACTTGATTTTCTCTAATTTTTTCAAAATGCTGTATATTAGTTCCAAATTTAGCTCTATGTACTACTTCATTACGAAATGTATTCTAGAAAGACCACTGTATAGTCGACTCGTTTTCTTTCGGTTGTCTTTAAAGAAAAAAAAAGGCGAGTCGAGTCCAGAAAATTTTTTACACAAATTCCGATATAGATCTTTTAAACCTATTTTTTAGATTGGGGTTGCTTTTTCCCCGATTTATTAAAATTTATTTAGTTTTAATTTTCATGGTTTAATTTTATAATAAAATGTGTTTATGCAAGAAAATGCAACAAAATTTTTTAACACTCATTGACAAGCCCTGATCATAAGTAGTCCGTGGGGTAAACTAGAATTTCGAGTTTAAGGTCACGGGTTTATTTGCAAGGGTACACATTTTTTTTCACTAATCAAAAACTTTACAAAAAACGAGTCGCCTCAAGATAAAAAAGTACCAAAAATAAGATTTTTTTACCTCAATTCTATTTCAACCAACTTTCTTTGCCAAATTTAGCTCCATAATACAACGAAGCAACAATTTTTGAGTAACATAGGTTACATAGTAATTTTATTTGGAAAAATACCTGAAAACTCATTAATTAAAAACGCTCTTTTCCGCAATCAAAAATAAAATACTTTTGAAAGTTCACGGCCTATACTTTATTTCCAAAAGTACTATTTCAAATTACCGTAATGCTTTGCAGCTTGTTTCATTGCAATTTAATCAGAAATTTCGATTTTAACGGCTGCATTTAAATTGTATTTTTGAATATTTTGAAAAGTGATAAATGCGGCATTTATTCTCGAAAATGATTCAAAATTTTTAAATTTTTTTGTCATTTAAAGTTAAATTCTTTCGGATTAAATGCAGCATTAATGATGTATTTAAAAAATAAATTAATTAATTAATAAAAAAATTCAATAAATTCTTTTTTTTTTTTCACTTTTTTTCGGGTTTTAATGTCATGCTTATTTTCAAAATTTCGATAATAAATGCTGAATTTATCGCTTTTCAAAAAAAATTGTTTTTACGTGTTTATTGCTTAGACATAAATTCGAAATTTCTAGTTTAAATGCCGCCAAAAATAGCAAGGCATTACGGTATTTATTGAAAATTAGAATCAAGCTATTACACATAATCTTGCTAGATTCATGATTCTCTTTCTACTATTAATGACTACGATAAAAAATCCTTATAATTATCATTCTTGAATACTCAGCATAAAGCTTAACAAGAGTCATACTTGAGAATTTCAACAAAACAAAAATTATAATATTTATTTTCGTCATAGATGAGTTAATTTTAATTTAAATACGTCTACAAAATTTTTAATATCTTTTACCAAAGTAAAATTTCAAAAGAATTTTTATCAAGTTTTATTATGCAAAATTTTAAAATAATTATTTTGGGACCTGGCGGTGTTGGGTAAGTAAATTCAGAGACTTCTTGATCTTATAAGAGATTTTTTAAGCTTTTTAAAATTAGAAAATCAGCCCTTACACAGAGATTTATTAGTGGTAATTTTATAGAAGCCTATGATCCAACTATAGAAGATTGTTATTTAAAGACTGTTAAATACAAGAACAAGGAATATAAATTGGAAATTTTAGACACTGCTGGCACTGATCAATTTACATCACTAAGAGATGTTTATATAAATTCAGGGGATGCTTTTGTCGTCGTTTATTCGATTGATTCTATTTCTAGTTTCAATGATATTCAATCAATAATTGATCAAATTTGTACTATTAAAGAGTCTGATCCGTCTCCTTTGATTATAGTCGGTAATAAATGTGATTTGGATGAAGACAGAGAAATTAGTGAAGAAATGGGAGAAATGTTGGCTAATAGCTCTCGGTGTAGCTTTATAGAGACATCAGCTAAACTTGACCTTAATATAAAAGAGGTAACAAATTTGAATACAAGTTAATTTATCAATAGATTTTATAAGATTTTTATTTTAGATTTTTTATGATCTTTTAAGTCAATTAATCAACAAACGAGCGTCTATGACTTCTTTTCAAACAGCTTACGAGGAAAATGAAGACTTTAAATCTGTTATTCAAACTGATACTGCTACTCCTACTACATATAAACCGAAAGATACCTCACCAAAAGTGGTTGAAAGTGCTCCTGAGCAAAAGCATCGAAAAAGTAAATTATGCGAAGATTTGTGTCATATTTGTTAAAATTTTAATTTAAAAAAAAAATTTTTGATAAAATTTATGCATCAAAAATATCTTTTGGAAATAAAATTTTCATTAAATATTCATAATCCAATAATGGTCTTGACAAATTCAAAAAATGATCTCATTCAGGAAAGCATATGATTTTTTAATTTAATTAATTTTGTAAAAAGAGTTTTATGTCTGAAATTATGCAATTCCTTTATAGACAAAAAAAACGCGAATCCGTATTCCGAAACATGAAAAATTCACTTGAAAAAGACCATTTAATTAAAATTTTGAGCTTATTTATGATTTAAAGTGGCTATATTTTTTAATTATTTATTCTTTTCCCAGTCTAAAATCATTCAAAATTTCTTGTTTTTCTCTGAGAAAAATGCGCATTTTTCTAGAATTATATACTATCCTGGTCATTCATATGTTCCAAAAATGAATATTCATCATCTTTCATTAACGTTCATGATTAATTTTGAATGTTCATGAAAATTCATGAACGTAAAGGGCTATTTTTACTCGAATGAATTCTTTTGAAGGTTCATTTTGATTCACAAATTTTCATTTTCAAAAAAATTCATGAATTTCAATGAATATTTTTGAAAATTCAAAAATATTAAAAAAAATTGAATAAAAATTGAATTTAAAAAAATTGAATATTCAGCAGAATCAGAATAAGTACCAACTGGTACTTATTCTGATTCTGCTGAATATCTAATATTTACGTTTACGACCATGCAATGATGCGGTATATGGCTATTAATTCGAATCATTTTTTAGCTTTCCCTGTTGGCAAAATAAACTAATATTGTAAATATTAATAGAAATAATATAACTTCAAAAATTTTTATCACCTTTTTCACAAAAAATTAAATTTTTTTCAAGAATAAATTTGTCTAAGCTATTAAATAAGAAATAAATTTGCCATTTTTAGTTTAGTAGTAGTAGTAGATAGAACTGCGACTTGAACATAGTTCAAGTAGAGCCCTAAAGGGCTATAGCAGTCACTTCAACAACACTTTGTTTTCAAAGTGTTCAACAACAGTTTGGTTTATTTTTCTGACTTTAATGCTTAATTTTATATTTCTATTTGCATTCAAAAAAAAACTTGCTTTAGATCATCATATTTTATGAATTTGATTAGAATCCTCGTATCAAATCGACGCTCCATATTCAAGCCTTAATTTTTGACTAACTAAGATTTGAAAATCTGTTTATTATTAAAATAAATTTTCAAGAAAAAATTTTAAAAATTTTGAAAAAAAGTTTATTGGTATTTATTAAGGCAAAATCCAATTTGTCCAAATACCAGTAATATCATCAAAGAAGGCAATATAAGTCTTAAATCTCGTTGTGACATCATTTCGTACATAACGTTGTACTTGTCGAAATGGCTCATTACCTTAATAAATAAAAGCTTGCTTCTTAAATAAAATTTGTGAATTTTTATTATGCAATTTTTCTTATATTTTTTATACTTAATTTTTTTCAAACTTTTATCTTAACTATATTTTTTTTATTTTGTCAAAGTTACTTTAATTAATCAATAAATAATAGTAATAATTAAGTCCATTACTTGAAATCAGGCTATTGCATATTGCATTTGCCGGACATAGGCTAATATTTTTAATATTTTGGTTTGGTGTGAATCGACTCAAAATACATTTTGTTTTATTTTCATTTTCAGTTGTTTCATTAATTAGTGTAAAATGAAAGCATTCAGTATTATTCATACAAAGACTCTCACAATCATTAAAACTAGTATTCAACTCCTCTCCTAAGTAACTTGTTGTCGAGTTTCTAAAATATTTGTCACTAATCGAATGATTAGCTTTATTTAAAAATAATTTGAAAAAAAATAAAAATATAAATTGATTCTTTTTTAGCAAAATTACTTAATTTTATCCAAATGCTAAGATCTTCAATTGTATATTTAACTATATAATATTTGGATTGCCTCGTCCAATAAATGACTTCTGTTGGTGGCAAAGTAAAATGAGTGGCAGTAAAAACTGAATTATAATTTACTAAATATAAAAAAAATTCAAAATAACTTTTATGATCAAAAAAGTTTCTTTTTCAAGTCCAAATGTTATCTTTTGAGATATGGGCAATATTTTTTTAAGGTGCTCCAAACGATAAACCTTAGTTTAGCTGAATAAATTTTTGGGAATTTTTAAAATTTGTTTTATTGGGTAATTTTTTATGCTGAATTCAAATTTTGAATTAGTTTTTGTATAGGACTCTTTGTTTTTTCGAAAACGACAACAGAAATTTACTAATTTTATAAGATACTTTTTAAAAGTACAAAAAACATTTTTGAATTCATCTTTGAAAAAATTATTCAAAATTAATTTGTCTTCTGGACTAAGTTTTTTTTTCACTCGCAATATTTTGTTAAATTTTCATTTAAATCAGTTAAAACACATTTTTATAATTTCTATTTCTTGGTTGAAACTTTTTGTAGGCAAAAAAAGAAATCAGTTTTGTTTTGGAATCTCCTCTTTAAAACATAGCTTCCCGTTTTTTTGACTAGATCTAATATTTATACTATAAATTAAAGCAAAAACCTAATTTTGTAATAAAATAAAATGGGAAAAGTAAATGAAAAGAAGTTTCAAGTAGGAAAAATGCATAAAAATTTGAAAAAAATGATGGAGAATTATTTAGTGAAGAGCCATGTGAATACATGAACATTCCAAAACAAGAAATTGAGGAAAATTTATATGATTTTGGTAAGGTTAATTATAGAACAAATTATTCAAATTATGGATGTACAACCAATGTTGAATAAAGAGAGTCTTCTACTCAAACTTCAAACTTAGGTACTTCAAATTGCTTGAAAATTGTTTTAAAAAAATTTTTTTTGAAAAATATAGCAGACCTGAGTTTTTTACTAATAGTTAGTATATGCTCTTGGAATTCAATTCATTCATTCAGAATATCAAAATATTTAATTAACTTTACGATAATTAAGAATTAATTTCGAATCCACATGAGAAATATTGTCAAATTTACGTCTAATGGGCATCCAGAGATTTTATGAATGGGCTTTGACCATCGTTGATATTTAGCAAGCTTATAGACTTTTTTAATGACGGATTAAGGCTTTTTGAATAAAAAAAAATAAACGCTAAATTTTGGAATATATTTTGGTCGGATTTAGATATGCATTCCAGTGGTTCAAGCTACCAAGTTTTAACTTAATTATTGGGACAAAAGCAAGGAGGAACACTCAATTTAATAAAAAAATAAAAATTTTAATATCAGATTAAATATTGAAACTTAATTTAATTCTTTGAAGAAAAAATCTCATTAATTTCTAATAAATTTTTTAAATATTAAAAATATGTTTTAGTTTGTGGTGTTATATTTCTGAATTATGAAACAAACCGACTAAAAAAAAAGCTATCTTTTATTTGAAACAGGTCTATGTGTAAAATAAAGAAAAAATGAGGTTCCTGATAATTATACCCTAGTCTGAATCTGAATAAATTTTAAAGACAAAAATTACAATATCTATTATTTTTTTTCTTTTTTCGTTTAAAAAATACCCAAAAAACTTACTGCAGGCATTGAGATTTGTGTTTCTAGTCAAAAATGATTTAAATTTTCAGAATTACCAAAAAAAAGGATTTTTGATACATGTAAATCCAAAATACCCGTAAAAATACTTAAATTAAGAAGGACCTTTAATGACACGATAAAAAGTTAACCCATGATTTTTTTTTGATAAATTTGAATGTTACATCATGAAAAACCGAAAAACGAATTTTTTTTCAATTTTTAAGACATTTTGACTTACTACGGTTTATCATTTGGGGCACCTTACAATTACATGAATTACAATTACTGTAATTATATAAATCGACACAAATGTTCGGGTATTGTAAAATTCGACACTTCGGACTTTTTTTTAGCAAAAAAAAGTTTAAAAATTTAATTCAATAATAAAATCAAAACTGTTAATCATATTTTAATAAAATCGAATTCCATTTTTTTTTCTTTTTTAATATCAATAAAAACTTTCAAAAGGCATAATTTTATATTTCACAAAGGAATTTAGCCAAGACCGCCATCGGCGGGCGTTATTTGGATGTGAATTTTTATCATGGCGAAGACGACGATTTTGGCTAAATTTCTTCGCCGGAGGGAGGGAGCCGGGCGTCCAAAAAATCAAAAGTTTAAGTATTTAATAAACTTGATTGACATTATTATGGACTTTTAAACTTAAAGATTTTTTTAGTGACTTTGCAAATAATCAAATAATCTAAGTTATACCTTTTTTGTTATAAACAATTGAATCTCGTACATAATCTAAAAAATTAGTCAAATTATGCGGTAAATAATAAAAAATGCATAAAACGCTTCTGTTAGGGTTGATTTTTGCCATCAAGGATAAACAAGTTTTTATTTTATTACATTGAATTAAACAATCAATATCACCATTATAAGTTAATATTCGATTTTGTGACCAAATATGAGAAGAAGACCAATAAATTCCTTTATCTATATATAAATCGAACTTATGTTCTAAAATATTAGCTTCAACAGAATAAGCCCAAAAGTTAAAGCCTAATAAAATAGTAAAAATTTTTAGAAACATTTTTTTCAATATAGAATTTTTCGAAATTTGAATTGTAAGACTTTTGTCAATTAACAAATCAAAAATGAATTAATATTTAATTAAAATAAAAATCAATAGAAAAACCCTAATGTTTGGAGTTGGAACTTATTGATAATTTTTTTTATTTTTCATGAAATATTTTGCAACTAAATAAACATTGATAATTTACCTTTTTTTCGCTCAATAATAATTGAAACTGAAGGTTATTTTGGAATTTTCTTTAAGGCCTTAATAAGAAAATAAATTAATAAATAAACTGAATAAATAAATGACTTTTTAAAATTTTATTCAAATTCTAGCAAATTCTGAAATTATTTGTTCAAGATCGAGTGCTTTTTTAAAAATTTTAATATCATCAAAATCCGCATTAACATTTGGATTATTCCATAGACTCTTGCCTAAATAACAGCTATTTCTTGTAACATTTGATGCAACATCAACTTGTCCTTTTGAGTCCAATGTTCCATTGATATACAATAGACCTAATGTTCCATTTAAAACGAAAGTCACATGATGCCAAACATTGATCTCTAATATTTTTGATCCTTCTAAATATTTTAGGCCTATTTGAAAAAAAAGCTTGTTTGAATTACCTCTGGAAATAGAAAGTGCAACTGAATTATCTTTATTTGGTCCACAATCAATAATTCGTTCATGATCTGTTGCTAATACATTCTTTTTTAGCCACAACATTACTGTAAAATCACCATTAAAATAATCTCTAACAGGCAAATTATAGTAACCTTGAGTTAATCGAATAGCTGAGTTGGCTTCTCCGAAACGATTACTTATTAGTTGCGCGTTAATTGGATCATATAAATCTGCGTCATTTACAACTTCTTTAAGGGAAGATTTAAAGATTGGCCAGTAAAATCCCAACTCAGTACTAAAAATTTAAGATATTTTAAAGATTATTTAAAATAAGTAAAAAAAAATTAATTTTTACAAATCTAACTTAAAAAATTTTTATTTTTATTGTCTTATTAATAAATAGAAAAAGGCCATAAACATTCAAGCTAGCGTTTTTTTTCACATAAATAAATTAATAGATAGAAAACTTGGGATCAAATTTAAAAAAGCTTTATGAAACTCTTAAAAAATTAGCAATCAGGTTCTATTTTAATGATATCATTCATGTAAATTTGAAAAAAAACTTGAAACAATTTTTGTTTTTTTTTTAATCAAAAAAAACAGAAAAGTTATCTAATAAGGATATGAAATTAAATTCTTTCGAAAAATTATTTTTTGGATTATAAATAGTTAAAAAATTTTACTCTTCATTAGATTTTTTGGTAAAAAGAGTTGAATTCTCCAATTGAATTTTGACGGCATTTTTAGTGAACAAGGCACAATGTGAATAATTAATTGTTAGATAATAACATTGAGAGTATAATATGCATATTGAAAGACAGTCGGTTGAATGATGGTCTTTGGAAATTTTTTTTATGAATAAATTTTCTTTTGATGAAACAACTCCAAAGGCAGATTGTTCGTAGAAAATATTTGATATGCAAATAATATTTTTTATTAGAAAACATAAAACGACTAACTTCATTTTTCAGTTAAATTATTTTGGTTTGTTAAATTTTCAATTTTAAATCATTTTATAAAGCTGATAAGCTATTTTTTAACTTTCTTGACTGTAAAAATATATAATTAAATTTAATTACAAGAGTTTGAAGCATTTTTTTTTATTTAATAAATTATTTAGAATATAGTTTTTTTTTCTCATTTCAAATTCCTATTAAACTCTAATCTAGGAATGTGAAATCGGAAGATAATTTTAAGCTTGTTTTTTCAATAGAATTCGATTTTTAAATTAGCAGTCTTTAATAGTCCCATAGTTTCAAAATTCTTTTAAGAGAATTTTAATTAAATTAATAATGATGTATTTTTTAGAAAATTACTGTAATTTAAAAGAAGACTGATTCGATAATAAATTTTTAAATTTTTTAGTAAAAAATAATTTTTGAATTTCTCGATAGACTAGAATCGAAAAATTCGATGAGATAATACAATTCGATGAATATAAATGTGAGCATCTCTAAATAAAAAAATCGTTTAACATTGTGCTTAAAAACCGATACACCGCTCTGTTTGATGAATTAAAAATTGATGCTGAGAATATCATGCAAACAACTAATGGCATTTTCAACTAAGTTACTGAACTGCAATCATTTTACTGTTTTATAGTAGCCGTACCGTAACTGAGCGTACCAATATACCTTATAAATTATAAATTTAACCTAGTTTACATGAAGAAAAAAGTCAACAATTCAAATAGACGACTAAGAAAGAGCATGATGTAAATATAAAATGAATATCATTAGAAAGAGATCACATTTTTATTACTGAAAAACAACTAGGTCAATTACAACATCAAACCGAAAACATGAATTCTCAACATTATGGTCAATCATCAATCAAATATGTGGGAAATCAAAAGAAAAATAATACTGAAGTGAAATTGTTAATTTTTATTTTTCTAAAGGTAACCAATTTAAAAAAATGATATAAAAATAGATTGAAAGGGTCATTTTTAAATCCTTAAACAAATTAAACAAGAGATAATTTTTTAAAATCGATAAAAATTTGTTACCGATTTGAAACTTAAACATAAATGGCTGACCACCACACTTTTTTTGTCTTTAGAAGATACAATAGCTTATAGATACCATATTCCCTTGCTAGATATTGCAGCACCATAACTTAAGATTTGACTCTGGCACATGCGCTCTCGCATGATCTAAGTCAAAAAATTCGAAAAAATAAAATAAATAAAATTACGATTTATTTTTTTAATTAAAAATATTTTTAAAATAATTATTAATTATTTTTATTTTTTCGAATTTTTTGACTTAAATCACATATTTAGTTCCGCATTAAACCCAAAAAAAAACGTATTTAATTCGGCATTAAAGACCTGATTTTAGGTTTAGAGCATGCAAAACTAGTCAGCAAACCTTTAACATGGGCGAGATGGTGATTAGCGCATGCGCTAGAGGCGAATCTTAATTTATGGTGCTGCAATATCAAGCAAGGGAATACGGTATAATCTATTAAAAAGCTGAATTTCGTTTCAAAATTTTAATATAAATGTTCACAAAAAAAATTATTGTTCACGAAAAAATTTTTTATTAAAAAATTGGTCACCAATTTTGTGACCTGAAATTATGTGACCAAAATGTTCACATTCTAGACTTGATATCTATGGTCACATTTTTTCGTGATCAATTGTTCACAATATCCACTAGACCCGTTTATTTTATGAAAAAACTTGTTTTACTAATGCTGTGCTCCGAAACAGTGGACCATAGGCCTTAGTGTGAGATATGGGGAATTTTTTTTTCAGTTATTATAATCTATCGGATATTAAATTATTTTTATGATGACAGGAGCTGATCGAGAAATTAACCGGTTAATTTAATATTTAATTGTCAAATCTCAAGTTAAGAAATTATTATTTTTTAACTATAAAATAAATGTTTTATCTGAACAGAGAACATTTAAATTAATTATGGTGAAATCCAATCAGTCCAAATACCAGTAATATCATCAAAAAAGGCAATGTAATTATCATGATGTGTTGTAACATCATTTCGTATATAACGATGTATTTGGCTAAACTCATTGTTACCTTAGTTAATATAAAAAAAACTTTCTTATTGAAGATCTAAAAATATTTTAATTAAAGGCTATTACTTGATATCAGACTATTGCATATTGCATTTGCCGGACATAGGCTAATATTTTTAATATTTTGGTTTGGTGTGAATCGACTCAAAATACATTTTGTTTTATTTTCATTTTCAGTTGTTTCATTAATTAGTGTAAAATGAAAGCATTCAGTATTATTCATACAAAGACTCTCACAATCATTAAAACTAGTATTCAACTCCTCTCCTAAGTAACTTGTTGTCGAGTTTCTAAAATATTTGTCACTAATCGAATGATTAGCTTTATTTAAAAATAATTTGAAAAAAGTTTTTTGTCTAATTAGATTTTTTACAGTGGCTCTTGTAAAAATGTAACGTCAACCGTAACTTTTTACCGTAACCCATATTAATTCGACTTAATTTTCAATTTTAAGATGTTTGAGCTATGGTTACGGTTACGGTTACGGTCAAAAGTTATGGTTGACGTTACATTTAAAAAAGAACCACTTTAATAGTTAATAATCAAAAAAAGTATAGTAAGTATGTGCCTTAAAATTTTTATGTAACTAGTTAATTTATAATTAAATTTGAAAATAGTAGCTAAAAATTACTGATTTTAATCCAATTAGTCGAATTACCAATTAAATATTTGGCTAAATAATACTTGGATTGTCTCGTCCAATAAATGGCTTGATTTGGTGGTTGACTCAATACAATTAGAGAATAAATTGAATCATTTCTTACTACAAAAATATAAAAAAAAAATTTAGTTGCAATTTGCATAAGCGATAGGCTTACTTTTCTTGTTATAAATAATCGAGCCATCTGAATCAACTAAAGCATTAGTTAAATTATGAGGCAAATAATAGAAAATGCATGTAATGCTCTGGTCAGAATTGGTTGCTACAACCAAAGTAAGACAACTAATTAAACTGTTACATTGAATTAAACAATCGATCTTGTCATTAAACGTTACAATTTTCTCTTGTGACCACACATTGTACAAATTCCAATCAAATACTTTATTTGGATAAATATCAAATTTACTTTCAATCATATTTTCTACGAAGAAAAACTTAAAGCCGAACAAAATAATAATTTTGATAATCATTTTTTTTTTATAAAATTGAATTTTTTTAATTGAATTTATAGGATTAATTTTTTTTTATTTACGTAACGAAAATCATCAATATTTTATCAAAATAAAAGTCAATAAAATATTGTTTTAATTGCTCGAAATTGAAAAACTAAAAGCGATAAGTAGGATTTAAAAAAAAAGTTAAAGGAAAACAAAATAAGAAAAGTGTATATAGAGAAAAGTAACCATACTCTTGATTAAAAATTCAGCAGTTAGATTCCATTCTTAACTCGATGTTTACAATACCAAAATTCTAATTTTTGATTGTTTTCTTTAAGTGTAAATAAAAGACATTTTATGCATTAGATCAATTTTTGATATGACTTTTTCATGAGCAAAAATATGTGGGTATTGCATTAAAAAGCTCCTAAAAAAATTTTCTTATTATTTTTAGACTATTTTTTATATTTTCTTCAGTTAGAATCAATTGTCGGGTTCATACTTGCAAAAAACCAAGGCTCCAAAAATATCTAAAAATTTATTTTGATTTTTCTTTTCCAAAAAGTAAAGGAACATGTTGTTTTTGTCACCAAAATAAGAACCATGTAAGGATTAAACATTTTGATTAAATCGAAACATTTGAATATTTTACTTTATCATTTTTATGCAATAAGTTAACCTTTTACACTCCTTTAAACTTGAGTTTTACCGATAAATTTTCGCTCATGATCCTTTTTTAATTTCATTAAAATTTCTGACAAAGTCAAATTTCGTAAGTTAAGTTAATTTTTTTTCAAAAAAGCTTTCTTTTTCTTTGTAATACACTCTAGGAATACTTCAAATTTACATAATTATGTAACTATTACTTTTTTTTGAATATATTGAAAGTTATAAAACTCCTAAAAGCATTTAAAACACAATTAAAAAATGAAAGTTATAAATTTGGCAAGAAATCTTATTAGGAATAAAACTCTTCCATTTACCAAGACCAATTTTTTAATTAGTATGGGATCATTTGTTAGTGCGAATTACTCATCAAGTTTTAAAGATTTGAAAATATACTCTGAGAATAATAAGCCTGTAAGAATTTTATTTTTTATAAATTTCTATTTAATAATTGTTAAAATAGACTGTTTTTATTAGAAATATAAAAAAAAATTTACAAAAGAAGAACTGAAGGAAATGTTAAATCCTTTACAGTACGAAGTAACTCAAGAAAAAGGTACCGAAAGACCATGGAGTGGAGTTCATTTAGACGAAAAAGATCCTGGCGTTTTTAAATGTATTGTATGTGATGAAGAATTATTCTCATCAAAAACAAAATTTGAATCTGGTTCGGGTTGGCCGTCATTCTATGATGTAATTAACTCTGAGAAAGTTACTATAATAGAAGATAGGTCATACGGAATGCGACGTATTGAGGCTACTTGTTCAAATTGTGGCAGTCATTTAGGACATGTTTTTAACGACGGACCAAAGCCGACCGGACTAAGATATTGTATTAACTCCGCTTCACTTGATTTTAAACCCGAAAAATATGAACCTTAAACTTTTTTAAAAAATATTTTTTTAATCCTCAATAAAATGTTTTGCTAAAATTAATTTTTTTTGTTCAAATTTGAACCCTAAAGGTTTAACGTCCTTTTTTCATTGGAAAATCTCTACGAAAAATTCTACGTATTTTTTCAAGATTTAAAAAAAAATGGATGAATCATGGAACCCCGAACCGCCACCAGAGATAGTAAAAATTCAAAAAGAGGATTTAATTGGTGATACTTTATTTAGTAAACATTGGTTATGTGAGATATTATTAAAAATAATTAAACAAATTGAAACCGAAGAGACCAAACCGGATGAAATTAAAGAAATAAGTTCAGACTTTGAAAAGGAATTGTGTGACTTATGGGATATGACTGTCGAAAAAGACGTTTGCTTAGCATTAGATGAGTATAATTCAATTCAAATATTCGAAGGTTATATTCGAAAATATGATCAGGTTTATCCTAGAGCTATTGAGATATTAATTGGAATTCTTGTTAACATGTCTACAATGAGTAAAGAAATATGCCACAAAATTTTGAATAACACTTCATTGATTCATTACTTACTTTTCAATGTGCTAAGTCAAATGGCCGATGTACCTACTATAACTCAAGTTATACGTCTATTTGATGTTTTCTTAACCACTAATGAGATAAAATTAAATTTTGTTAATTTTCTAAAAAGTGATTTAACTGATTTATTGTCTATAGAAAATGATGAAATTAGTTTAAATTGGAAAAAATTGATTGAAAAATTTTTTTACATCCTTGATAATTCTCTTAATGCCGATCTTTTGGATACGACAAGTCAATTTTTGTTTGATTTAATTGATTCAGATGATTTTTTGCTCAATGTATTTTCATCCGATTCAAAAATAGTCGATTACATTTGCAGTGCGGCAATGACTCGATTTAGTCTTGATCATAAGAGTAAAGTATATAATTCATCTAAATTTACAAATAGAACTCCTAATGTAAGCCAAACACCAAAAGTTTTGGAAACACAAATATCTCAAGAAGATATTGGAACTATAGATACTTTATTTAACAATTACTTTTTATGCTTACAGACTTTAAGCACTTCGGAACAAGGAGCTATGGCTTTATTTTCAAAATGTGAAATTGTAATTAATTTATTTAATTTCTATTTGGAAAAATGCTTACCGACATTTAATGATTGGGAAGTGAAAAGTTCTCATTCGCTTAAAGCATGTGTCTCTAATGAATCCTTACAGAATTTTATTTGCATTACATCTGTACTTAATTGTTTGATACCAGATAAAGATGCAACTAATGTTATTAAAATCGATGAGACTTTTTTTCGAAGTTTATTTACTTTTTGCAAATATTTTTTAGATTATTTTAATGAGTTGAGTAAAGCTGATCAGATTAATGAAAGTATTGAACAAAATTTGAAAATTGCAAAATCGAACATGGTCGATTTGGTCAATAATTTGAATGGTGTAAAACAAGATAAGATTGTTAATGAACTAATAAACAGTTGTATTAATTTATTGTAATTTTTGTTTTATTAATCAATGCTAACTATTACAATTTTTTTTATAAATAAATTTCAAATTTTTTAAAATAATTTAAATTAAATTATATTTTAATATTATTATTTAATTAACTTTTTTAAAGCAAGTTTTTCAATTGAGTTGATCAAAAAAATAATTAAAAAAGCATAAATATTCATTAGATAATATTTGCTAAGTAGAAGTAAAGCTATCGAATTCTAGCAAAACTCCAATATTAATCGGGATAATTAGTTAGAATAATCTAAGATTGAATTTACAATTAAAAAAATGCATACTTATTAAAAAAAAATTTTATTCGTTTTTAATCTGAATTCTGATCTGTCTATTTGAAAAATAAAAATACCTGTATGAATTAAACAAACAATAAATGCCTAGGACCATATCACGTTGAATGCACCGGTTCTCGTCCGATCACCGAAGTTAAGCAACGTCGAGCCGGGTTAGTACTTGGATGGGTGACCGCTTGGGAATACCCGGTGTTCTAGGCCTTATTTTCTTTTTTTTTCTTCTGAGTTGTTTTTTAGAAAAAAAATTTTAAGGTTCTACCGAGATTTGAACTCGGATTGCTGGATTCAAAGTCCAGAGTGCTAACCGTTACACCATAGAACCTTCTCTTTTTTGACTTATCAAATATAATCTTATAAAAATTTTAAATTACCTCAATAAGAAACTTAGATTTTAAAATAAGGTTTTTTGTTTTAAATTTTTTATTGTATTACAAAAAAATAAATAGGGGTTTTCTATCGATTTACAAGAAAAAATAAATGATAATAAATAAAAACAAATAACTTAATCAAGAAGTTGAGCAAATTCTTCGATTGAAATCATTCCGTTACCATCTCTATCAACAGATTTAATCATTCGACTAATTTCACGATCTGAATAGTTTCGTCCCATTCTGGCTAGGCATTGTTTTAACTCTTCACAAGTAATATAACCATTGTTATCTTTATCAAAATGTCTAAAAGCTGCTTTTATTTCATTTGCAGTATATCGCCTATAAAATTGAGCCCCCATTACTTTGGCAAACTCTTCGAATGATATCTCTCCGTCGCCATCTATGTCCATTTGTCTAACAACTGCGCGAATTTCATCTCTTGATGCATTTATTCCTAGTGCTTTGAACACAGTCTCCATTTCTCTAGATGAAATTTTACCCGAATTGTCTCTTTATTGAAAATTTTATTAAATACTAGATTACAATTTTTTGAAATTAAATCTTACTTATCAAAAATGTTGAAGGCTTCACGGATCTCTAATCAAATAAGATTAAAATTTCTTTAAAAATTTTGGTAAAAATTTTTTTTCTAGATAATTACCTTTTAGCTGAACACTATTTAAGGCCGAACTCTATTTAAAAAAAAATAAAGTTTAACTTGATTCGAATTGATTTACTTAATTAAAAAAGTAAAAAAAAATTACCATTTTTGGCTAATTGAGAAAAAAAAAATTTTTTTTTATAAGTTTTTTGAATAAGTCTCTTGAAAAAAAAAATTAGAAATTTTTCAAGCTATATTTTTAAAACTATTATATTAATGTAGAATAAGCTATTTTCAAGCTTAATTTTTTTTTCTTGAAGCCGGAGAAACAAATCAAAAAAGTTTCAATTTTTTTTTTTCAAAAAATTTTTATTTAAAAATTTATTTAGTTTGGCACAAAAACAACACTCATTTAAAGTAACAATAAAGAACTGTATATGACACTTTTGCGTATTTTTTATTTTGTTGATGTTGTTGTTATTACTAGTTAGTTTAACAAATCCATAAATTCATTAATTGAAATGCGGCCGTCACCGTCTTTATCAATTGACTTAATCATTTTATCAACTTCATCCTTACGAAATGTCTTACCCATTTTTGACAGAGTCATGCGTAACTCATCTGCTGATATATAACCACTTTTGTCTTTGTCAAAATGATCAAAAGCAGCACGTATTTCTTCATGAGTATATTTACGATAGAATTGTGCTTCCATTACACGACTAAATTCCGAAAAACTTATTTCACCATCATTATTAATATCCATTTGTTTCATTGCATTTTTAATATCTTGATCACTTGCGCTTATTTCCAAATTTTTGAACACTGCTTTTAGTTCTCGTGCCGAGATACTACCTGAATGGTCTCTGGATTTCAAATTAAATAAATTAAAAAATAAGTCTTAGCTAAAAAAGCTTAATACTCATCTGGCAACGAATGATAAGAAGCAAGGTAAAAAAAATAATTTTATATTAAAGCGAATTTTTTTTATATTTTACCGCTAAAGACTTAATGTTCACCTTTATGTTTATAAATGGTGGGTTTTTGTAAGCAAACATTTTCGATCTTTATTGCTTCTAGGTATGGAATAGACTAATAAAATAAAACTAGTAAATTTTCAAAAAATTTCTGAAAGTTAACGTCTTTTTTAAAATTAGATTTAGACTTGTTAACAGGTACCAACAAAAAAGTTTCTATTGGAATATTTTGAGCCCAAGTAAAAGCCTTTCCAAAAAAAGCTTTAAACTAAAATATAAGTTTTAATATTATATTTTCTTTAACAATTTTCTCGAATAAACCCGCTTTGATTGACAGCAATGTAAACAAAGATAAAGGTTACGGTCCTCCAGACGGCCGCCATGGCCGCTCACGACCCCTTAAACGACCCTTTTTTACCGTCTTTTATACGGACGGTCCATCAGATGGACGAAAGTTATCAAAAAAAAAATTTTTTTAATATTTTTTGTAAAATCTTTTTAATGTAAAGAAAAATTTAGTCAATTTTTTTTTAGTTAAACATAAAATTTTGTATTTAAAAAAGATTTTACAAAATTTTTTAAAAATTTTTACCCGTTTAAAAGAATCAAAATTCATCAAAATTTTGATATCCCTTTTTTTAAGCTGAAACAGAAATAATAAAATTTCTTAAAGTTATTTGGGATTTAGTGAGATTAATATCAATTATTTATTATTAAAATGATTTGTTTTAAAAAATTTAATTTTCAAATAATTGTATATTTAAATTTTTATTTTTTGAGCACTAAAAGAGCAAATTGAGCAAAACTAGCACTTTGTTTAGGTTTGCGACGCTTAAACAAATTTAAAGTTAAAATTCTAAGAACTAACAATAAAAACGAATAATTGATTCGATTTAAGTCAGATAATCAAGTTAATAAAGCATAAAATATTAGAAAAAGTCTTATGTAAAATTTTCAAAATTACCTGTCAAAAATGTCGAATGCTTCTTTTAGCTCTATAAAAAAATATCAGTTAAATCTCAATCTACTTGTGCAATTACACAGAAATTAAATAAAAGAAAAATGGTAAAAAAGAACAAACCTTTTTCCTGAGTACGAGTTAAATTTGACATTTGAATAAAATAAAATTTTGAAAAATTAAATGTTTTTATTTTTTTTCGTAAGTCTAAATTTAAATATTAAATAAATAATAAAATTATGTAATTAAAAAAGACTTTTAAAATAATTTTAAGGAGAAAAAAAATGCGTAATTTGTTGAAATTAAGGTAAGATCAAATTTTTTTTTGCTTAATCAAAAATTAAAAATTCTAAAATAGTAGAGAAAATTAGTCATTTTTATTAAAGTTGCTATAGAAATTTAAAAAATAAAATTAGGCTCACCATATATTTTTAATGAAGTAAATATCATAATACGGAAACCTTTTTTATGCTGTTATCTCATTAGATAAGCTTAATTTTCGTATTAATTTAATCTAACACAAATGACGAATTATTTTAATTATCAAAATTATTTTTTGTTGTCATAGGCATCTCATAGCGAAGGCACCTGTCAGTAAATTACAACAAAAAATAATTATTTTCTAGGATTTTGTCTGAATTAAAAAATAAATTAATTTCTTATCAGATTACAAAAGGTTTACAAAAGAGACGATGTGTTCCATAAAAAAAGGAAATTATTCAATAGAATTGCGAAGTGAAAAAAAATGCTGTTTTTTGATATTCATTCTTAAACATTTACGGGAAACCTTTCTGAAAGAAAAATACCTTTCATTTTAAAACAAATATTTAATCAATAGTATTTCTTCAAAATAGTATAGTTTTTTTTTTACTTAGTAAATATTTGAGTCTATTGGAGACATAAAAAATACGAATTTGAATGGAATCGATATTTTTTTTATAAACTAATAACTAAACATTATTTTTGAGAAAAAAATTTTATTCCTTGACAATAATAACTTTGTTGGTCAAAACATTGGAGCTTGAATAAAATAATTTATCAGAAAAAAGAACTTGGTTTTTTTTTCAATCAAAAGCTTTATCCTTAAAATATAGTACAGTACAATCCGAAAAAAGGTTAACGAAAGCATAGACAATGTTTAAACAGGGCATACACAAAACCGACACAGAGCCGAAACAAAAACAACACAGAACAGAAACAAAATCGACACAAAACCATTGTTTCTGCTTTGGTTTTGTTTTGTGTATGTTATATATAAACAGTGTTTAAACAGGTCATTAACTTTGTTTTGGATTGTACTGTTACCTTAAAGAATTAAAAATTTTGCTCGATTTGCATCACTTTCATTTCGAAGAAAAATAAAAAAAAGATCGTTCTAATTATAACTTTCCATTCAAAACAAAACTAGCCAAAATAAATAGCCTCCAAAAATAAAGCATCTAACGTTAGTACGACTTGAATGTACCTGAATTATTCCCTTTATTTGTCAAAAAAAAAAATTACGAACCTACGTTTTTACCTAAAATGTAACTAAATGTAACTTTTTATTTTTTTTTTTATTTTTTATTGTTTTTTCTACAGTTGTAATTATTTTAAATTTTATTTCTTTTATACATCAAAGCTAAATGTTAAAATCTAAATTTTAATTTTGTTTGCTGAAAGAAGGGCGCTAAATCTTCAAGCAGGTGACCTATTGGTCATTTCTTAAATAAATAAATACCGTATCCTCTTGCCTAGGACTCTAAGAAAAATGGTTAAATTCAAGTTCTTTACTATTAGAGTACATCCCATCGATTACATGCTATAACAAGTTTTAGAATTTTTATTGGAAAACAATTTGAGTTTTTTCAGTACCTTTTACATTAGAGTTAAAAATTAAATTAAAAAATAAATTAGAAATTTCATTATTAAGTATAAATTTTAATTATGTTTCATCTAATTTATTTTATGTTTATTCTTATTTAATCTTTACTCTAATGTAAAAGGTACTGAAAAAACCCAAGAGACAAATTGTTTTCCAATAAAAATTCTGAAAATTGTTATAGCATGTAATCGATGGGTCGTACTCTAATAGTAAAGAACTTGAATTTAACCATTTTTCTTAGAGTCCTAGGCAAGAGGATACGGTAAATAAAAATTAGCCAAAACTAAATTATATTTTGAGTGGTTTTTTGAATAAAAACTCACCTTAAAGTGGGTGTATGTTATCAAAATTTTTTAAAAGACTACAATAAAGCATCTTTTAATTTTCACTTTGAAGTGAATTTTTTCGTTTTTCTTCACATTAAAATGGTTTTTACTTTGAAATTTATTCCAATTTAAAGTAAATCATAAAGAATATTTAAGGAAAAATATTTTAATAACTTAAAAATATTTGAAAAAAATTAATTTAAAAAAAGTTAAATTTCTAAATAATTTTATAATTTTAATTTTCAAAATAAAATTTTCTATAAATTAATTTTTGATTCTTTCTAAAAAAAATTGATTTTTCAAGAATTAATGATCTTAAATGAAGTTTCTTTCCGCATCAGCGTTTGTATTTTAAGATTGAAAATATGAAAAAATAACTTTCAAGTGGAGGAACCACAAAAAAGTGGTATAGACAAAAAATAAATAGAGATCTTTACTTTAAAGTCGATTTCGGTTTAATTGAAACCACTTTAAAGTGACAAAAAAAGCACTTAAAATGTTAAGTGTAGTCTATAAGTATATAAGAACTCTGCGAGACAATGACAAAAAAAAATAGACTTTTCAAAGTTTGAACAACTTCGCCAAAAAAACGAATCTTTTCTAATTCAACCGGAAAGAAACAAAACCTAATGAAAATTGTTTCTATTTTTGAAAGAGTTATGAAGCAAAAATTGGAATAAAAATACACCAAACGCCTAATGCTGTATCTCAAAGAGAGCTATAGTCTTTGATTAGTGGTCTCCAAAAATTTAAAACTTGTTGAATATTCCCTAAATCCAAGCCAAATTTTAATCACAAATAAATTTTAAAAAAACCTTGGAAACTTAATATTTCAAAAATAAAAAATGTTTTGCTTTCAATTAATCGAGGTTTATTTTGACTAAAAAAATTTCAGGTAAACAAGTATGAGATAAGAACTTATTTTAATATCAAAGCTTTAGAATTTATATTAAAAAAATATCATATGACTATTGCAAAAATTTGAGTTTTTTTTTTTACATCAATTTATCTAATAACAAATTTTTAATAGTTTATTTTTAAAGTCTTTTAAATTTTAAGAATAAAAAAATTTATACAAATTTTATTCAAAAAAATCAAATTAATTAATATTAAAAAATAGTTTTCAAAACTGATAAAAAATATATACTTTTTAGTCGGAATCTGAGTTTGAACTTCGACTTGACGATGAAGATCGTTCTCTTGATCTGGACCTTCGATCTCTTCTCTTTCTACTCTTATAATCATTTCTATCCCTTGATTTTTTACGTTTTCTTGATTTTGAATCATCCGAGTCTGACTCTGTTTCCGAACTACTACTCCTTTTATTTTTTCGTTTTTCCTTTTTTTTCTTTTTTTTATCCTTTTTTCCACCTAAAGCGGAAAATAATTCGTCTCTTCCATATTTGTTAAGCAATTTAAGAAGCATATTGTCAAGTTCTTTTTTGTCATCAAACTCGAATATTTGTGGACCTTGAGTCATATTGAATTTTTCTCTTTTAATCTTTGTTTTATCCTCTCTAACATGATCATCTAAAATATCAGATTTGATCTCTTCGTTTTGTTTTTTGACAATTCGATATCCTAAAGCGGCCATTAAAGCTTGTTCTTCGAGCTCTTTTGCTTTCATAAATTCGCTTGTCTCTTTTTTTTCCTTTGAAACTTGTTGTCCATCTTTAGCATACCACATTATATCTTTGCCCTCTTGCCAGCGGCCAACAGGCGCCATTAGCGAATGACCTAAATAGCATTCTCTGTCTTTATCAGTTTTGACACTATCCCATGTAAATTGATCTCGACCACCACGAACACCACCTCGAGTTGGATGGTACATTTCTTTAATTCTAAATTACAACAAATTATGTAGTTTTATTTTTTTTTATTTTAAATAAACTGAAATAAAATAATATTGCCTATATATATATAGAAATTAAAGTTTTGATATTGCGACTAAATAAATGTCTGAAATAAAATTATGAAATTTTTATTTGATAAGTCAAAAAATAGACGGTTCTATGGTGTAACGGTTAGCACTCTGGACTTTGAATCCAGCAATCCTAGTTCAAATCTCGGTAGAACCTTAAAATTTTTTTTCTAAAAAACAACTCAGAAGAAAAAAAAAAGAAAATAAGGCCTAGAACACCGGGTATTCCCAAGCGGTCACCCATCCAAGTAGTAACCCGGCTCGACGTTGCTTAACTTAGGTGATCGGACGAGAACCGGTGCATTCAACCTGATATGGTCCTAGGCATTTATTGTTTGTTTAATTCATAAACAGGGACAAAAAAAAATTGCGTTTTTTACAGCCTAAAAATTGTTGCGAAATTGCGTTATTTTTCAGTCAAAAATTGCGATAAAATTGCGAAAAAATTGCGATAAAATTGTGAAAAATTGCGAAAAGCTGCGAAAAATTGCAAAAAAGTTGCCGAAATTTGCAAAAATTTTCGATATCCTATTAAACTTCAGTTTTAAGACAAATAAAAAATAATTCACAGGCTATTATAGAGCAAATTATCCTTGAGCTGCGTTCAAGGATGATTTATTCATCCTTTTTCCATAACCTTATATCTTTTATTTCAAACTGAAGAGTACCAAAACGTTCAAACGGAAAAAGTGATTTTATCGTGATTTTAATTTTATAAACCAGTTTTCATGTTAAAATTGAAAAACTTTTCAAAAAAGAAAAAAAAGTCAGAATGGGGATCTATCAAAACATAGAAAGGAAAAAATATAGAAAAAAGAAAATGTAGAAAAAAAAAATATAGAAAAATAAATATAGAATTTTTATAAATATAGAAATGTAAAAAATGTAGAAAAAAAAATATAGAAAAAAATATCGAATTCAATAAATGTAAATTGATTAATAAATTTTAAAAATTTTGATCAATTAAGAATCATTAATTTACCGAAAAAATTAGTTTTTATTTAAAATTGAGAAAAAAAAATTTTTTCTAGTTAATTTTCTTTTAATTAATAACTTTCTAATAATTAAAATGAAAATTATTCAAACAATTAATTAGTAATTATTTTTTTTGATTCAGGTAGATTTAACGGTAGACGTATTTCATAAAATTAAATTTGAATATTTTATAGCGGCTTTTTTTAAAATTATTTTTAAGTTAAAAATTTGACTATAAATTATTTTTCTATATTTTTTACAAATTTTCTACATTTTCGTTTTTCTACATTTTTTTTATTCTATATTTTTCGTTTTCTATATTTTCTTTTTCTATATTATTTTTTTTCTATGTTTTAATATACCTCCAGTCAGAATACTATACTTTCACTTTTATAAATAATTAAATTTAAATTAATTAAATTTAAAATTCTAGTATTATCAGTTTTACTTCAAAAGTCATTTTTTTTATCTAGTATCCACACTTTAGCAAAAAATTTTTGAAGTATACTGAGTCTTTTTCTATCCATTTTATGTTGCTCTCTATCCGGCAGAATATGTAGTTGATTAAAATACGTTCGAAATCCGACCATAAATCTGTTCGTTAATAACAATTTAAATGAAAAAATTGGAAAATTTTTCTAATGATAATACGAACACTTTTAACAAACCAAAAGACTTTTCATCTTCTTCGAAATCAAATTCTACACTTAAAACTTTTTTCTGATCATATTTTAATTAGTTAATCTTATTCTTTTATGTTCTTTCATAGAAGAAAGAGCTTTTAATTTAACTTTTAAAATTTAATTTTTTTAATTTTTTTACCTAGAAATAGTAAAAATAATACTAAATTTTGCAAAAATTGCGAAAAATTGCACGACACTAAAAAAATTGCGAAAAGTTGCGAAAGATTGCGAAATTGCGTTCGCAATTTTTTGTTGTCCCTGTTCATAAACTTGTATTTAGAAAGCTCTTTTATTATTGAAATAAACAAAAATTTTAATTATGTATCTTAAAGTTAAATCATAAAAGCTTTTAATTTAAAATAACAATAAAATCAAATTTTTTAGGGACCCTCTAAAACACTGACCCTTCCAAAAATCAAAATTTACTAAATAGAAAACAAAAATTTAAGAAAGTTGAGTGAATCGATAGATCTTTAACTAAACTTTTTTTATAATCTAAGTTGTTTTATTTTACAATAATTGTTATTTTTTGAATAAAAAAAAATTTTTACGGCTAATTAAAGACATGTTGTCAATCAATTTATCGACATGTTCTAGATAATATTTTTATCAGTGAAACAAAACTAAAAGAATTCGATCTAAGACAAAACTTGCTTTCAAAACAAGTAATTGGATTCGAAAATGAAAGATATTTTTTTTAAGGCACATCATGAAAAACAATATCTGTGCTGAAATCTTTAAAAACCTTCAAAGGCATTATACAAAATTTAGTCAATCAAAAACGTCTTTTTGCAAAAAAATTAATCTACTGAGTGATAAATTGTACATCGATTGTACTGAACATATTCACAAAACTTCAATTGAAATAATAAAACATCATTTTAAATCAACTAACATAGGCTTAATGGAATTCATAAAATACATAATAAGCTTGATTTTTTCTATTTATATAATGAACTAAATTTACTTTTAAAGTATAGAAAAAACTCTGAAAATTAAAAATAATATTTTTTATTCTTTCCTTTTATACAATACTATTTTTATATTAATTTTTCTTGCCCATGGGGCTTAAACTTATTTTTAAATAAATAAAATAAAAAAAATTTATGAAAGATCATGAAACACATGAAAATTCATAAGTGTTGATTAACTTTCACAAATGGAAGTTGTGAATGATCAGAGTTGTACAATTCGACAATTTAAACAGAAATCAATTTTGGAGAGAAAATATCCAGTTGAAAACATCAAGCAAAATTCCAGGTCAGTTGAAACTGATAAAAAATATACCATGCGTTTAAATCAAATTAATTGAGTCAACTTTAATCCAAAATTCTGAGAAAAAAGAATTAAACGTTACAACACGATATAGTGAATCGAAACAAATAGTCAAACTTCGAGAATTTACCAAATATTACCGAAAGGCTTTTTAAAAGTTGAAACATGTCAATCAAGATTTTCTTTAATTTTGATATAAAATAACTTTTTTATTTTCATATTCTTTGCTTATTCCTTTTATTCCCTTTAGATAAATAGACAGAAAATATTTTAAAAAATGGATTCGGAACAACGAAAATTCGGATTTCGCATGATCTTTTTTAATTTGATTCAGCAGTGGTGAAGCATTTGTTAAATGATGTCATAATTTTGCATTATTTTTAAAGATAAAATGATTATATTTTGGGATTGGACCGATATGGACAAGGAATTCGAAAGAAAATCCTAATTGACATGTTTTAACTTTTAAAAAGCTCTGAATTTATAAAATAAATTTATCTTTCAAAAGAAAATAAAGAAGAAGCGAGTTAAAATATTTGATTAAAATTATTTTTACTTAGAACAAATTGAAAAAAATATTAAATATCTTAGAAAATTTGACTTATTTTTTAGCATATAGTTTACGATTGTTAAATAATCATTGATTAAATTTCAACAAAAAAAAATTGATTAAATTGGGGAAAAAAAAATGACATTTTTTTATTTAAAAATATTTTCACTAGAACTTCCCACACAGGCTTATTCAGACGAACGAGCTTAATTTTTTATTGAGTCTTTTTTTTATATTTATTTATGAAATATGACATTAGCCTTCTATACATCAGACTTAATACTTAAAGTATTTATGTTTAGATTACGTGAAATTCAATATTTTCGCCTTTTTATTACCAACTCTGTCTGTCGAATATAAAATGATGTCAAATTTTTCATTTTTTATTTAAGTTTTCAAAAAGCATAAAAAATGTTTAAATGTGTAATCCTCATTTGTATTTTATTTAGCTTCGCACAATCTAAATATTTACATAAAAGACAAAATATTTGTGATCCTGCTATTGATCTAACACAAGTACCTGATAATTGCTCTCAATTTTTTCGATGTTTCAATGGATTTTTTTCCGTCATCACTTGTCCGAGCAACTATCAATTTGATGCTAGTGTTAAAATGTGCAACCCATCAAGTCAAGTTAATTGTGTGCCAAGCGGAAATCGTAAAAAATAAATCTAGCTTTCTTTGATTTTTTTTTGTTGTCACTCATTTGTATTTATCCTTTTAGAATGTTCAAAAGATCAAGATCTAACTCCAGTTAGATCTAATTGTTTTTCATTTTATCGTTGCAAAAATGGTTATTTGACTATCGAATCTTGTCCTTATGGATTAGCTTTTGACTCTTTATCAAAAATTTGTAACAATCCAGAAAAAGTTCCAGGTTGTGAACCAAAACCAATTTTTGGCACAGGTTTGAATTTCAAAAAATAAAGCTTTTTGTTATTTTCTTTTTTTTTTAATTGATTCATTCATGAAAGAGTGTACTGAAGTTGATGATTTGACTCAGGTACCAAACAATTGCGCTCAATTTTACCGTTGTGAAAAAGGATTTCGTTCAACATACACATGTCCAGCAGGAACAAAGTTTGATAGCAATTTAAAAGTGTGTAATTGGGCCGATCAAGTGACATGTGCATCAGGCTCTGGTAGTGGCGGTGGTGGTGGCGACTCAGGTTCTTCAACACCAAATACTTCTGGCAGTTGTACAAGTGCTGATGATTTGACTCAGGTAAGTGGTAATTGTGGTGCTTTTATTCGCTGTGTTAATGGTATTCGGTATGTACAATCATGTCCAGCGGGCACCCTTTTTGATAGTAATTTAAAAGTTTGCAATTGGCCAAACCAAGTCACTTGTCGCTAGAATTAATTCATCCTTTAAGTCATTTCTCTTCATTTACTAAATAAAGTTTTATTCAAAAAATATTCTTTAAAATTATAAATCAACTTGTAAATATTTATATCGAAAATATCCATTATTTTATATCCCTTTCAAGCACAGTAGAATAATTCTTGTTCAAATTTAAATTCCACAAGATGCCTTCATTTTTTTACATTTTGCGCTCACTGAAATTTTAAATAACAGGAATTTTGAAAAAATTCAAGACAAATATTTACATCCCTTGAACATACATAAATAAAAATCGAATTCGTGCAGTCAAGTCTTCTAATGTTAATTTACTTTAGACTCTAATGCATGCACAAGTCTAAATTAAAAAGAATAATTTTATTTACTAAAAAAATAAAATAAAACAAGAAAAATAAACTACTAATAAAATAGACGATTTCAGCGAGTATTAAATAAGATCTAATAGCTGAACACCTCTACATAAACTATGTATCCTTTGCTCCTTGATATGACAAAATTAGAATGTAAGAAATCACTGCGGTCTCTAGGTAAATTTAGGTCTAAATGTTGCTTCAAAATGATGTCATTTTTAAAAATAAGTTTTTAAGAATTGGAGGCTTATTCGATGATTATAACAGCTTTTAGAGCCCAGGGTGATTTGACACCAAAGAAAATCGATTTGCTTAAAGAATTGCAAACAATTTTTAAAATAAGTGTTGATCGACACAAATCAGAGCTTCGACGTGCTTGTAATGATGATAAATTGTACACAATAGCTAAACTTCTATCTCATGGTGATTGCGTTTCGACCGAATGGATAAAGCAATCTAAACGTAGTGTACCTTTGTTACCATCATTACAAAGTTCAAATAACTACTATCGAATATTAGCCGATCAAATTTTAAGTAAAGCCGAACCAGTTTTTAGTCTTTATCCCGAGGAAAATTCAAATAAAATAAAATGTAATGAAACATGTGTTCAAGAGGAAGATTCAGCCGATAAAAATTTAGTATTTCTTAAAAATGGTTATGCTGTTGATTCCAAATATGTTAAAGGTAATAATACGAAAAATTTAAATCTTTGGAAAATCAATTTAAAGGAAAATAACTTTTAGCATTTTAAATTTGTTAGTCAATTGATTCTTACCCAAAAAAAAACTTGTATGTCTCATGTTTTGTAATAAAACAAAAATATCTCAAATTCTAGCAATTTTTATCTATCTATGATTAGGCGAAAGGATTTCGAAATTAAGGTTTTTTTGCTTTTCTTGGAAGACTAGTATTCAAATCTTAAAATTTATAATCCTAGATCAATTAAAAAAATCTTTTTTTTGTTTAAAGCTTTTAAGCCGATTTTGTACAGTACAATCCAAAACAAAGTTAACGAAAACATGAACAATGTTTACGCATTGTGTAAACAGGTTCAAAGCAGTTTTGAAACAAAACCGAAACAACACATATATTTAAAAACATGTTTTGTTAAAAATCTAAGAAGAACACAATTAAAAATCTTGCTGTTTTTTTAGATTATACTTTGAGATTGCTCTGTTTTAACAGTGTTTAAACCAATCGTTAACTTTGTTTTGGATTGTACTGTACAAGTTAACATTGGATTAACAATTTCATTTAGTAATTTCTAAAAACACTGTCGATATTTGAAGCGATTTTTTACGTAATTTTTAAAAAACTTTATTAGAAATCTTTCTCTATTTATAATGGAAAACATGCCTTTTTTATTAAACTAAAAATCTGATTTCAAACGATGTACAAAATTTTTGCTTTTTTTCGAAGACTAAATTTGTAATTTGCGAAAAATTACAAGCTTACATAAATTAAAAAGGAAAAACCTATGAGTTGAATTTTCTATATTGTAGGTATATTTAAAAAAATTTAAATTCTTAATATTGTAGTGGTTATTAATTTGTAACGTAAAGTCAGACTTTTATCGTCATATCACATCACGTTACAAATTAATAACCATCACTGTATAAAAAAAAGGAAAAACTATTTTAGCTTCGAACATAAGTTAAGAACGAAACTTTTATTTGTTGGCTTTTCTCACAAATATAAAAATGGTAAAACTTTTTGAGAACAAAAAAATATTATTATGGCCAAAAATTCAATATAAAATCATTCGGAACAGATGTAAAGTTTTATGTAAAAAAATTATAAAAGCTGGAAAACCAAAACATTTAAGCATGCAAACTTTATCTATAGACCTTTCTACTTAAAAAAAAAGGGGTCGTACAATTTTGAAAAATTTCGATTTTATACTGATAATACTATCGAGTGATTACGCTATTCAATTCGAAACCAGAAAAATTTATCTTTAAGCATGTTTTTTAAATAAACACTGTTGGAGACTCTAACTTAAATAAAAATCTTAATTTTTGAAAACCTTAAAAAGAGGCTTCTCCAATTGTAATTAATCACTTGTCAAACATATTTAATTTCCTGTTTAAACAATTTTTAATTTTTCATAATTTTCTTAAAATATTTAACTAATAAATTTTTTTTTTGTTTCTTTATTTCAGTTGAAAATACTCAACCAAGTGAATTTATGAAACGATTTGAATCATCCGATTCTTCAAACAGTAAAACATTTTTAAATTATTTAATACAAAAATTCAAATCCCAACAACCAACAGAAACTCCCATAACCGAACCGGAACCATCAGTTCAAAAAACAGTCACTATACAGTCAGAACAAGATAAACCAATTGTACAAGAAACTAACAAAGTTGAAATAGAGACAACAAATAAAAAATTAGAGACGAATCCAGTCGAAATAGTACCACAAAATTTAATTGAAACAAGTACAGTAACAATAAAAACAGAAAGTGATATTTTTAACGGGACCTTAAACTCATTGGACTCGAGTTTAAAACCACAGACTTTAATACCAATTCAAATACCTATACAAATTCAAACACCCTCTAGTCTTAAACTTAACCAAAATCACATGATTAAGTTAAATCCATCTCAAACAAAGACTCCTAAGCTTTTAATACCCGCCAAAAATACTGTAAATCCACAAAAACTTATTATTTTACCCTCTAACTCGAATACAAATGGCAATCTTAAAATTTTGACAATGACTCAACAAACTCAAAAAATACTCTTAAATGTGCCTAGTGTGACCAAACCAGTTGATTCATTAAAACGAAAAATTAATGAGACATGTCTTAAAAATTCCAGCTCGAATTCGAATTTAGTTTGTTTAAAATTGGAAAATTTCAATGAGGAATCGAACTCGAGTACAAGTTCTAGAAATGGTTTCTATGATTTTAATGGAAATCCTAATAGTCTATCTATAAGTAATAGTGGTAGTAATAGTAAAAAAATAAAGCTTATTGAGTTTAATCCAACTCAAAATTCAACAGTTATTAATTTAATTAAAGCAAATTCAAATACGAATTTGGCAAATAGTGATTGATTTGGTGATCGATTCATCATCTACCGTTATTTAAAAAATAATAATATATATAATGAACGAAAAAAATACAATTTTTTTTTATTTTAACAGCCTTTATTTTTATTCATCGTATAACCTTAGCCTTATGTTTTATTATTTTTTTTTGGTCGATTGTTATTTTTTTAGAAAGTATTAAATTAACGAAAAAATGTTGAATTTAATTAAATTTGAAACAAAAAAATATATTGAATTTTGAAATATAAAAATTGTAAATAATTTTGTAATTATTACATATATATATATATATATATTGGTTTATATTTTTTTCTTATTTTGAACGGAAGTATTATGGAAATCATTCGAAAATAAATAATTTATATTCTAACAAAAATCTTCAATGTAAATTTACTAATATAAACGATTAATAAGATTGATATTTTATAAGAAACTTTACTAAAGTTTTGATACTTTTTGATCAAAATATACCAAATATTTTTATTATTAAGTTTTGGTCTTAGAAATTCTAATTTCAACCTTTTTTTAGGGTCTTTTGATAATAAAAAGAAAAAGTCGCTTTTTAGCAAAATTACGCAAATTAGCTTGAAATTTTTCACAATCTTAAGCCTATTCGGCTAAAACTTGGAAAAAACGAAAGATGAGGCTTTCTTTCTTATATTCAATCTCCATTTTCCGACATTGAAAATTTATTATCTTCTAAATGTTTATCTGGTTTGTCAGGAGCCTTTTTTAACGGTTTTTTCTATTGTTTGAATTAGGAAAAAAGGATTTTTGATTTATGTGAGAGAAACAATTACAAGACAAGATTTTGATGGTGAATTCATTGAAAATTTGATTTAAAAAACTTTGAAATTATTTAGAGATTTTGTAATGCTGTAAATTTATATTTAACGATATTTTTATTTTTGGATTTGTTCTAGAAAAATGTTACATCCACCGAGGATCGAACCGACGACGCGTTTCGAGCTTCTTAGCTCTCTTCAGGCGGACATACGATCCACTCAGTCACGGGTTCACATTAATCTAGACCTCTTTTTTAAGTGTATACTATCATGAATTACAATTTTAATAACTTATTAAAATTGTAATGCATGATAGTTTGGACCAATTCTAGACCACTTTGGATCAATTCTGTTATACACTTTTTGTTTATTGAATAAGCGTAAAACAGAATTGGTTCAAAGTCAAAAAAAAAGAAGTTAAGTCAAAGTCACAGTCCGACTATAAAAAATTCTACAAAAAACTCAAGTCTAGCTTTGAATTTGAATTTAAATTTTTTCGAAGTCAAAGTTGGATTTTGAGTTTTCGACTCCTTCGCCTTATTTTCAAGTTTTGTCAAATCAGATTTAAATTTCGCTTTCTATATAATCTTACTAAAAGCTAATGGGGAATTCATAAGTAAAAATTTAAAGTCTTATAACGACTTGGCTTAAAAGGTAAGTATTTTTCAAAGTTAATTCCAGGCTTACACGAATGTTAAGTTCATTCCAACTCAGCATTTTAATTTTTTGGGATACATCGATAGGAGAATTTCTTTTACAATTCTTCTTTTATTCTATTCAAATTGAAAAAAGATTAATATAGAGGAACCCAACTATTTCAACTATGCTATTATTCTATTCTAGACCCCTTTCAACTATTCAACTATTACTATTCTAGACCCCTTTCAACTATTTCAACTATTCAATTATTACTCCTCTACACGCCTTTCAACTAATTCAACTATATAACTAGTACTACTCTACCACTACTTTCCTACTACCCTAAACCCCTACTTCCCTCCTCCTAATTTCCTAAGCCCCTACCCCTACTTCCTTAAACCCATACCCCTAAGTCCCTACCCCTAATTACCTATTTCCCTAAGCCCCCACCCCTATTTCCCTACTTCCCTAAGTAATAAAAATAGAATAGTTATAATAGTTGAATAGTTGAAATAGTTGAGTAGAAAAATAGACTGTATCTTAATTTTAAATAGTTGAATAGTTGAGTAGATTTTTTTAAGTAGAAAAAAAAAATCCTGTCCATTATAGAAAATTTTAAATGGAACTTTTTTCCAGAGCTGATTAGGGGTGCACATTTACTTTACTTTACTAGTAAATGGTAAATTAAAATTTACTTTTTTTAAGTGAATTGGGTGAATAACTGGAAATATTCAGTTTTCCAAGAACCTTTGGTATTCCAAAATGGTTAGATTAATTTTGAATATTTTGTAATAGTCAGACACTATTACGTCTCTACTGACACTGTCAGTAGTCCTCATCTCTATGTACTTGAACTCTAGTTCAAGTACATTCATTTATATATAAATATATTATTATATTATTAATAAAGTATCATTATCATCGAAAGTCAACAGTTAGTTTAGTCTCTCTACCCTCACCCATAGAACCCTTTACCCAACTATTACATTGGTGATAGCGGTGTAAGCCGAAAGAAAAAAAAAAGTGAGAAAAAGAAAGAGAGGGAAAGTCTCAGTAAGCTAGAGAGGAGCGCGCACTCGATAGAAGAACGAGACTTTGCAATATTATTTTTTTTCTTAGTGCATATTTTTTTTATTGTTGTTCAAATAAAATACAGTGTTGTTTAATAAAAGAGAGGAAAGTTACAGTGTTTAACAGTTAGCTAAGTCAATAAAAAAAAAAAGAGAGAGCGTAAGAAAGAAAAATTAAGTCACGTGTTTATCAGCTAGCTAAGCCAAAATAAAAATATTAAATTAAGTTGCATTGTTTACCAGTTAGCTAAGTTACAAAAAAAAATAAGAGAGAGAGTAAGAGAAAAAAAAAAAGTCATATTGTTTATCAGCTAACTAAGCCAAAAGAGAGAATATTAAAGAGACGTCAGTAATTGAATTTTAGTGTTGTATTTTCAAAATTTTCAAGTTCAAACGCAAGAAGCGTAAGCCTAATAAGTTACACGTGTTAACAGAGTTAAGTTAAGCCAAACAATGTTTAGTAATGGAAGATTACAATTCGACGGTGAGTCGAAAGATGTTGACAACTTCATTAAGTTATTTATATATGAGTCCCTAATGTTCAATTGGAACAGAGAAGCCCAAGTGAGAGCGATTGAATGCTGTTTAGTTGGGAAAGCCTTACAGATATTTAATAATTTGACACCAATTCAAAAGAAAGATATTGATGAAATCATCAAAGCTTTGAAAACAGGTTGTAAAAAGTCACCAGACTTTTATTTGAATTTGTTTTACGCAAGAACATTGAAGCCTGACGAGTCAATAGCTACTTTTTGTCATGATATAGAGGGACTGCTTTCAAACGGAATGCCAGGTTTAGAAGAAGAATCCAAGTCAAGTTTGTTAAGGGCAAGATTGATTGCAAATGTTCCAGAAAACGTTAAGAATTTTATGGAGTTACTCAGCGACAAATCATGGAAGGAATTGGTCACAATTTTCGACAAGTCGGTCGATTATAAATCAATTATTTCAAAAGTAGACAATGAAGCAATTTTGGTTAACAAGTTAAACGCTGTCAATTTGATAAATTCAAAACAAAAGTTTAGTGGAATTTGTTTTTACTGCAAAAAACCAGGTCATCGCATAGTGGACTCTAGAAAGAAGCAGCTAGATGAGCAAGTGAATTGTTATGGTAGTCAAACACGAGATGATCCTTGTCAGTATTATTCAAATCAATCTAGCAGTACAGGTGTTCCGTGTAATGGTAGAAGAAACAATAAAGGATACACACGCAATGAAAGTGATCGAAGAGTTAGATTCAAAGAGAGTCAATCGTTTGCAATCGATGCGGAATTGGATCAATCAGAGGAAGAACATGAAGTAAAGTCATTAGAAGTAGCAGTCGAATGTAACCGATTGGAAGTTGAAAGCTTACAAAGAGTAAGTATTAGTGTCGAATTTAGCGGTTTAAAAACGAAAATTGAAATGTTAATAGACAGCGGGTCATCATGTTCGTTCATTAATCCAACGAAATTGCCAATACAAATGCAGAAGTACATAGAAAACTTAAAAAGCAATGAAGAGCAGATAGTTGATACAGGTTTTGAAAGGGCTAATTTAAAAATTAAATCAGCGTTAGCTACTAAACAAGCTGAGTGTTTAATAGGTGAAGTAGATCTTAGTACAAGCGACTGGGATGGAAAACATAAGTTCATATTTGCTGATGTTGCTGAAGCTGGTATTCTAGGTATCGACTTTTTAGTGAAGTTTGACGCAATACTTGATTACAAGCATAAAAGAATTACGATCAAGCATTCAAAAAACGAGCACATCAATAAAAGTGTAAGCGAAACGAGTGTAAATAAAGCCTGCAAAGTGAGTCAAGAACTAATAAGAAAAGAAATGATATCCGAACTAGCACACAGAGAAAAATTTTTGAAAATTGTGTAGTCTTTGAAAGATGTTTAAACAAAGTTGACGAAAAAGGTGAAGTGTCTTTAATTGGTATAAACCCATCTGATCAAGTTGAATTAGAAAGTGGTTCTAAAATTGATTTTCTACAAAATTTTGAAAGAATGAACGAAAAAGCTCCGCTAGAAGGCAAGCTTGAAGAGAAAATCGATCTCTCATATGTGAAGATAAGATATTTTAAATGGATTGAAATTGAAAAAGTTGTTTGGCCAGATTTGATTCCATATAGTCAGGCGCAAGCAGTGCAAGAAGAAACAACCAAACAAATAAAGAGTGTGTTAAGTAAAAAGTTAATACGCCAAAGCAAAAGCCCGTGTGATATTCTTTTTATCAAAGTTAAAAATAAAGCTGGTGAAATCGGTAAAATTGAGTTAAGATTTTGTATTTATTTACGAAAGTTAAGTAAAGCTTTAATTATAACGTTGCCAAGTATAGACGATATTATCAATAATTTAGGTTGTACTTGTTTGATCAAGTGTCTTAATAAGATAAGTGGTTATTGGCAGTTACAATTGTGTGAAAAAAGCAAGGAAAAGAAAGCTTTTTGTATTAACAACAAACTTTATAAATTTAGCTTATTTATTATATCGTTTTTAAACATATTTATTTTATCTTTAATTCTGTTTTTTTGTTATTTAAAAGCACCAAAGTCAGCTAAGTAAGCTACGAAAGTAGAGAAAAAAAAAGAAATGTTTTTTAA
>NTPY01000139.1:504364-535356 GCA_002922825.1 Brachionus calyciflorus
TCAATTTTATGTCTAATCCAAAAAAAAATTAGATTTCTAGTTTAATCGTGCCTATTTTGGTGATAAATACCAGATGTCTTAAACTTTTTGGACAAGCAAAATAAACATAAATTTTGGGGTATATTTTTGATGCCTTGAATTTTTAAAAGGTTTAGACCGACTGGCGAAATTAATAGTTGAAATTATCAGTATTGATCTGAGGTAAAATAAAAAAAAATTTTGGGGAGCCCAATAACGTTATTATACCACAAATTTTTGTTATTTTAATTAAATAATGCAAAAAAAGATTAATGTTTTAAACTTTCCGGAACCACTGTATATGATTCCTTTCCTACTAGGGTTTATGACTTGGGACACTATACTCTATCAATAAACTTTTTTACTTATCGTTCAAAGAAAAAATCATTGCAAAAAATATTCAATACATACAATTTCTGTTTGGCAAAATTATTAGGACTTAAACCTATTTAAGTCCTAATAAAAAAAAAGAACTGAGTTTGGTTTTTACTGGCCAATTTTTAAATCCGATAACATATCCGGAATGGTCTAACGAGAATCGACTATATTAAAAACAGATCAAAAGAACAAGTTGATATTGCTTCAAATATTATAAGAAATAGCTTTTATTTAGGCAAGAGTTTATGGAGTAACCAAAATATTAATGCCGATTTGGATGATATTAAAATTTAAAAAGAACTCGATTTGGACAAATAATTTCAAAATTTGGTAGAATTTAAATAAAATTTAAAAATATCATTTTTTTCTTTAGTTTATTTATAAATTAATTTTCTGATTAAAGTCTTAAAGAAAAGTCCCACTTAATAACCTTAAGCTTCAAATTGACTAAATTATTTAAGAGCGAAAAAAATGTAAATTGGCAATGTTTATTCAGTTCTAAAGTATTTCATGAAAAAATATTACCAACAAGTTTTAACTCCAAGTATAATGGCTCTTCTATTGATTTTTATTAAAATTAAATATTAATTCATTTCTATTTTTCTTTTTGGAAAAGTCTTACAATTAAAATTTCAAAAAGTTTTATTTTGAAAAAAATGTTTCTAAAAATCTTTACTATTTTATTTAGTTTTTACTTTTGGGTATACTCTGTTGAGCCAAATATTTTAGAGCACAAGTTCGATTTTTATAAAGATAAAGGAATTTTTTCGTCTAATTCTCATATTATGTCACTAAATCGAATTTTAACTTATAACGGGGAAATCGATTGCTTGATTCAATGTAATAAGATAAAAACTTGTTTATCCTTGACCACGAAAATCAACCCTAACAGAAGCGTTTTATGCCTTTTTTATTATTTGCCTCATAATTTGACTGATTTATTAGTTTATGTTCAAGATTCAGTTGTTTACAACAAAAAAGGTATAGCTTTGATTTTTTTTCTTGTCCAAATCATGGACTTACTACTTGCTCGTTAAAAAATGGAGATTTTTGACTATTTTTGGTTTAAAAATAAAAGTAAAAGATTTGCCAAATTCCCAATTTTCAATCGAAAAGTATTTTGAACTTATATAAAGCTGTTTACTATATAGTTGTTTTATATTAAAAGTGAAATTATAAGTACTTGATCTTAAGAATTTATTAATCGATAAATAAATTTTAAAGAAATAACATTAGGTTAAAAAGCTAAAATCAAAATAGCTAATGTCAAACAGCTAAAAAATTCAGGTAAAAATAAACTGAAAACGTAAATCAAACTAAGGACGGCGCCGGATTTCAATAGAAAAATGGCCTAAAATTCAATAAAAAATTGCTTGTTCTTTTTATTATCTGCAAAAATATATTTTCTTTCTCGGATGTCATTTTTTTTAAAGCTCTTGTAATTTTTTAAGATAAAATAAATTGTAAAAATTTAATTACCTATCAAAAATTTGAGTTAAAGTGAATTATCTATTAAGAAAGATTAAAGTTTAGCCTGGTAGAAATTGGTCACGCCAAGCAAGTAGCGTAAAAATATTAATATAGATTATTTACTCAAGTATTATTAACTTATTTACAAAATATCTAAACACTACTTGCTTGCGTCATTAAAAGGCCGATTTGTATAAGAAATCCGACACACTCCTTTGATTAAAATTTATTATTAATTAAAAAAAAATAAGCTATTTTAATACTAGCTTAAATGATACAACGTAATGCCTTGCAAACAAATGCAAGCATTAGAAATCAAAATTTTAAGAATAAATACGCAAAAAGCTTTTTATAAAGCGATTGAAAAAACGCAAAAATAATAAAAACATTTTTATGTATTGTTGATTAGGTTGTTTCAAAATTCTTTTATTTTGGGACGTTTTAATTGTTAAAATTCTAAGTTTTAATGCAATGCGCTCCATAGCAAGGTATTACGGTAGCTATTTTGATTGTTGCTATTTTAATACAGAGCCATAAAATTTGGACTTGAAAACAAAATTTTTTAAAGTCATTTTGCATTCTTTTTAATTTAGTTAATTACAATTCAGTTTTTACTGCTATTGATTTTACTTTGCAACCAACAGAAGTCATTTATTGGGTGAGAAAATCTAAATATTATATAGTTAAATATTCAATTGTAGACCTTAACATTTTGATAAAATTAAGTAGTTTTGTTTATAAAGAATAAATTTATTAAACTTTTTTAAAAATTATTTTCTAATAAAGGTAATGATTCAATTAGTGATAAATATTTTAGAAACTCAACAACAAGCTACTTAAGAGAGGAGTTGAATTATACTTTCGATGATTGTGAGAATCTTTGCATGAATAATACTGAATGCTATCATTTTACACTAATCAACGAAACAAGTGAAAATAAAACTCAATGTATTTTGAGTCAATTCACACCTAACCAAAATATCAATAATATTAGCCTATGTCCGGAAAATGCAATATGCAATAGTCTTATATCAAGTAATGGACTTAAAATAAATTCACATATTCTATTTAACAATCATACTTTTATTTATTTAGGTAATGTACCATTTCAACAAGTACATCGTTATTTACGTAATAATGATACAGCAAGATATTATACTTACATTGCTTTTTTTGATGACATTACTGGTATTTGGACGAATTGGATTTGGCCTTAATAAATTCCGTTAACTTTTTTTCAAATTAAAAAAAATTTGAATTTTTCATAAAATTTTATTTAAATTAGGTGTGTCATTAATTTACTTATAAAAATAAATTTTTGCTGATAAATTTTAAATGACAAAAAATAATTTATGTACTGACTAATTAAATTTTATCTGATTAAAAAATAATTAGTTACAAGAAATATTAGTTAGAGTTTATAAAACATTTTAAAATAAAAAAGCAATACAAGAAAAGATTTATTCATGTTTAAAATTTTTATTAATTAATCAAAATGTTTTTTCGGTTTTTAAAAACCTATTACGGTAAACATTTGATGTCTTTTTAAAGTAATGTAATAAAAAGCTATTTCTAGTCTAATTGGAATATTGATAAACTTTAGGATCAATCATTTCGACACTAATATCCCATAATCTTTTTGCATCTTGTTCATTTAAAGCAGCTTTGGATGGCTTCTTTATGTTACAATCACTAAAATAATATCCATTATATTTTGGAACCTCATCATCAATTGCACAATATATAGTCGTAAGCGAACCTTCGAAAGGGCTTTTGGTAAAAACCATATATAACAAATAGAGGAGATTCACAATTATTGGGAACAAAAAGCATACGCTCTTAGCTGTGTATCGAAGTATCTTTAAAAAAATTACATATTTTTATAATAATTCTTAGTATATAAAATTTTCAAAAATAATAGTTGATTTTTTATTGAAAAAAACAACAAAAGAATGCATAAAAATAAAAAGATAATGAGATAAATTCTAAAAGGAAGATAGAATGTTTTAAGACGACCTTCTGCCTAGATTTGAGCATATTTTGTATAAAATAATGTCTAAATATTTTTCTGATTGTATTGGCGCAATATTTTTAATTTTTAAATAGTCTTAATTTTTAAATAAAATTTTTATTACATCTGTTCTCACTACTCCTGGATTCAAACAAACACATGTAACACCACTACCATCCAAGCGTTTAGTTAATTCTTTAGTAAACAAGATAATTGCCAATTTACTTTGGCTATATCCTTTCATTATATTTATTCCACCATTAAAACTATTCCAATACATTTTGGCAACTTTTTAAAAAAATTAAAATTTTTTCTTAAATTTTTTTATTAATGTAAATTACTGTAATGAATACAAGAAGAGAGTGATACAATGCGACTTTGAGGTGTCTTTTTAATTAAATCTAAAAGTAAATTTGTCAGTAGAAAATGACCCAAATAGTTTACACCAAAATGCATTTCATAGCCTTGTTTAGTTCGCCATGTGGTCGGACAACCCATGACTCCTGCATTATTTACTAAAATATCAAGTCTATCAAATTTGGATTTTATTTTGCCACAAAAACTTTTAACTTAATTCAAATCAGCTAAGTCTATGAATTCATAGTCGACTTTTTCATTTCCTGTTTGACGTCTTATAATCTCGACCGATTTTTCTGCCTTAACTGTATCTCTACATGCTAGAATAACATGAGCACCGCGTTTAGCAAAGTCTAGAGCTGTTTCGTAACCGATTCCTGAATTAGCCCCTGTTACTATTGCTATTTTACCATTTAATTGTTTGTTAGACTCATACCTAGCACCACTGAAATAAAAACGATTTGCCAAATAAAAAATAATACTCAAAAAAATTCCATAAATAACTATTTCAGCAAACATTTTTGACGTTTATAGAAAGCTTGTGAAACCCCTTGAAAAAAATACTTTAAAACTATTGATTGGAAAATTTAAATAAATGAATATTTATTTATAAATTAATAGAATTTTTATCTTTTCAAAACAAAAATACTTTTAAAAAACCTTTCGATAAATTTAATATTTGATGATAAAAAAATATATTTTAAAGTCTTTGGAGTAACACAAATATAGTTAAAAAAATAAAGAAATTAATGTTTTTTGATAAGTAGCTCGAATATCCTTAAGTTCAAAAAGAACTTTTTTCCTACGATTTATGTAATTTAAATGATTTTTGAATTAATAAGAAAAGCATTTAATAAATACCGTATAACCTTGCGTGGGATCGCATGCAGTTAAACCCAAAATTGATTTTAAGTGCATGTATTACGTACCATCTCTCCCATTTTAACCCAACCCTATTAACAACGGTAGCTGAATTGAAAAAAATCTTAATTTTTGTACGCATCTCGAGACAAATCTATATAATTTTGAACTTAAGTGATTAGAAGAAAAAAAATCGCTTGTAAAGCTCTTAGAGAAACAAAAACCTTCTAAGCTAAGCTTAATCATCGTCACTAAATACAGCACTTGCTTTGAAAAATAGGCGTGAGCGTTACCGTTCCCATAAGTGTTGGTTTAATTGTTGAAATTTATTAGTAATTTCTACTTTAATAATGAAATTTATAAGAGGTCAAGTTTTCGTGAAGAAAATGAGCTTTCTTTTTTGCTTAAAACATTGGCAAAAAATATATTACAAATATGGTTAATTTTCGTTTTAAAATATTAAAATTTGCTCACGGTAACGCTCACGCCTTTTTTTCAAAGCAAGTGCTGTATGGAATTAGAACAATCGAAAAATATAGTAAACAAATATGAAATCAAATACAAACAAAAACTAATAATGAATATCCTGACATAAGATAATTTAAGTAGTAAGAACAAAAGGTGTCGTAATGACAAAAGGTGTCGCTGATTATATTGAAGCTAAAGGCCGTACCCAGTCTCTATAAAGTGTGATGAAAACATGTTAAAAATGTTAAAGTCACTTGCATTTTAAATGTGCTATATCTTGCATGTAACATGCGTTAAATAAAAACATGTGTCATGTATTTAATATTAACATGTCACATGCGTGCGAAAATGCAAATGAGAAATAAGTGTCACACACCAATTCTTTTTGCATTTAAAATTTGATTTAATTTTATATATATTTAGTTATTTCTACATAATTTAATTACGTGTAAATTGCAATATTTTGTATTTGCTTTTTATTTTATTTCTAACAATTTTTTAATATAAAGTATTCAGAATAGGTTATCGGAAAAAGAAAACTTGGCCAAAAGTCGAATCTGGCAAATTTTTTTCTCTCTTAACAAAATTGAAATAATTAAAGATAAAAATTAAAATTCTCATCGGATAGTAATCAAAAAAATACAATTTTTAGATAAAAAATTTTTTGACGCTTAAAGTTAAATAAAAAATTACTAAGCTAATAATGAAATGATTTAGTTTATTTTTGTAAAATGCCTTATTAAAAATTGGCAATATAGATTTCTCGTTTTTATTTTTTCTCAATTTTTCCCCTTTATGAGTAATCAAAACATAATTGAAAAATATAGAATTTGAAACACCATTCCTTTCGAAAAAAAAAACAAAATTACTTTAGTTTTTATTTAATTCTTAGTGTTAAATTTGTAAGAAACGTTTTTTTCTCGAACCTTGACTCTCTGTCCCAATCAAGTAACTTAACCACTAGACTAAAATATAAATAATTAAATAATCCATATGAAATTATCGGTGTTTTGATGATAAATAAAATTTAAGAATGCTTGATTCAGATGGTCTTCAAAGTAAAACCACTTCCTAGAACATTAAGCCCTAAATTATAAAATTATGTTAAAATTAGTATAAACAAGGATTTAAAAATTTTTTTTTTTAAATTTTGAAAAAAATATGTACTTACTAGTAAATTTCAATTCGTCATTTTAATTCATTTATATTTTAATAGCTTTTATAGAAAAAGTTAAAAAGTTTTTTTATGAAGTGCTACTAATTGTAACAACTTTGCTCCACTAAAAATATAGGTCTCCAAAAACGTTACAGATTGCATACGGAACATTTCTCTAAAACGATCAAAATTTGAATTAACTTTTTGCGCACATACTTTTTTTAGGGGTAGCATAATTGTTACATATAGTAGCAATTACAGAATAATTTTTTCACTTACCGTTCATTAGGTATAACAATTTGAAATAATTGAATTTTTCTTTACAGAGCCTGTTAAGATTCAAATAATCTTGATAAATATTTTACACCAAAAAATAAGAAAAGAATATTTACTTACATTTTAATTAATTAAAAAATTAAATTTGAACCTTTGATACACTGTAAATATTTTGAGTGGATTTTTGGAAAAAAAGTCACTTTAGAGTGGAGTTATCAAAATTTTTTAAAAGACCACAATAAAGTAGCTTAAATTTTCACTTTTAAGTGAATATTTTCATTTTTCTTCACATTAAAATGGTTTCTACTTTAAACTAAAATTTTATTCCACTTTTAAGTGACTACAAAAATCACTTTAAAGTGAATTTTTTTTTGTTCTACACTTTAAAGTGATCTTCACTTAAAAGTGAAAGTTTTTTTCACTTAAGAGTGACTAAAAAAATCACTTAAAAGTGAAGTCAGAAAGGGTATTTAAGGAAGAAGATTTTTGATTTTAAAAAACTTTAAAAAAATAAAATTTTTAAATCAATATTTTTATTGGAAAAAAGGACGAACTAAGTAATTTTATAAATTTATTATTTGTATATTTTTTTATTTCTATTTCTAAGTATAGCTAAACAACAAACTTGGATTCTTTCCAATAAAAAAAAATCCTCTTAAAGTTTCTTTTCAAGTGAGTAATCGTCTAAAATATTTGCTTGATTTTTAAGACTTGTCATACAAAGAGGTTATTCGGTTTTTATGACATGGTTTTAAAACATTTAAAATGTTGTTGAATTATTTGAATCATTCCACTAAAAAAGAGAATTTAAGTTATAATTTTTAATTGAAATTTTATAAAAGGCTTTAGCGACGATTTTCTCATTAAAAAATTTGCTTAATAATTGTCTTTTAAAAATTTTTGCTTATCTAACTAAAATTTTATACTTTTCGCTTCGTACAGAATTTAAAATTATAAAGTTTAAAAAAATTATGATCCCAAACATTAAAATTCTTGAAGATATATTGAAATACTTAAATAGTCGGTTCTTTTAAAAAAGCTATGAATCTTAAATTGTTTTATGAATCTTTAATTCCTTTTTATTAATTAACATTTTAATTATAATTTTTAAACATTAAAAAAAATTGAACTTTTATTTGAGGATAGTAAAATTATAATATATTCACTTTAAAGTGGAGTAAACACAAATAAGTAGAGAACATCATTTAAAAGTAGAGAATATCACTTAAAAGTAGAGAACATCACTTTTAAGTGTAGACCACAAAAAAGTGAAGTTAACACCACTTTTAAGTCGGTTTCATTGAAACCACTCTAAAGTGACAAAAAAACCACTTAAAATATTTACAGTGTAGATTCAAAGAAAAATAGACGAGTAAGATATAGTAAAAATAAAAAAAAATTGGAATATTATTGTAAGTTAATAGTGAAAAATATTTCTTTTAAGAGTTTCATTTGTAAAATTAAAAATATTGTTGTTCTATTAATTAATTGAATAAAATATCCTTTTTAAATAAACATTTAATAAAATAAAAAGATTTTATAATAAATTTCAATATAATTTGAACTTTTGAACTTTGCTGTGTAATTTTATTTAACATACACTGTAAATATTTTGAGTGTAATGAGTATTTCCCACTTTTATGTGTAAACAAATACACTTAAATCTGTAAAATACTTAAAATCAGCCAATCAAATGTAATAAAACGCTACACATTAAAGTGGGAAATACTTTTTTACACTTTTAACTGTAAAATAGGCTAAAATACACTTTTAAGTGTAATTTAATCCACTCAAAATATTTACTGTGTACACATTATTGTATAAATAAAAAAATTTTATTTTAATTCGTATTTTATTTTAAGTGACAATCTATTTTATTAAATATTCTAAAATAATTTTTTACACTTTATTACCGTATTTACCCGAAATTACCGTACAAAGAGCTTTTATTTAAATCTTTTGCAGAAAGAAAAATTTACCGTATTACCTCAAATAGAAGATCAGCCCGATTTTTTTTCATGTTCTTTTATTCGAAAATTAATCAAATAAGCAAAAAAAAAGAACAAAAAAAGAAATAAAAGCCTTGTATTTGAAGCATTCAATGAAAATCTGTTTCATTTAAACTCTATTTTTTTTTTTGCAAAATCTTTTTTTCAAAATTGCCTAATATTTGAATCATTTTTTTCTTTTATTTTTACTATTTTTACCCGCATTTCCTCAAATATAAGCTCATTCTATAACCCAGTCTCTTAAAAAAACGTGCCTCATGCGAGAGACCATATGTTGACACGCATGTCACACTTTTTTGTTATAATTTCATTAAAAAAGATCAAAAAAAGATTCAACTTTTTTAACAAAATTAATTTTCATTAAGTTTTTATCAAATAAAATTGAAAATTATCAAAAAATGAATTTTAACAGCAATTTAAAGCAAAATGTCACAAATATGCCAAGCTCTTAGTGTATCATGCGTGTCGCATAAACGAATTCAAATGCTTGTCGCATGAAATCTTATAATTATTTGTTAGTTAGATAGCCCAAATATTAGTGAAAATGTTTGGTCGATTCGGTGATTTAGACAAAATCTGTTTTAGTTAATTTCATTTTAAAAAAATTTCATTTCAGTTAAAATTTTTAATTTTTTATCATGATTTTAATCGTAAATTTTAAAAAGAAAGTCAATCATTAATTTTGACTTTAAATTCTAAGAAAATAATTTTTTTAAAATTACAAGAATAAGAAAATTAAAGAGATAATTGGTTCCACCAAATAAAAAAAACTTTAAAAATACATGCATTAAATATTTATTAATATATTTAAATGATTAAACTTAAAGTTCAAAAGTTCAAAAAAGATTGCAATTTTTAAATAACTTATAAGATAAAAAATACATTTTTATTCAGAAGAAAAAGAATCGCATATTAAAAAATTGATTTTAATTTTTTTATTTGCTGTAATCGAAGGATTGAATTTACACTTGAAAGATAGTCACTGTTAAATTATCGTTTTTAAATAATTTTTAAAGAATTTTCTAAAAGCGTCAAAATGGTAAATTTTATTTTTAAGTATTTTAAATTAAAAAAAAAATCAAACTAATTCACAATAAGAAATCAAACGTCGTTTTTTTAAACTAGGTATTGATTAGAGCTTAAAACCAAAAAGTATTTGTAGAAATAACATTAGGTTAAAAAGCTAAAATCAAAATAGTTAATGTCAAACAGTTAAAAAATTCAGGTAAAAATAAACTGAAAACGTAAATCAAGCTAAGGATGGCGCCGGATTTCAATAGAAAAATGGCCTAAAATTCAATAAAAAATTGCTTGTTCTTTTTTTTATCTGCAAAAATACATTTTCTTTCTCGGATGTCATTTTTTTTAAAGCTCTTGTAATTTTTTAAGATAAAATAAATTGTAAAAATTTAATTACCTATCAAAAATTTGAGTTAAAGTGAATTATCTATTAAGAAAGATTAAAGTTTAGCCTTGTAGAAATTGGTCACACCAAGCAAGTAGCGTAAAAATATTAATATAGATTATTTACTCAAGTATTATTAACTTATTTACAAAATATCTAAACATTACTTGCTTGGCGTCATTAAAAGGCCGATTTGTATAAGAAATCCGACACACTCCTTTGATTAAAATTTATTGTTAATTAAAAAAAAATAAGCTATTTTAATACTAGCTTAAATGATACAACGTAATGCCTTGCAAACAAATGCAAGCATTAGAAATCAAAATTTTAAGAATAAATACGCAAAAAGCTTTTTATAAAGCTATTGAATAAACGTAAAAATAATAAAAACATTTTTATGTATTGTTGATTAGGTTGTTTCAAAATTCTTTTATTTTGGGACGTTTTAATTGTTAAAATTCTAAGTTTTAATGCAATGCGCTCCATAGCAAGGTATTACGGTAGCTATTTTGATTGTTGCTATTTTAATACAGAGCCATAAAATTTGGACTTGAAAACAAAATTTTTTAAAGTCATTTTGCATTCTTTTTAATTTAGTTAATTACAATTCAGTTTTTACTGCTATTGATTTTACTTTGCAACCAACAGAAGTCATTTATTGGGTGAGAAAATCTAAATATTATATAGTTAAATATTCAATTGTAGACCTTAACATTTTGATAAAATTAAGTAGTTTTGTTTATAAAGAATAAATTTATTAAACTTTTTTAAAAATTATTTTCTAATAAAGGTAATGATTCAATTAGTGATAAATATTTTAGAAACTCAACAACAAGCTACTTAAGAGAGGAGTTGAATTATACTTTCGATGATTGTGAGAATCTTTGCATGAATAATACTGAATGCTATCATTTTACACTAATCAACGAAACAAGTGAAAATAAAACTCAATGTATTTTGAGTCAATTCACACCTAACCAAAATATCAATAATATTAGCCTATGTCCGGAAAATGCAATATGCAATAGTCTTATATCAAGTAATGGACTTAAAATAAATTCACATATTCTATTTAACAATCATACTTTTATTTATTTAGGTAATGTACCATTTCAACAAGTACATCGTTATTTACGTAATAATGATACAGCAAGATATTATACTTACATTGCTTTTTTTGATGACATTACTGGTATTTGGACGAATTGGATTTGGCCTTAATAAATTCCGTTAACTTTTTTTCAAATTAAAAAAAATTTGAATTTTTCATAAAATTTTATTTAAATTAGGTGTGTCATTAATTTACTTATAAAAATAAATTTTTGCTGATAAATTTTAAATGACAAAAAATAATTTATGTACTGACTAATTAAATTTTATCTGATTAAAAAATAATTAGTTACAAGAAATATTAGTTAGAGTTTATAAAACATTTTAAAATAAAAAAGCAATACAAGAAAAGATTTATTCATGTTTAAAATTTTTATTAATTAATCAAAATGTTTTTTCGGTTTTTAAAAACCTATTACGGTAAACATTTGATGTCTTTTTAAAGTAATGTAATAAAAAGCTATTTCTAGTCTAATTGGAATATTGATAAACTTTAGGATCAATCATTTCGACACTAATATCCCATAATCTTTTTGCATCTTGTTCATTTAAAGCAGCTTTGGATGGCTTCTTTATGTTACAATCACTAAAATAATATCCATTATATTTTGGAACCTCATCATCAATTGCACAATATATAGTCGTAAGCGAACCTTCGAAAGGGCTTTTGGTAAAAACCATATATAACAAATAGAGGAGATTCACAATTATTGGGAACAAAAAGCATACGCTCTTAGCTGTGTATCGAAGTATCTTTAAAAAAATTACATATTTTTATAATAATTCTTAGTATATAAAATTTTCAAAAATAATAGTTGATTTTTTATTGAAAAAAACAACAAAAGAATGCATAAAAATAAAAAGATAATGAGATAAATTCTAAAAGGAAGATAGAATGTTTTAAGACGACCTTCTGCCTAGATTTGAGCATATTTTGTATAAAATAATGTCTAAATATTTTTCTGATTGTATTGGCGCAATATTTTTAATTTTTAAATAGTCTTAATTTTTAAATAAAATTTTTATTACATCTGTTCTCACTACTCCTGGATTCAAACAAACACATGTAACACCACTACCATCCAAGCGTTTAGTTAATTCTTTAGTAAACAAGATAATTGCCAATTTACTTTGGCTATATCCTTTCATTATATTTATTCCACCATTAAAACTATTCCAATACATTTTGGCAACTTTTTAAAAAAATTAAAATTTTTTCTTAAATTTTTTTATTAATGTAAATTACTGTAATGAATACAAGAAGAGAGTGATACAATGCGACTTTGAGGTGTCTTTTTAATTAAATCTAAAAGTAAATTTGTCAGTAGAAAATGACCCAAATAGTTTACACCAAAATGCATTTCATAGCCTTGTTTAGTTCGCCATGTGGTCGGACAACCCATGACTCCTGCATTATTTACTAAAATATCAAGTCTATCAAATTTGGATTTTATTTTGCCACAAAAACTTTTAACTTAATTCAAATCAGCTAAGTCTATGAATTCATAGTCGACTTTTTCATTTCCTGTTTGACGTCTTATAATCTCGACCGATTTTTCTGCCTTAACTGTATCTCTACATGCTAGAATAACATGAGCACCGCGTTTAGCAAAGTCTAGAGCTGTTTCGTAACCGATTCCTGAATTAGCCCCTGTTACTATTGCTATTTTACCATTTAATTGTTTATTAGACTCATATCTAGCACCACTGAAATAAAAACGATTTGCCAAATAAAAAATAATACTCAAAAAAATTCCATAAATAATTATTTCAGCAAACATTTTTGACGTTTATAGAAAGCTTGTGAAACCCCTTGAAAAAAATACTTTAAAACTATTGATTGGAAAATTTAAATAAATGAATATTTATTTATAAATTAATAGAATTTTTATCTTTTCAAAACAAAAATACTTTTAAAAAACCTTTCGATAAATTTAATATTTGATGATAAAAAAATATATTTTAAAGTCTTTGGAGTAACAAAATATAGTTTAAAAAAATAAAGAAATTAATGTTTTTTGATAAGTAGCTTTAATATCCTTAAGTTCAAAAAGAACTTTTTTCCTACGATTTATGTAATTCAAATGATTTTCGAATTAATAAGAAAAGCATTTAATAAATACCGTATAACCTTGCGCGGAGTAGCATGCATTTAATTGATTTTAAGTGCATGCTTCGCGTACCATCTCTCCTATTTTAACCCGACCCTATTTAAAACGGTAGCTGAATTGAAATAAATTTTAATTTTTGCACGCATTTTGAGAAAAATCTATATAATTTTGAACTAGTGATTAGAAGAAAAAAAAATCGCTTGTAAAGCTCTTAGAGAAACAAAAACCTTCTAAGCCAAGCTTAATCAGCGTCACTAAATATGGAATTAGAACAGTCGAAAAATATAGTAAACAAATATGAAATCAAATACAAACAAGAACTAATAATGGATATCCTGACAAAAGATAATTTAAGTGGTAAGAACATGATTGAATCTACCACAAAAGGTGTCGCTAATTTGTTTTAAGTTTGAATGCAAATTCTCATTGTTGTCAAAATAAATGGCAGAATAAAAAATTTATCAAACTAAGAAACCTATTTTTATTCAGCTTAGCAATGCTTAAAAGACTTTTAAAGCATTTCTTAATAGGTTTTTTTTTGCTTTAAACTTGCTTAAGAGCTTTCTAAGACTTCTTAAGACATTGCACATGGGATGCTTAAGACTCTCTTAAGATTTGTTTAAAAACTTGTCAACTTATTTTAAAAATGTACTTTAGTTTGGCTGCTATATTTTAGGCTTGCGTTGTTTTTTGTTTTCTGTTTTTTTTGCCAGGATAGTCAATTTTCTAGGAATTTTTAAAAAATTAATTTATTGACGAAAAAAAGTCTAAAATATAAAAATAAAAAAAAAACTGAAGTAACACAATTTCCAAAATAAAACAGAGTTTTGATTACTCTATGTAATTATCCTATTGAGAAGAAAAAAATTGAGATTTCTCAAACAATTTCGTATAATTTGTCACATTTAAATTTAGCTTTATTCAATTCCAACTGATACTTATTCAAATCAACATTTAAATTTTTTAAATTTTCCAAATAGATTTCATTTATATGTAAAAGTTTATCTTCTATTTCAAATTGTGAATTGGCTTCTAATTCGCTTATTTTCAAGTTGTACTCATTTTTAATTATTTCACATTCCAAATCGTATTTCAATTTTAAATCAGCACATTTCTGGTCAAAATTTAGCTTCAATTTTTCCAAATCAGACTCTAAATCAAAACGTTTCTGTTCACTATTTAATCTCAAATTTGCTAATTCATTCTTTTGATTGTCTATTTCGGCGTTTATTCTCATACGGGTTCGTTGTTCTATGGAGCTATCTTGCATTTCTTGTAATGTCTCAGAGCTAGTATAACCATTGTATATTATTGATTTGACTCTAACACCATTGCGCTCAGATCTTTGTTTTAATTGAACGTACATTTTAAAATCATTTAAACTTGACGATGATTGATTTATGTATTCGTTTAGCGTCATTTTTGATACCATGCTTATAACATCAGCACAAATAGCACTTTAAAAAAAACTGTGATTCAAAATAAAAATTAATTTAAAGCTTGTGATAAAATTACTTAATAAAATCGGATATTGGATCTTGAGTTTTTTCCAACATTAAATCAACATTTATTATTTCATAAATGACCATAAGTTTAACTGTTATTAAACTATCGTCTAATGTTCTAACTTCTTTAACATGATAGTGAAAAAAGTCCGGTTTAATATTTAATATTTCGAATTTATGAGAATTAGGAGTCAAGTGTCCTTGTTGTTTAGGATCTTCAGCATGCCAACTAAATTGATGAATCCATTCACTTGATTTTGGCATAAAAATACAAGGACCATTAACCAATCTTCTATTGACTTCATTTGTATTTTGATCTCGGTCATAAACGACCAAAATCTGCGAATCATCTAACTTAAAAGAATCTTTCACTTGGATATTATCATGTTCAAAACGGTTATGCCAAATACATTCAGGACCTTTACGATGCTCAACATGACCGTCTATGTATTTGATAATTAAATACTCATTTTCATTAGCTACATAGGGCTTAAGCTTTTCGAGTTTTGATAATATAATAAAAGTTATTTTGGGACCATCTATGCGAGTAATTTTGCCCTCTCGGTTTACAATTATCGCTTTTTGGCCTTGGCGAATACGCTTAAAACCCATTTTTATTTTAGACTAAAATGTCACTGTAGCTATGATTAAAAAAATAGAATTACTTTTCTTTTTTCTTAATTCTAATAATTTATGATTATTTAAATTGGTTGAATAAAAAACGTAAAATGAATTTTCTAAGTAAACCAAGGATTATTTATGTAAGGTGAAGAAATTATTTTTGAAAAATAAAATTACTTCATTTTAATTAAAATCATGAATTTTGTGTAACTTAGTTAAAAAATTGATTTTTTTGATGCTAATTTTAGGCAGCTATGCTTATCAGTTTTTTTTTTAAATAAAATGTGACTATATTTTTCATGAAATTTTAATGAATACGTGCTTTTGAAAAAAGTAATTTTGTAAATTGAGTTGAGTTGAGTAATTTTGAATAAAATGATTTATTCATTTGACAAATATTTAAATTTAAAGTTATACTTATAAATTTCTTAAAAATAATCATACCCAATATCATACCTTTAAAAAATATGATTTTAAAAATTTCCATGTCTGATTGCTTTTTTTTCTAAATTAAAATATTATTGTGTGTGATTTTAGAAAAAAAAAGGTTTTTTCTTAAAAGAAATAATTTCTGATATTATTTAATAGGTTGTTTAAGGAATTTTTAGAAGCTCTGTTTTTAAAAAATTTTCAAAAGCAGTCTTTCAGAACAGTTTGTGTTCTGGAGCAAACCTTTTTATTTAATCTCTTGAGTCGCTACATAATAATATTGTTTTTTTGCGATAAAATAACGTTTTGACCACTAAAAAAATCAGCATTTAAGGGCGAAAATTTTGGATACCTGAAAAACAGACACCCCCCTTTTTTTTGAAAAAATGACACCATGGTGTATTTTCACAAAGAGACATGCCTAAATGACCATAAATATACCAAAATGTTCCTTTTTTCATAAATTTTTCAAAAACAAACTTTTTACTTTACAATATTTGTAAATTTTTACTTTTTTCGCCGAAATAAACTTTTTTTTTACAAACACAGTGGTGTATTTCAAAGCTACCTATGTAACACCACCAATTATTCTAGAAAATTAAAATTAGTACATTTAGTTACCTAAAATAAAAAAATTAGAAAATGCGCCTTTTATTTACTTGGAGGTATATTAAAACATAGAAAAAAAATAATATAGAATAAAAAAATATAGAAAACGAAAAATATAGAATAAAAAAAATGTAGAAAAACGAAAATGTAGAAAATTTCTAAAAAATATAGAAAAATAATTTTTAGTCAAATTTTTAACTTAAAAATAATTTTAAAAAAAGCCGGCAAAAAAATTCAAATTTAATTTTATGTAATACTTCTACCGTTAAATCTACCTGAATCAAAAATAATTACTAATTAATTTTATGAATAATTTTCATTTTAATTATTAGAAATAGTAGTTAATTTAAAGAAAATTAACTAAAAAAAATTATTTTATTCTCAATTTTAAATAAAAACTAATTTTTTCGGTAAATTAATGATTCTTAATTGATCAAAACTTTTAAAATTTATTAATCAATTTACATTTATTGATTTCGATATTTTTTTCTATATTTTTTTTTCTACATTTTCTACATTTCTATATTTATAAAAATTCTATATTTATTTTTCTATATTTTTTTTTTCTACATTTTCGGTTTTCTATATTTTTTCCTTTCTATGTTTTGATAGATCCCCTATTTACTTTACTCGCAAAATCGCTTTTTAATACAAATTACCTAAATTTTTAAAACACCATGTAAAAAATACCTAAAAAGATACAGGAAAAGCAAAACGTCTACTGAATGTTCAGATTTGGTTTTTGACATTGAAATCGTAATCTACATATATGAAAACCTATAGGCCGAATTTTTTTAGGGGGGAAAATTTTTTTTTTTTGAACTAAAGGGGTTCAAATTTCGAAAAGTATGTTTTATTCAAATTAAAAAAATCAAAGATTCATATGAAAAAAATTATTCCGAATTTTATCTCTTATCATAAAAATTTCCTAATTTTTTGTTGATGTTCATGGGAGCTTTACCAAATACAAAAATTTAAAAAAAAAAGGCTTTTCCGCTTTTTTACAGATTTTTTCCGGGTTAAAATATTTTTCAGGAAAAAAACCTTATGATTGAAGAAAAAAATTTTATGCTCTTTCAGAAAATGTTTGATTCTTTAATAAAATTCGGAATAATTTTTTTCATATAAATCTTTGATTTTTTTAATTTGAATAAAACCAACTTTTAAGGAACATTTTGGTATATTTATGGTCATTTAGGCATGTCTCTTTGTGAAAATACATCATGGTGTCATTTTTTCAAAAAAAAGGGGGGTGTCTGTTTTTCAGGTATCCAAATTTTAATACCGACAGCATGTTATAACAGTTTTTAAATTTTTTTGGAGGATATGTCAAATTGAACCCTTTTTCCAATAGTAAAGCCAAACATTCGACTTTTTTCTCAAAATTAAGTTTTATTACAATTTTAAATTGAGTCTAAAGTATTTTAATTGTGATATTATGGTATAAATCGAAAAATTTATCAGTCAGCAGGTGATTTTCGTCGGTTATTTTGCTTATTTGGATCTTCAAAAAAATCATTTTCCCATTTGTCATTGATTTTCATAAAAAAATGTGCTTTTCCACTTTTTGTTTTTGTTTGGAAGAAATTTTTTTACATATTTTTTAAGATTTTCAATTTTGAGTAAAAATACAAACTACACTTAGAAAAAATCAACTTGGTATTTACTTTATGTTTAATATGATTTTCATAAATTAACCTGCTCATGAGGAATAAAAATTTTTAAATCATGCTAAAATCGCAATTAACTGCTTAGTACAAAAAATAAACCTAATTCTAGAAAATAGTATAAAATTAAATTTTTTAAAAATCTTTTTGAAATTAAGTCTTTTTTTTTACCAGGTCAAAAAAGTCTTTTCGTCAAACTAATCGATATGCTTTCATTTTCTCCTTTGTGGCTAGCGTTTTGATTTAATTAAGTTGAAAAAAAATTCAAAAAAAAATTTATTTAAAAATAATCAAAAAGTAATTAATTAAAAAAATTTATTTAAGATTTGAACTAGATGTAAAATTTGAGTTATTTTCTTTAGTAAAACTGACGTTAAGCGATGATTTATCTTTTTTAAATGACGTAATTAATTTGGTAAAATTTGATTTTAAATTTGACTTGTCATTTTTATTAAATCCATATGAGCAGAATATAAACAAACCTTGAAATGAATTCAATAAAATATACAAATACCATAATAAGGAATATTTGTCATTAATTATTGAACTTATAATCCCAAGCAACCAACTTATACCACTCAAAATAAATAATTTTGAGTATAATAAAAGTCTTGATTTTTCTTGTTTATTATTCGAGCAGGACATATTATCTTTGGTAACATATTTTAAAGCCAAAGAATCCACTTTTTTAATAGAATATATACTATACACAAAAAAGAATATGTTAAGCATTAGAATAAATGAGATTGGTACGATAAAAAAAATTAATAGATCAAGTGAAGATGATATGAAACAGCTTTTAAATCCATACGAAAGTCTACTGGGATTTTTAATTTGTAAAATTATGACTATACTCAACGGTAAACAACAAGCACAAACGAGATATCTAACAAACAATGAATCACTACTCTTAATTGTAGTATGCTTGCGAAACATCTTAAATAAATCATAAGCCATTATACTTGTCCAAAGAAAATATTTTAAATAAAAAAAATGAGTAAGCATACTAGCCAGATAACATGGTAGTATAAAATAAACATTATTTAAATCCAAAACATTTTCTATATTTATTTGACATGAAGTATTATTTATAAATTTTTTCTCAATGTAACTTTTGGTCAAATACATTGATGTTAAGAAAAATATTTGGGAAAATATTAATGATAAACTAAGCATTATTAATATTTTACCAGGCAAATTTTGATGCAATTTATTTCTAATATAAATGAATAAGAGTATAATTAAACTTAAAATTGACACCAATTGTCCAATTATGGTCAAATATTTTTTAACATTATCTTCATCTAGCATTAAATTACATTTTTCATCGTTTAAATTTTCCAATTTTAGCGTCTTATTGTAATCAATTTTAACATTATTTAAACTAATGTTAAAATTAATTGTCAATTCATCGTTTAAATTGGACAGATCGAACAATATTTGTAGACTACTTACAAAAGATGTATACCTAATTGGACTAACACACTCTAAAACATCAATATTTTCATCATTACAAATAGCGCAGTGTTCATTTTTGTAAGTAGTACCAAAAAACGTATACCTATAAGCAGTGTAATTGTGGCAATATTCAATAATTGTTTTGTCTAAATAATTAGTGGGACATGTTTTAACAGGCATTTGACAATATCTAGGATTGGAATTTTTAGGGGGTATAAAAAAAATATCAAAATAAGACGAATTCATGTAATCACCATTTATAAAATTATTTAGTTGATTAAAAGTAATACTTTTTTCATCTAAATTATTTTTTGATTCTATGGAAAATAGAGTTATATTTTTTAAGTCTTTAACATTACATTGAGCACAATAGATATTTTTAAAAAATAAATTAGTCTCTGGAGAAAAGACTGGTACTAAGTATGGCAAAAAAGTATCGTTAATATTTTCACATTTTTTTTTAATTTTAATTTTATCGTAATTCTTGGGACATTCGCCAATAGTATAAATATAATTCGAATTATCTATTCTGGAATTACATTTATAATTTGTTGGATTTTTTGTTTGTTTTGTGTCGTAATTTTGACAACAATCGTCGAATGTTTGACACTCGGTACAAAAGCAATTCATTGGATAATTAGGATAAGTAAAATGATTACAAAAATCATTGCAAATTTTCGACCATGAATCTTTGGGAAATAAAATCAGAATTAAAAAAATCAAACTAAAAAATTTCAAAATCATTTCTAAAATTTAAAAAAAAATTAATAGCTAAATTTGGTGAATCGAAATTGAATAAAATTTTATTTCTATTTATTGTTGAAAAGAGTTAAATTTAATTTAATAAATGAGAATAAAAAAACTAATCGAAATGATACTTTAGGGAAAAATGACAATTTTTTAATACTAATCAAATTTGACAATTTAAATAATCTCTAAACGTGATATTTTCATTCCAAAATTTTAAAATTGAATTTTTTAATTAAGATCTGCTGAGACATTTCTTTATTTTTTGTTGAAAAATTAATTAAAAATTTGAAAAAAAAAAATTCAATTCTTAATTTTAGATTGATCATTTTTGAATTTATATTCTCTAAGGTTGAATTAAATCTCGGTAAATTTGATTGTAAGGAATCATTTCTAGTTTTAAGAATCGATTTTTTTCAACAACAACTTCAATCACTTATGGAAGCGGTTCCCACTATTTTAAAATTATCCCTAAGTTTGATCCATGTTTGTCTAATCGAAAATGTAAAAATAGCTTTTACAATCCATGCATCTAGAAGCCATGACTTATAAAATAAAAAAATTAACGTCTAAATTAAAAGTAACTTATTTACAAAATTAGAAATTTTTAAAGAAATCTACGAAAGAAGTGTCTTAAACTGTAAAGCACTGAATTATCTCTTTTAGTTCTTCATTCTTTTCATTAGCCAAAAAATTATATCAGTTAAAAATTTTAAACTTTTCAGTTCTGCTAGTAGAAAATTACTCTTGAAAGATAAATTAATCATTTTTAAAAGGTTAAAATCAGCGATTAGATTTATTGCCCAAAAGATAATTTTTATTAATTTTTTTTCGTAAGGAATTACTAATTGAATTTGTTTAAAATAAATTTTCAATTTTTTAAAATCTATATAATATATAATAAATCAGAAGTATCTGATACAAAGGGTTTTTTTGTTAGAAAAAAAGTAAAAAGTTAATTTTTTTCTCTTTAATTTTAAGTTGAATTTTATTCATTCAAGAAAAATGATCGAAACCACAGAAATTTTCGATATTGTACATCAAAGAAAGTAATATATCCACAATACTAATTATTTATAAGATTACCTCATTTCTCGATTTTTTTTTACAAATAAAAGTAATATTAGACTGCTCTTAAAATCAAAAATGACGTAATCTTCGGCAATATCGCGTACTAATACATATGCATTCCTGGTTTTGGATTTTAGAGATTAAAACATCAAAATAAAAAAAACTGACAAAAAAATTTAAAATTCTATGTGTTAAAATTAAAAATTTAGTACAAAGGAAGATTTTGTATAAGGACGATATTTAACGTCAGATAACGTCATTTCTAGATTTTAAGAGGAGCCTTATTTTTCTAATAAAATTTTCTAATGATAGACTAAAATTACCTCCTTTCTAAGAAAATCGACTCGAAGAGTTTTTTGTTACTCTGGACCTTTTTACGAGAATGCGAAATAAACAGATTCTTATGGAAATTATTACCTAGATCCTTTCTAACATTATTAAAATCATGACTGGTGAAATTTGTGAAAAAGTGTTTTATCAACCATTAATTTTTTTAGATTAGACAAAAACAAATAATATTTTCTTTGTTTATAAAGGATAAAAACTTTAAATTGAAAGATTTCTCAAATTTCAATAAAAGAATTTTAAAAAATGGAGTCTATCTAAGGGAGAAAACCTAAAAGTCTCAAGCAGATCTTGATTCAATTTATTATAAATACATTCAATCACTAATTTCTTTTTAGCTTCTTTTAGACATTCAGCTATGATAAAAATTTCTATTTGAATATGCATTTTTACTGTGATTCTTAAGGTTCAAGAACTTCAAAACTTAAGTGCTATTTGAATTTCGTATTTTTGACTTGAAATTCGTAAATAACGTCCTTTGAAAAAATTTTTGTTTCCAGGGGTCTGAAAATAACTTACCTTTTAAAAAGTTGCTGTTATTTCAGACCCAGGTATTCAATGATAAAATTAAAAAAATTTTTTAAAATCATATATATTCTGAAAGAGCATAAAATTTTCTACATTCTGGTGTATATTTTTATTAAAAAAAAAAGGATGTGACAATTTTTATTATTGAAAAAAGCAAAAAAAAAACACTTTATTTAACTTTAATCGTATGTAGTCCCAGAGATAACTTTCAAGACACCTTTTTTTTTTTAAAACTAGACAAAATTTTGAACAAATCTATGGTTTCCTTTTTTGAATTTTAGCTTTATTTCATATAAATAAAGTCTCAAAATCATGTGATTTTATTTAAATTTTGAATTTTTGGATTATATTGATAATTTTTTCAATATTTTATTTACTTTTTAGTCTGAATCACTTTCAAATCCTAAAAAAAAATTATTATTATTCCACCAAAGTCCAAATTTTTCCGTTCTGGCACTAATAACGTAAGGGTATTTTGTAAGAAAAAAATTATTGATGTTGAACTGATGATCGAATGGAACTTAATTTTAAAACTGAGTTTGAACCTTATAAAAATTGACATTATTTTAAGCAAACAATTTTCTCACAAACATTATTATCTTGACCAGAACACAGTGATTCAGTCCACAAAAAGCTTTTACCTTATAATACTAAAACGATATTTTTTTACTTAATCCTAAAATTTTTGCCATTCTTTTTAAGAAAAAACACAAATTTCAATTCACAACTGTAAAAAGCGGATTTGCTTTTTATGCGATCACTTGCAAGAACTGGAATTTAATTTAAAAATTCTTCAAATAAAAATTGTGTGTTGCAGCTTATCAGATTTTCTTTATTTTGAAAAAATGATATCTTCTAAGCACAAAAAAATTGTGGTGAGCAGTCGTTAGTGTTTATGTTTTTTTAATGAAAAACCACTTATCAGCATTTACATTACATTGTTAATTTTTTTATCCAAATTTTTGTTCAAAAACAAATTTTAGATAACTATAGTGGTAAAAAGAAGGAACTGGTTCACAAATTTCCACTTGATTTATTTAGTATTATTAATTAACGCGCTTCAAGTGTTTTCACAAAGACGTTTATTCTTCTAAGTATACAGAATATAAAGTCAGACATCGATTTTGTAAACTTTCAAGGGGAACAATAAAAACTTTACCAAATTGAGGTCTCGTTTTTGTAACGAGATCTGTCAACTCTTCTTTCTGATTTTAACTTATTTGAAACGCAATAATTGAAAAAAAGACCGTTAATTAAGAAATATTTTTACCAAAAAAAAAATATTTTTGGCCTTTTTTACGGCTAAATTACACTTAATTCGTCGACTTTTTCTTTAATTAAAAGTTTAACAAAACTTTCTAAAAGCTCTTAAATAATTAAATATATTATTATCGATATTTTTATTGAAAACTTTTGATGATCAAAGAACTCATTAAACCTCGAGTTTTTTCCTACAAATTGATACCTAATTTGAAAAAATTGATATTTTTATTTCCAAAAAAAACACGGGACGACCAAATTTTGGGAGGCAAATTCAATAGGGTTTTTTTTTCAAAAAAAACCCTAAAAAGGGGATCTTCTTAGGATTGGAAGGTGAGGTAAGACTATTAATTTACCTTTTTTAATGGCTATTTATTTGGGAATGATTAAAGTTAGCTAACCCTTACTAACTTACTAACGTAAATGTTAGTTAAGTAAGATTTTATAATTCACTAGCTGATCCAGCCCGCAATCGCGGGCTTTTATAATAATAGATTTTTAAAAATTAATTGATTTTAATTTCTTTAATGAAAAAGTTTTCGCTTTAAGCTCTCAAAATTAGCTTTTTAAAAAATATTTAAAATAATTGATCTCAAAGTTTTTCGGTATCCTTTGTTCTGGTCAATTTTATTATATTTGTGATCATTTTTTAAAACTGATTTGACCAATTTTTCAAAATCAATTATTTGGCTTTATTTTTTTATTCTATTTGGAAGTTTAAAAAAAAAAGAGGCATTAAAAAATAAAATTACAATTTTTTTTTTTTTTTATATTACAAAAAATAACCGCTAGGTCAGCTGCTTGAAGGTTAAGCGCCCTTCTTTCAGCAACAAAATTTTTTACAACATAAATTAGCTGTTATTTTTAGATCTTTTACAATATTTAAAAATTTTTGTAGTAAAATTTTTGACTTTTTAATGCTCCGTTTTTTTTGAAAACTTGGCTATTTCTTTGTTATATATTTTGAGACCATTGTTCAAATTACTTGGGAGACATCAAATATTATATAATACAGTGATTTTTATGAAAGTGTAACGTCAACCGTAACTTTTGACTGTAACCAACATCTTAAAATTGAAAATTAAGTCGAATTAACATGGGTTACGGTTATGGTCAAAAGTTACGGTTGACGATTGACGTTACATTTTTATTAGAACTACTTTAAATATATAAAATAAATTATACAAAACTTTCTCTATTTCTAGAAGAAATCTAAAGTTTTATTCAAATTGATGAGTTCATTTTTTTATTATATATTTGTGATTGTCATTGGGGAAGTAAAGCCGTTCAGTTTAAATTTATTTCTTCGCAAAAACATAGTCTCAAAAAAGAATGATTTTGTTTGGATGTCGTACCAATTTTTTATTTTAAAAATAATAAATATGAAGCTGTACTGGTAGAAAGGTTACTTCTTTTGATGATTTCCTATGTTCATTTCATGGAATAGAAGAAAATTATTAAAATTTGCCTATTATTGTAAATAAAATAGGGTAAAAATTTTAAGCGTTTATTTTAAGCGTTTATTATCCGATTATTTCCATTTAGAAATCAGCATAATTACAATTTCAAACCATTTTCTTAGTTTAAAAACTATATTTATGCTTGCAAAAAAGTGATTGTAGCGAAACGATTTTTTGAATTTTTATAACTTTAGAATAATAATTTTTTTTCTTTTGACACAATATTGTTAGAGATATTTCAATATAGGAAGAGATATTTCATTGTGGGGGAACAATAATCTCTTTACATTCTCTTAAAAATTAACAGTCCTTGAATTTTTACTTTATATAGTACAGTTCATATTAAAACTAACTTGTACGCATTTTGTTCCTCGACTCTTCTTCTAGAGAAAGCTAACAATAAAAACTAATATTTTATAACATATTTTTACTTTCCTGGGAAAGGAAAAGAACTGTAAGAGTCGAAGAGGAAAACAAAGTAAAAGTTAGTTTTTATTTGTACTGTAAATAACGAAAGTCTTATTTTAATACTAAGATTTATTTCTTAAAAAGAAAGAATTATATTGGCTACTTTTAGTTACTAACTTCTTAGAAAAAAATATTAATGCCTTATTTTATTAATAAGTTTTATTTCTAAAATTCTATTGGTTACGATAAGTTACTAAAACCTTAGAAAAAGTTAGTAAATCCTAATTTAATTACTAAACTTTGCTTTAATTATACAGATTAATTTAAATGTAAATTTTCTTAAAGCAGGAATTTAAAAAGCTTTTTGTGATTTCTATTTGTAAACAAAAAATAAATGTCTTTTTTTTTAAAAATGATTTTCAAAATTTCAAAAATTTCATTTCAAAAAAAAAATTTTAAATTTTTGAATCTTAGATTAATTCTGCGCCAAAGAGGAAATCGACTAAAATACATTTTACACGATGTGTTGGGGAAGTTTATTTCATTCATTTCAAAAGATTTTTTATTTATGAAATATTTTTTACAAATTTCTAACATGTTGGCTACACCAAAAAAAAAGAAAGAAAACAAATTTTTTTTCCAAAAGCCTGTTTAAGCTAACATGTCAATAATTTAGTGATTTTGTGTTATAAGTTATAAACTATATTCACTTATTTTAAGATTTAGCTAAAAACATTGTCCAAGATTTTTTAAAGTAAAAATAGACTTAAAATTTTAAATATTAAGGTTAAAACTCCTGATAAGTTAGGGGATCTAAAAATTAGTGTTACTTTTTACTGCTTTGCAGAGCAATTTTTTTTTGATCAAAAAATTAAGAAAAAGAAAATTGACAAAAAATTTTTACTTGGCAACTATTTTTTGTTTAAGGAAAAATTGCTGTATAAAAATTGTCTTAAACACTTCTAAAGCTTTTATCTTGAACTGTTTAAAATCTCTTAAGATGCTCTCTAACAATATCTTAAACAGACTGTCAACTTATTTTTTAAAAATGTACCGTAAAAAATTTGTTTAAATGTCTTTTAAAAATAGGGAGAAATTATTCAAAAAAATTTAAGATTGATTTATACTCGACCTATCAAAGAATATTAAAAAATAGTTTAGTTGATAAATTAAATTGATTTTTATAACAATAAATTTTAAAACAATTGCGATTTAACTAATTTCTAAAGCTATTGGTATTCCAGGTTTGCTTTGTTGTGAAAAATTTGACTAACATATAGTAAAAATTTTTTTAAAAAATCAATAACATCTGTGTTATCTATAGTCTCTAGACAATTTTATTGGGCTTTAAGTATTTATTAAAAATTATTTCAACATTGAAAGAATTCAACATTTAAACATGTCTTCAAGGGTTTTTAATTTAAAAATTTTAATATTTGCCTATTAAATAGTTAAACTGCATTAAATAACAATTCTATAGTGACAAAATCAGTAATAATTGCAATTATTTCATTAAAGCCTAGGACCTATTAACTTTCCAGTCTCTTGAGTTTTACAAAAAAAAATGCTTTAAGTGTAGAAAAAAAAGCTTATACCTTTTTCCTGTCAAAAAAACATTAGAAATTCGTGAAATTCCATTCAAAACGCATGTCATTTTACTAAAAATTGTAAGACTTGTTGTAATGGTTTCGATTTAAAAAAGAAAGATTCTCGATTAAATCTGATATTTAGTTATGTTAGTAAAGCTTTCGATAAGTTCTGGAGAGAGCTTTTGGTTTTAGGTTTAATTTTAATAAGGTTTTTTTCATGTACGATGCGAGCTCGACTATTACTTTATAAAAGTGCCGCTTGAGATGTTTCTCAAGCAGAGTCCCATTGAGCTATGATAGCTGATTCAAAAAGTCTGAGCAATCATTCATTTTTTATTTAAAACTAATGAGGTTCTTTGCTTCAATTGTCATCTGATTCCAAATCTGTCTTCTAAAATAATAAATCTTATTCTCAATTGAAATTTATACCAATTGACAATATCTTCAGATTGTAAGTTGAATATGATCTCGACGAAGTCTTCTAATTATATTTTTGAGAAATAAACGTGGATTCTAATTTGAATTGAGAATAGCTTTTAAAAAAAGCTCTTTTTTATGCAAATACCTATTTTTATATTTTTTAGATATGATTTTTTTTAAATAAAGGAATCAATTCCATCAGAGATATAAATAAATTTTAAAAATACTGAATTACAATAATTAGTATCAAAAAACACTTTAGGTCGTAGGATTTACCAATTTTAATCTACACGTTTAGCTTAAAAAAATAAAATCTTGGAAATAGACGTAAGCTAGATTAATAAAACTAAAATTTAAAAAAATGAATAGTGGATTAATAAATTCATTCTTAGTCTTTAAATCCTAAACCGCTTTTAGAGACGAAGAAATTGAAACAAAGCATTGAGATTTGGTAAATAATTATAGTCAAACTTTAACCACCTTTTTAAAGGCTATTACTAAAACGCAGATCGGTTTTTTTTGCCTACTCCGGTAGGTCAAAAGTCTGTATAGCTTTCAGAAAAAATTATTTTTAACTTTTCCGAACGAATATTAAAAAAGTTATTCAAAATAAATACAAAAATTTGAATATTTGAAAAAACTGATCTTTAGTTTTACTGAAAACCACCGAACCAAATAACTCAATCAAAAAAGTTTTGACATTTATTAAATCTCGAAACATTTTTTCGTTAGATAGACAAGAGTCTTTATCAGATGCTAAAGAATGGAAAAAATTGGTTTTTAAAATCAATAAACTTAGTAATAAAATTACGACATAAGACGGTACAGGATGTCAAAAATTTTTATTTAATTAAATACTTATTTCTTTTGCTAAAAGAAATGCTATTAGATGATATGATAATTTTGAAATGACGCAAACTGCTCAAATTCGAAATTCGAATCGTGTTAGCTTTTAAGCCCTATAACAAAATTAACAATAGCTCGAATATCCAATTTTAATTTTATTTGAAACAAAACAATAATAATTTAGAAAAAAAATTTAAAATGAAAATAATTTTTAAAATCCCATTTGAATTTTTTTAAATAAAAAAAAATATATAAATTTTAATCAGTTTATTAATAGTCTAATTGTTATTAGTAATAAAACCCTTCCTTTTTGGTACACTTACATCAAACGCTTTTAACCAATCTTTATCTTGATGATAATTAGCCAATATGTCAAACACCTGATTAATAGCCAGAATTTTGTTATACGTAAAACATTTGTTTTCGTCTTGATCGGAAATTTTTTTAATCATATATTTTTCTATTGGCAATGCATATGTCTTTATTTTGAGCTCATTACACTTTTTTAAAGTGACTTTTTTATTTACAGTCTCGTCTACTAGACCCCCAATTACATAGATTTTTTCTGTATCGACACTGTCAAGAAATTCTTCGGCATCTGGACTTAAATAACATAAATTATCTTTATTGTCTTTAAATTTATCTATTAAGACCTGTTCAGTTTTGTCTAAAATATATTTATCGAATCCGTCATTGACCCTACATAGATCTTTGTAAAATTCTGATTTTTGGTCTAAATTACAAAGCGTTAAATGTACTGGTGAATTTAAAGATTTATTTGTTGCGTAGCATCGGCCTATTTGTTTTGCCAAACGGGATTTTTCTTTAGAGCTCATTTTGTCACTAAAAGAACAGTCTATGCAAATTTTTAAACTATTTTGAGGCTCTTTATAAACTTGGTTTAACTTTTCGGCAAGTTTTTCTCTAAGCTCTCGCCTATTTAAGAATGTTTTCGGACCTGAATGATGATTTACTGTTTTCGGTTCTTTTGGTTCAGGCTCTTGTTCTGGTTTCAAACGCTTTTTCTCTGCTTGTTTAAGTTTGTAATTTTTCAAACGATTTTGATATTTTTCGTACTTTTTTTCGGTTCTAGAGCGCTTTCTTTTCGAAACATTCGTATTAATTTGATGTTCATTATTTTGAATATTTGAAGAGTCTTCCTGATTTTTTTCGACTTGATTCTCATTCATTTCGTTCAAAAAAATCAAAAATTAAAAATAATTTTAAAAAAATTCAAATTCTTAGTTAAAGCAGCTAAATTAAAAAATTTTAGCTCTTAAATAAATTCAAAATTTACTTTACTTTAACCCAAACGAAATCGACTAACTTAAAGAAAATTATTAGATCTTAAAAATCTGTTTTATTGTTTTCTAAGATTTAAAGGCTATGTATTCAGTAAATTTCAATTCACTTAAATTGCTTTAATTTTTGAGTAGGAAGTCATAAGCTTATTCTGTAAATTGCTATAAAGTGTAACAATTTTGCTAAACTCAAAAATAAAGCTCTGCAGAATTGGATAAATGGAAGGTAGCAAAACTGAATTTGAGTTTTTGTAGGCCTATATTTTTGAGTTTAGCAAAATTTTTACACTTAGTAATTTACAGCAATTTACAGAATAAGCTTATGACTTCCTATTCAAAAATTAAAGCAATTTGAGTGAATTGAAAAGACGAATTGAAATTTACTGTAAAGAGCCAGATTTAAAAATCTGAGTTTTTATCTAAGAAAAATGGTTTAGTTGTTATTGATCTCAAATGACTAGAAAATTTCTCTTTAAATACTAAATTTCAATCCAACAGATTGAAAGACTTACGTCAAAATCTAATAAGGCAATCGCAAGCATATATTCAAAATTAAAATGAAAAAGTAAGTTAATAGCTTCGAACTTGATCTTGCGTAGCGATAGGTCTCCTGAACGGCCAAATGATCAAAGAGAAATGAATTAACAATACACCTGAAATATTTAAGATAGAAAATCGCCTATTTTGAAAGAACCTGTTATGATAAGATTCAAAAAAAATTATAAAAACAATTCACATTTATGATCATTTTGGCTTTAATAAGAATTTGTTTAATCATTTTTTTCGAATCTGATCATAATACTGCACTTCTAGCGAACTTTCTACTTTGGCGAAGCGTAGCGTATCCGTAGCGGAGCGAACCGTATCCGTAGCGAAGCGTAGCGTATCCGTAGCGTGCCATGGCGAACCGAAGCGTAGCACTCGCGAACCGTACCGTACCGTACCTACCGTACCGTACCCACCGTACCGTACCTACCGTACCTACCGTACCGTATCTACCGTACCGTACCTACCGTAACGTACCCACCGTACCGAATCCCAGTTTAAAAGTGATAAATTTTAAAAAAGATACTTTTTAAAAAAGACTTTCAATTTTGC
>NTPY01000139.1:538078-567533 GCA_002922825.1 Brachionus calyciflorus
AGTGTAATTTTTTGCTTTTTTTATGAGCGAGCGTATTCAGAGGAAAATTTGCTCTCAAACTCTTATCTTATTCCTTAACGTACCGCTTGTCCATTTTTCGAGATATCTGATAAAATTTTTGAATTTCTTGTCAAAATCTATGGTAAATACCAACAAAAGAATGAAAAAATTCGTATCACACAGCTTATGGTAGCTTTTTGAAAAACAACTGATGCATTTTTTTGAAGCCGTACATCTCTCTATAAGATTGAAATTGGAAAGTGATTTTAGAACCATTAGATTCCTCGTATTTTATCTCATAGATTGACATGTATTTTGATTTAAGGTTCATTCATGAAATCAAGAAAAAAAGGATTAAAGAAAATTTTTGAAATTTTAATTAAAAAATTCGATTGATTTTTATCAAAAATTCAAATGCTACATCTTTGGATCAAATTTTAACATAATATAGCAACAATCAAAATCGAATCCTTGTATTCATTTGATAGATCTTTTACTGAGCTTTATTTTTATATACAGTGCTGATCTGCTACAAGGATTTTACGTAAATTTACGTAAAAATTGGTAAATTTACGTAAATTGGTAAAATCCTTGTAGCAGATCAGCACTGTATATAATATTTTCTTATATTAATTTGAATATAAAGTTTTAATAACTTTTAGAAACGTATCATTTATGATACAACGGGACGTTAAGGGTTATTCTCTTGCTTAATTTTCACTCCAATACTTTAATAGATAAAATATTAGTTGAATTGAATTCCAAAACAAGTCCGAACCGATAGTTTTATTAATAAGGATTAATTATCGAAAACATGCATTTTCATGCTAAAAATGCGAAATATGCGTTCGCATATGTAAAGTTTAATAAACTATTTATTTACTTTTAAGATAAACACCTTTTTCTTGCATCTTATGTTATAAAAAAATACAAAATTTTAAAAAATTATTTAACTTGAGATGCTCCACTTGAATTTTCTCCTAGATAAGATATCTAAAAATTTACAAAATTCTTTAGCTTTCATTTTTTTTTTACCATTTAAAATGAACATTAACAAAAATAGAGAGATTCCATATCTGAATCCTATACACTCAATTTATATTTTATTTTTAAAAATGATTTTGAAATTTTTAAAATAATATTTAAGTAAAATAAAAATTAAGAAAGAGGACATTTTTGTTATTTAATTAGCTATGATGGTTATAAAAATAATAATTATATGTTTGACGTGGCATTTTTTTAATTCTAAACTTTTAAATCCGGATAAAGAATACGTTTTTAAAGATGCTGAAAATTGTTCTATAGTTTGTCATTTTGGTCTATTAAAATACGAAGCTTTTCTTTTTCGAGCAAATTTAGAAAACGATTTTTTCAAGCTCGAAAATGATCCAATTAACAAGACGTTTTGTATAAATTCAAAAAATCTTACAGTGAAAAAACTTTTAAAAATCGACTTTGAACAAAATGAATTAATCTTTTCTCCACTTGAAACAGAGTGTATGATTAAAATTTCATTTCAAATCACAATTATAAATGATAATTTACACGAGTTAACTCGTCCAGAATTATATAAAGAAACAGCTATTCAAAATTTTTCAAAAGTTTTAAATATAAGTGAAAATACAACTTATCTACTAAATATTTTAGCCGAGTCGGTCTTTATACAAACGAAAAAATTTTGCCTTTGTACATACGTAATAGGATATAAGTTTAAAACAAATTCATCTAATCAACTTGTTAATTATGATTATTTATATGATTCTGATGATGATGATGATGATGAGAAAAATGAAAATCCAATTTTAACATTGACTATTATTAGAGACACTAATATTTTTTTAAATATTTATGGAGTAAGCATCGAAAATAAGCTTTCGTATTTAATTAATTTAAATGGTAAATATTAGATATTTTATTTTTATTTATTTGAAACATATATTTTTAAATCCTTGAATGGATTTTATTTTGGGTCATTTCCAATTTGTGATCAAATTTTCACCCAATATGTGATCAGCCCGATCATGCCGGTTCTGTGAACATTGACTTTTTTTACTGATCACAATTTAGATGACCACATAATTTGTGGCCAAAATCTGATCACAAAAATAAAAAAAAGATCACAAAAAAATATAAATGATCACATAAAACATGTTTAATAAATTTTTTATTTATTTTGCAAAATTATTTTTTAAATTTAAGCTCTAGAATAAGTTTATTAAAGACAAACTTATTAAAAATTCTTTTTTTCAAGCTAAGTATAAATTAAAAAAAAAATTCTAAGCTAAATAAGAAAATTTCTGAGCATATAAATATTTTAAACAAAAAGCTTTTTTTTGAAAAATTAAATTCAAAATGGAAAATGACGATGATTTTGAACTTTTTGAAAAAATGCGCGATCTTGGTCTGATTCATCCAATGCAAATATGTAACAAACAAGCAAACATCCAAATCCAGTACCGTGTCCCATATATAAACAATTTATGAAGAATGATTTAGGCGTTAAATTGCACATGTCAAAAAAGCATTAGTTTTTTTATTAATATGTATTCTTTAATTTAAAAGAGATATTTAAAAAAGATATTTAATGATCACAAAAAAAAAAATGATCACAAAATTTTTTTAAAAAATTAATTTTGGTCACAAATTATGTGGTCATCTAAATTGTGATCAGTAAAAAAAGTCAATGTTCACAGAACCGGCATGATCGTGCTGATCACATATTGGGTGAACATTTGATCACAAATTGGACATGACCCTTTATTTTTCTTTTCAGAAATTTAATTTATTCAAGTTTGATAATTAAAATATGATTTAAAAAATTAAGAGTCTCCTAGGTTATGTGATAAACTGATCACATAATGTTCCTCAAACGATAAACCCTATTTTACTAAAAATTTTTCAAGTCACTTAAGTAACTAAAAGTTCAAAACACTAAAATTGTTTCAGCACACTCAAAAACCATTTCTGCACATTCAAAAGACGTTTCAACACACTCATCAAAACGTTGAAACACACCTCCTTATTATCATCCTCCAAAAACTTTTCAGCACATCAGAAAATTATTTATTTTTAATTTTCTAAAAAAAAAACTAAATTTCATATACACCAGTTTCGAACAGCAATAAATGATCTAAAAATAGTTAAAATAGTTAATAGTAAAACCTTCAAGTTAAAAACTCGCAAAGTTCACAAAACTTATAATAAGTTTTATAGAAAATAAATTTATCTTTATTCTTTAAAAAGTAATTTTTACAGTTTTTTCCAAAAATAATTTGAAATTTAATTTTCAGAATTTATTTTTATACTAAAAAAATAATGTTGCTTTATCAAATGTTTATTAAATATTAAAGTCTCCTTTAAAAATGAATAGCTTGACTCAAAATTATCCGGAGTAATCTGGTTTCGAAACACCGAAAATAAAACTAAGGTTTATGGTTTGAGGAAAGGTAAATCGTACCGTATTTCCTTGCTGCGAGGTGCATGCACTAAAAATCAAAAAATCACTTTTTACCCCACGCATCACGTACCATCTCGCCCATGTTAAAATAGCCTAATTTTAAACGCATGCGCTGATAAGCGCAAATTGAGCTAAATTCAAATAAAATAGTAATTAATTCATAATTTTTTAATTGTTTAATAATATTTTCGTATTCTTTTAAAAATTCATTTTTAATTTCTTTTTATTTGAATTTAGATGCTGAATTAAAAATCAAGTTTTCAATGAAAAATGCGGCATTTAAAACCAAATTTCATGTTCCAAAAACCGCGTTTAAAATCAAATTGAGCTGATAAGCGCATGCGTTTAAAATTAGGCTAATCTCATGATCAAGAAATATGTGATTCATTTGACCTAAAATTAATTGAGTCAATACATCAATAATTTTGAGGTCGTGTCGTCTTTATTAATTTCGGAAAAAATTAAAAAAATTTGCGAATTTTTTTGATAACCAAACACAAGATTATCAGAGGTTTTGTAAGATTTTGGCATGATTTTAATGATAAAATTTAAATTTTTTTGGAATCAAAGTAAAATTATTCATAGAAAAACCCGATATTCAGATCTGCTAATAAAGAATGGTTAAATTCAAATTATTTTCTAAAAAAATTCAAAAATTGTTATGCCATGTAAACGATGGGATGTCTTCTAATAGATTCAAATATAAAAAAATTTGATTTCAATCATTTTTCTTAGAGTCTTATCGAAGCGGATATGTTAATAAATTCTAAAAAAAAAGTAGTTTTATTATTTAAAGCTATTTTAGAAATTTATAAGCTATTTAGAAAAAAAATTGTCCAAATTTACTAATTGTCCTTTTGCAATACTAAAAAGAAACCTATTTTTCAAGGCTCAAATCAATCCGAAATAAGGAAAATTGATAAATTTGTTTACAAGAGTGAACCACCTAATTTAAGCTACATAAGATACATACTCACAAATTTACAGGAAAATACGAGCTATAATCTAAGAGTAACCTTTTAAAATTTTTTTTATTTTCTTAGTAAAAATAAATTTTTAATTAGATTTTAGATCATAAGTCTGATTTTATTACAGTTTCAAATCTAGTTTCATTTAGAACTCGAAGAAAGCCTCACATAAAAGCCGAAAATGTAAATTCTTCTACAGTTAAGCTAAAAATGAACGCTGACTGTAGCACTAGAGTCTATGATTATGATTATAATGTTTACTATACTCAATTTAGAATAACGTGTATGTCATTTAAAATTGAAATCAAACAGAAAGTTTAAATTTGTTTTTTTTTTGTATTTAAAATTTTTATTTTTTTTTATTTTTTTCTATAAGGATGAGAAGAATTTTACGGAAACTTTAGAAACTTATAAAGTAAAGGCTAATTTAATCAAGTCAGATTCAAAATTTTACAACGATGAGTTTTTTTTGAATAATTTAAACCATTCTATTGACTATATAGTAAGAATTAATGTTAAATATCCTGATGAAAATGTATCCTCAAATGAAATCCATATAAAAACATTCGAAGATGTTTTAGTAAAAAAATTAGATCATTTTTGGAAAATTGGAATTCTATCGGCTTTTTTACTTGCCATAATTTTTTGTGTCCTAAGTAAATTTATATAGAAAAAATTATTTTATTTTTTACTCATATGTAAATTTAAGTGGTTAAATTGAACGTAAAATTTAAGAAAGTTTATAATAAAAAAATTTTCAAATCATCAAAAAATGAAATGGATATTAATGTTTTATACGATTGGGATCATTTAATCAGAAATAAGTAAAAACAAAACTTTATTTTTAGAAAAGAAAATTTAATTCATTTTTTAAAGAAAAAGTTTAATAAATAAACTTGATAGCTTGACAAAAATCAAAGAGAAATCAATTGATATTACACGTAAAATAGGCAGTGGTACTTTTGGCGAAGTATTCGAGGGAAAATTAAAATCGAACAAGTTAACAAAGACAGTGGCTGTGAAAAAACTCAAATCAGAAATTAATAAATCAGAACAATTAGACCTATTAAAAGAAGCAATTGCTTTGAATTCATTTAATCATGAAAATATAATAAATTTTCATGGTATTTGCTGTCCTAAAGAAAGTCTAAATAAGCTTGAAATTAAATATATTATAATGGAATTTATGAACAGTGGGGATTTATTAAGTTATTTGAGATATATAAGAGACAAGAAAGAAAGCCTTGAGCTTAAAAAAGCATTCAAAATGTGTTTAGATATAGCTTTAGGCTGTTGTTATTTAGAAAGTTTAAAATTTATTCATAGAGATTTAGCTGCTAGAAATTGTTTAATTCACAAAGAAAATGATATATTGACAGTTAAACTAGCTGATTTTGGACTAGCCAGAGAGATATATTCATCTAATAATAAAAAAGATTATTATAAACAAATAAATGATGTACATAAACTTTTGCCAATTAGATGGATGTCACCGGAAAGTTTATGCGATGGAATATATACAAATAAAAGTGATGTTTGGTCTTTTGGAATAGTCATATGGGAAATAATGACCCTTGGATACATACCTTACACTGGATTGAATAATTTAGAGTGTATTGAGTATATTTTAAATGGAGGAACTATTAAAATACCACCATATTGTCTAAGAGAAATGTAAGATTCAAAATATCTCATTATAAAAATAGAAGATTTTATGACGTCATTTCACGTCAGATGACGTCAGATTTTATAGATTTTTGACCGTCAGAAAACGTCATATGACGTGAGGATTCATCACCACCTCTATAATAGCTTTTTTAATAGTTCCTTTTTTTTAGTCAAGCTATGATGAACGACTGCTGGAAAAAATCAAGCAAAGAACGACCTTCTTTTAAAAATATTGTTCAACAATTAAAAATGCTTGAAAACAATATTGGAAATTTACTTGGTGAAATTCCCAAAGACGAAATTGATGCGGTTTGAAAGAAATACATTTATCGAATTTTTTAACATAAATTTTGAATAAAGTGCTATTTTATTACGCAGTTTATTTCAATACTAAAACATTAAGTGGATTCTTTAAGAATTTGCTTTGATTAAAATCATGTTTTTTACACAATTAGGCTAAATAAAAACATAAAGTTTCTATTACCATCTAAACTTTAATGCTTTTGAAGACAATTTGTCAGCTAACTGAATTTTAAACTATTATAAAATAAGTGACTTGAAAAATTAGTTTCGTCATAATAAGAAAAATGCATACACTCAGACCTCGTTTGAACTCTTTAAAGAATACAAAAAAAGTTTAAATTAACTTTTGTAAAACAAATTTATTTTTGACTTCAAAAAATAGGGTTTAACAAGATCGAAGCCTACCTTTTCATGGTATAAGACACTAAAAAAAATAGCTTTTTCTTTAACTTAGCTAACTATTTTCTAAATAAGAATCTTGGCTTTCAGAAATAATCGTTTTTATAAATGATAAATATATAATTTGTACAGTTATTTAATTTAACCCGGGGATGTACTTTTTTTGGGATTGGAAAAAATGTATTATGTAAATTGTAAAAAAATGTACAACGTTTGTATATTTGTTATTCAGTCTCTGCTAATTTTCTGCAATTGATCTGCCATTAAAAAGGATTAGTAAATTTTTGTGCAATTTTAGCAGGAAATTAGCAATATTGTTCATTCTTGTAAAATTTACATAATAGATTTTTTCTATTCCCAAAAAAAGTGTTTTTCACTTTTGCAAAATAATTTTTATAAAAAAAATTCACACTGTCTTGACCCGGAAACAGTTAGCAATTCTTTATGAAACTTTTTTTGAAATATAAAAGAACCACTTTATGCAGGTCTTCTTGTGCGAGGAATTCGAATTTGAAATCGAACTTTTAAAATTAAGATAGCGTGACAATTTTGATTTGCCGGAAACTTACTTACTTAAGAAAATATTAATAGAATTGATGATATTCTTGGAATTATAAAAACATAGTCTAAGTTTATTAGATTTTATTTTGATCAGATTGACTTTTGACATCAATTTTTTTAACCATGTTCTCATTGGAAAAAATTACAAATAAAATTTCAATAAATATTTCAATCAATTCGGCAAAGCTTAGAATACTAATTCCAATAAATAGACCTAAAATACCACCTATGTTCGAAATCAAATCAACCAAATCCATTTGTTTAGTCTCATCTATAGTCTCATATTTAAGCTGAGCATAGTAAATGTTTACTTGAAGTGAATTTTCTTTTATTTCTTCAATACTGTAATTAAAACTTGGAGTGTTTTTTGATAGCAATTGATATATTCCTTGAGCTTGTATATTTGTTGGATACTCACTAAAAGAACTTGTATAATCATAAACAGTACTTTCACACTCTAAGGGACAATGCTTCGAACACATTTCTTTAACATTCATTTGAGTCGTAAAATATTTGTAATTTTTAAAATTACAAAAAATTTCTTCTAAAGTTAAACAATTTTTAACATTCTTGAAAAAAAGCTTTTGTGGGTCTGTACAATTACATTTAGATATTAGATATTCCTGAAAACATATGCCATAACAAATGTCCTGTGAATAAGATTCACTTATTTTTAAAGAAGCTTGATAAACTTCTGATGAAAGAAAATTAGAATGATCCTTTAGACATTCACTGTACGGATCAGGTAATTTTGTAACTACTTTTTTCTTGATCATTATATTAGTCTGAAATTTAGGTGACAGATCAAAGCCATCCAGAGAATTTACCATTGTTTTTGAATCGAAAAGAGTCAAATGAATTCCTTTAGTTATTGTGCTGTTTTCTACTGGTTTTATTTTATTTATAAATTCAAATTTCATACCAAAATTAGACCCTTTATCACTTTGATTATACTTTTGTTTTAGACTACCATTTTGAAATTTTCCTGTATTAAACAAGTAGCAATTACCATAAGTAACATCAAAATACCATAAAAAATCGTCTTTTAAACATTCTATAGTTCCAACAAGACAACTTATCAAAATATCATCTAGACTAAAACCAAATGATCTCCTAATTTCATCAGGTATATTATAATTTAAGGCGTTTGATTTTGCTATTAATTCAAACATTATTAAATTAACACTTTCTTGGTATTTAGAATTGAATAAAGAGAATGATGAATTGAGAATATTACCAATACCACTATTTTCTAATAATAATTTCTTAAACTGTTCGCCTTTCAGTTGTGAACATTGAATTTTGACAAATCGAAACGGCTGGCAATTCCATAGGAATTTCAGTTCTGTATCTAATTGTAGTTGTAACTCCAAATTCTACATAGTTCATTATTGATCGAGTAATTAGATACGAGCATAAACCAATACTTACACACAATCCAATAATCCACATGATTTTCAAGATTGGTCGTTCTGTTTTAAAAATTTTTGGAAATCCATGGCTTGTCGAGTCCAATATCCAATCTTTAAAAGACGTTTTAAGCTGTTCTTTTAAGTTTTTTCTAAAAACAACCATTTTTTTCTAATAAAATTCTGTTTGAATATTGAAATCGGATTTTTAAATTTAATGAGGAATTTTAAAGGATGTTGGTTTTATTTTTAAAAATCGAAATTTAATTTGATAATTTTTCGTCACAAAATATTGCTTTTTTACATTGGTGGAATTATATTTCCCATTAGTTTTATTGATTTTTAGAAAAAAGTATTTTATTTAGATTTAGAAAGGAAATCTAATAACATATTTTTTTAAAAATATTTTAAGTATTAAACACTAATTCCAATAATCTTTTGAACATTACGAACTTAATTTTGTCCCTAGTCTCTTTCTTGGCCTTGTATTATCATATAATGCAATAAAAATACTAAATAAACGTAATTTTATTACATTTAAGGCTTTTAAAATGTTATTCCACATGAAGATTACTTATTTGTGGATTTTTGATGTGAAATAAATTATTGTTTTGATAAAAAATTTATTTTATTTATCAGCGTAAAATATTGAATTTTCATTTAAATCTGGTTTAATTTTTTGTGTTTAATCAAAATATTACATACAATTTTGAGTATTGCAATTTAAAATATAATTTGAAATATCATATAAAAAAGATGGCGATAAATTTTAAAACATTAGTTTACTAATTTTTTGAAGAATTTAAATTCATATTTAGAACTCAATGAAATTAATTTTTATGAAAAATTAGATTTTTTATTTAAAAAATAATTCAAATTGTGGAATTTTAATACCTTTAGAATTCAATTAGAATTTTTTAAGAGAACCTGTCTTAGTATACCAGTATACCATTGTGTTTTTCGATATCAATGAATTTTTTCGCCATTACTTAACATGCTGGCATACAAAGAAAATTTATCAAACTAAAATAAGGCATAAAATAAAATTCAAAATTTAAATTTTAGTATTTTCTAAGAAGTAAAATTTTAGATATTTTTTTTTGAAATAAGTCTTAGTGTATCTTAGTTTAAAAATTAAAACATTTTTGAGACTTCAAAACACTCTGTCATTCTAAAAACCGAACCAATTTTTAGGGGATATCAGGGTTATTAGTCATCTTAGAAAAATTTACATGAAAAAATCCGAAAAGGCACGATTTAATGCTTAGAAAATTAATCAAATTAAAATTAGCATTTATAAAAACTCAAACAGTCGAATTTTTATACCCATAAAATTCAACAATTTGAATTTTTTAACGGTAATTTTTTTTGAAAACTTGTTTAAGTATTCCAGTTTGCTTTTCCATATTCGAAATTTCTTTTTTGCCATGACCAAACAAGCTGGAATACTTAGAAAATTTATCAAATTAAAAAAAGGACATTATTAAAATTTTAAATGTTGCAAAATTAACCCCCATTTATTTTTTATTTAAATTTTTTGATTTCTTTCAATATTTTACAATTGAAACATTTCAAAATTGTATGTAAAACTTAAATAGAACACAAAAAATAAACCATCTTCATATTTATTCGCTCACGACCACTTCTTTATTTCATTTCCATTTCCTCAAAGGATGTTTAGTTATAAAGGATTTTAGAACCATTTAATATTATTTAATATTTTTTTTTAATTTTTATCTTTTTTAATTTCCTAAAAAAACTTGAAACGAGACAAACAAAAAAAATTAATTGAAAAATTAAATAAATTTAGACGTAATTTTTTCAGCTTACAAGCCATTTCACCACATTAAAAAGATGTTCTTACGGGTTCACTAAAAAACAATAGAACTTTACGGGACAAAAAAAATAATATAAGATTTCTTAAATAAAAACTATTGGGTCTACCTTACAAACACACAAATGTGTCTTACAAACACATAAGTAACATCTGATTCTAACACATCATTAAAAGCACAAAGACCTTCAATTTTTTATTTTAGAAGAAAAAATTAAAAAAAAATTGGAACACACAATTTGTGTGATTTTGAATTATAAAAAACACCGACTATAAAATATTTGTAGTAATTTAAAGTTAAATAATGATCACAGATTTTCCATTTTAAATAATATATGCTGGTAAAGGTTGAGTTTTGGATTAAAAATCAAAAAATAAATCGAATCAAAAAGTAAAATCACACTAATTGTGTGTTACGATATGAAATTTTAATTTTTAGTATTTTTGTTCAGTAATTGCGATTTTTTTATATTTTGTGTGATTTTTAATGTTGTGTTTTCGTCTGTTTTTGCTGGTGTGGTTACCCAATAGTTTCAAAACTTTTTTATTTTTTTATATCGGCTTCAATATAGGAGGATATGAAAATGACAAAAAAATCGCTAATGCTTTAATTTCATCGAGTCCTTTTTGGCAACTTTTTATGCTAAAGGACATCATCATAAGGCTCTGAACAATTCCGAACAGAACTTTAATTTTATTCTAGAAGTTTTTTTTTAAATGAAAAGAAATATACCAACTTAAAAACTCAATTAAAAATTTATTTTAAAAAAATTTTAAACAATTTCCTAGTTCAAATAAAATTTGGTCATTTATAAATTTTTCCCTTTAAATTATTTCCCTTATTTTTTTTTTCCCTTCGTAAATTTTTCCCTCTGTAAATTTTTCCCTCTTAAATTTTTACCCTTAAAAAACGAAAAATTAAATAAGCCAATTAAAAAAGTTCTTTGGTTTATTCGCAATTATTTTGGGCATTAATACTATCATATACCTTTAATTAATACTATCGCATCGAATTACCATAGTGCTTTACCATATCTATTGGTTGGTTTACTGGATCTGTTTTTGTCACGAGTATCCAATAATCTTTAAATTAATTTCAAAATCTGATCATTTTCGCTATTCTTATGCTGTTATTTCCTTCGAAGTCAAATTTTATGTTTCAAAGACTTTATTAAATACAATAAATGGTTTAGGTTACTTTTTCCCATGAAGAGAAAAAGTGTCTTTTTGAAATCGGGGAAAAAGTAGCCAAAAAAATCCTTTTTTGAATCGGGTAAAAAGTAGCCATCACACCAAAAATTTTTTAGTTGGTACATATCAATTATTATTTAATAAATTATAAAAGGGAAACTTAAATTTTTTCCCCTTTAAACAATTTCCCCTTTAAGAAAAATCCCCTTTAAAAAAATTCCACCTTTTATTTTTAATCTATTATTATCCAATCAAAAATTTTACATTTTCCATGACTAGGTATATAAAGTATAAAAGCGGGAAACTACCGGAAAAAACTTAAGTTTTAATTTAGGATAATTTTTTGTATTAGGAAATAATTTGTCTTAATTGAGTCTATTTTATGTTCGAAAAATTTTTCGAATAGAAAATCCTTTTTAGACTGGATTTATTTAAGGAATTACGTTTAATAAAATTAAAAAATGTCGAATACCAATAGAACCCGAAGTTTATTTTAAAAAAAATTAACAGGGTTCTTTTTCAATGGCAAAATGAGTAACTAAGATTGTATATTTTCTTCCTTATTTTATACCTAAAGCTAAAATAATTTATTGCTACACTTTAATTTTTTTAGGCGGAAACCCTATTTGTAAGACGCTTTTATGAAAAAATGGGGAAAAAAAATTATTAAAAAAATTCACATTTAGGATCATTAACTCTTTAACGACATTTTTTTATCTTATAAGAGACTTTTTTTTCCCATAATAGCGTCTTACAAACTTTTAAGCCTTTTCCTTATTACGGCCTAAAATATTTACAGTGTAGTAAAAAGACAAAATCCAATCTTAAAAAAAGTTTACCTTTATTACATGATCCAATTATTGGTAAACTTATTCAATCAAATAATTTCTTTTTTTCTAATTGGTTAATCTTATTTTGTTCTAAAAAGGGAAAAAGAGGGAAAAAATAAAAGGGGAATAAAAAAGGGGGAAAAAATAAAGGGGGAAAATTTTACGGGGAAATTTTTACGGGGGGAAAATTCATAAAATACCAATTGAACAGAGTTTATCTAGTTCTGGTTCGAGTTTTTTTTTTTTTTGATTAACTCGTTCGTAGATACTACTTTTTTCACGACTACTTTTTTCACTAATACAAAAAATGCAAAATAAATTTAATTTTCCAACTATTTGTAATTTAAATGTTTGAAATTTTTTATTTCAATCAATCAAACACTTTACATAAACTTAATCAAAAATGACAGAAAATTTAGAAAATCTTCAAATCGAATACGTTCAAAGTAATACATTTAAACCCGAGCATAACGACGATTCGAACGTTAAGAAAGATGGTTTTGAAGTCCTATTCGAAAACTTTTTATTTTATCATAGACGAACTAATAAGGATTCAAACTACTGGGTCTGTAAGCATAAAAAATGCACCGCTAGTCTTACAATAAACTTCAATGGCAAAGTTATATCTCGAAATAAAAAGCTGCATAACACTCAAGAAGATGACGGAATCCTCGATAAAAATGATGTTCCTCTGAATGAATTTCAAATTATATCATTACAATTTATCAAAAATGTTAAGCTACGTTGTTCCACTGAAGATGTTAGTTCGAATTAGATCTTTGAAGACGAACAGAATAAATTGTTTAAATTATAAAAAACCGATGCGGAAAAGAATGCTGTTGCGTCATTGATACCACAATTCCACAATTTGAAAAGTGACCTTCAAAAACGTAAGAATTTTTTTAGACCAAAAATGCTATTCGAATGGAATAGGCAATTTCTTAATCTAACTATAAAACGAAAAAGAATAAAAAACTCGTCTTTTGTTCTAAAACAGGTCTCGAACTTTTATCGAAGTCTCCTGAGTGGCATGCAGATGGAAAATTTCATGTCGCCACTAAATATTACCATCAACTTTATATTATTCAATGTTGGTTCAAAAATCGAATGATACCATGTGCTTTCATATTGATGGAAAGTCGTCGTACCCAAGACTATGAAGATGTTTTAAAAGCGTTAAAAAGAGCTGCAGCAAGAAATAACTTGAACCTTAATCACGAAAAGATAATGACGGACTTAGAACTAGCTGAAATTAATGCGTTTAAGATACAATTTCCTAAAATTATCAACAAGGGCTGTTTATTTCACTTCGCTCAAGCTTTATACAAAAACTTTGTTAAACTTGGCTTTAAAAGTGCATATGATGAAAATGTAGAAGTCAATACATGGTTTAGACACCTTTTTGTTTGTCGGTTATTCCAGTTGACAGTATTTGTGATCAATTTGAATTGATTTTGAAGGCTCAGCTAACATTCTCAGAACCTCATAAAAATAAAAAAATTATGATTTTGTGCAATATTTCGTCGACAACTACTTCGAAGGCGCTTTTCCTATTGAATTATGAAATCATTATGGGACAGTTGGACCAAGAACCAACAATAATTTGGAGGGCTACAATAATAAGCTAAAAATTCATGTTTCAAGAGCTCATCCTAACATTTTCAAATCAATTGAAGTGTTCCAGATTCAAGAAAGTAGTTCGTTTGTAAAATATAGACACGCATAAGAAGGCAAGCCAGCTCCGCCAAGAAAAAAGTTAGACGTTGTTAAAGATAATGAAATCAAAATCTATAAGAAAATGTTGGAAGAAAAAAGCATAACCATTGATGTTTATATTAAGTATATCATACCTTTATTTAGTTTTAACAAAAAGAAAATTGTGAATAATGATGCATGTGAATCAGAAAGTAAGGACGAAGACGATGATATAGTTGATAGTTCAGACGAAGAAGAGCTCCTTTAATTATTTTTAAAATTTGTATATACACTTTAAATATTTAACTCTATCTATTTAATAAAACTTTATTTAATTCATGATTTGTGAAAAATGTATAATTTTTATGGAGAGTTAAAGTCTACTTTTTTCACTCAGTGAAAAAAGTCTTGTCGGTACACCAATCATAAATTTGACTAAATTACCTTCTATTCTTTTTAAAGTTAGTCTTTCACGTTTACTTAAATAAGGATTTTCGAGTCCATAATATAAAACAGGCCTAATAAAAGTGTTATACAAGTGTTCTTTCTTGTTTGGTAAAACTTCATTAGATAATAGTGAAAACTTTTTTACTTTGTTAAAGGCTTTGAGAGCTGAGCGTTTGCATTTTGAAATATGTTCAGTAATTTTATTATCATCAGTGAGAATTACACCAAGGTATTTCATGTATTTGACCTGCTTGATTACATTTCCATTTAATATTAGGTCTTGTTGCTAAATCTTCATATTATTATTTTCAATATTCATCAATACTTCTAAACTCATTATTGATTCGTTTTCACTATATTCCAAGTCAGTTTCTTCTTCGTCATCTGATCAATCATTGTCTTCACTAGCTTGATTTTTGGTTCTATGATTAGTATTTAAAGATAAACACATCAGTTTTGCTGCATCTTCTGTGTTTTTGTAAATGGCATACTTAATATCGAAATTACTGGGTCTGATGTGAAATGCAAACGATTGAATTGATCAATCATTGTTATTTCTCTATTAAACTTGATTGTGTGATTCAATCGGTAAAGATTATTATTTTGTTTCGCGCTTCCTGGACTTCTTCAAGAAAAAAATTATAATCTCAACAACCTTAAAGAATTGGAGTTTTATTTAAAAAAAAAATTAATTTTGCTTTTAAATTTATTTATTTAATAAAATAATACTAAACTTTATAATAATATAAACATCTAATTTAAAAAATAAAATCCAAAAAAAATTCTTTTTTTGATTGCTGTAAAATTGTTTATATAATGGCTTTTTTCAATGAATATCAAACAAGAACTAAATTTATGATTAAAATCGATCAAAAATTTATACAAATAATTCTTTAATTAAAGCTTAATAAGACCAATGACAAAATATAAGTTAAACAGCAAAAAAAATATTCAAAAATAAAAATGGTTTTTGTTGTTGTTGTTGTTGTTGTATGATTATGTAACATGATGTTTAGAACAATGTAAAAAGGACTTAAAAAACTCAGAATAAATTTTTAAAATTTTATTTTCAAAACTTTTCAAAAAGAAAATAAACATATAGAAACAAATAAATTCACAAAAAAAAATACACACATAAATGAAAAAAAAAGTACTTTTTGTTTTTTTTGTTTAAAGTGAAAATTCGGACACATTTAATCTTTAAGCTCTAAATTTATATTTTTATTGTAAGACACCACCAAATAATATTTAAATTAATTTAATGTTTTTTTTTTTTACTATTTTCAAATCCCGTTTCCCGATACATCCAATAATTTCAACAAAAATAAATTTTTTTTTTTTTAAAAATTAAAAAAAAATAATAAAAAGAAAAAAAATAAAATAATAGTTTAAATTTTAAATTTAGATAAAAAAAAAAAAATATTTGTACAGGCCATTTATGTATCAACCATCAATCGTCATCTCAATCAATCAATCAACCGTATTTTTCATTTAAAATACTCTAAATAACATTAAATTTTTTTATTTTTTATAAATAACTACCAATATGTATTATATTTTTTTTTACATTTTTCTCAAATCGAGAACACACACCTTTTTGTTAGAAATAAAAAAATATTAAAACAAAATTTTATTTTATTTTTTTTTCTAAATCTTACTGTTCCGTCGGCGGCACTTGCTCCGACTTTATCGCCTCGATGATTCCAACATACTTCGAATATTCCTCCAGACCCCCTGTACACATTAACTAACTCCCCAGATGATATATTCCATATATTAACACATTTATCGAAGGACCCGGTCGCTAGGTATTTTCCATCAGGACTAAACGCTACGGAGTAAACAGGTTCAGTATGTCGATTTAGAGTGTGCAGACATTCGCCTCTTTCGACGTCCCAAAGTCGGACAGTCGAGTCGAAACTTGCACTGGCCAATATTAAATTAGAATTCGGGTTTAGGGTTCCCGGACCAGTAGGACTCCATTTTATTGTATAAATTTCTTTATTATGCGCTTGAAGATTATGTAGCCATGTATCACGTGATAGGGTCCATATTTTTAAAGTCATGTCATCTGAACACGAGGCTAAAAGTTTACCCTGAGGATCCCATTTTATGGCATTAACCTCGTTTTGATGACCTTGGAATGTTTTGATTGGTTGATGTGAACCCAGTCGACATACATGAATTTTTTGATCGGTACTACATGAAGCAAAACTTGTATCATTTTGCCAATCGACATCAAGTGCTGGTGCCGTATGAAATGAAAACTGCTGTTGACATGTACCTGTCTGAGCGTCCCAAATTATCGTTGTCTTAAATTTTTTATAAATTGATTTAAAAAAAAAAACGATAGAGATTTTTGAGGAGGTATAAAAATTTTATGTTGCCATAGAAACTAAGTTTAATAAAATAATTCGACTACTTGAAAAAAAAAGAAATTCTTTTAAAACTTATTATTTTATAATCGGGACATAAAATAAAAATGGCGAATAATTATTTTGGAATTAAATTACCAGAGTATAAAAATGCTAAACACGATCTATGGCAATATCTTGGACCTAATGACCTTCACACCTTAATCGGTTGTTTTGACGACTCAGAATTTATAAATTCAAAAAAAAATAAATTTGAATTATTTTCTAAATTGATTGGCAAACAGCTCAATTTAGATGCTAAATCTCAAAAAGACAAAATTCTCATAGATAAATATTTTTATTTAATTAAATTTTGTCTTGACAATGAGTTCAATTTGGAGCAAATATCCGCTTTACTATCTGTACAAATTCGAACTCATCGTTTGGCTATAGAAACTACATTTGGAAATTTAGACGAGACATTTACCTATTTTAAAAATGCTTTATTGTGTTATACAGTACATAGACCACCGTTTAGTATAAACTTATTTAAACCAGCTCAAATTCAAATAATTATTGATTATTTTTTAAATTCGTATTTTAAAAATTTTAAATTTTATAAGTATGTATTTTCGATTGGAGTTCGAGTTGATTTAAATTTTAAGTATACTAATCAACGGGAGATGCCTGTTGTCGAAGATATTAAAGTCGATTTGGACGAATCGATTGTTCGAAATGAATCAAGATTAATAGAAGAAACACCTGAAGAAATTGATGAGAACAAACCAGAAGAAAATACCGAATTTAAACAATTTGTGAGAGATTATTTAAATCAACATTTAAATATAATGAAAACAGATTTGTTAAATGATGATCTATTTATTAAAAATGATAAAAAATCAAGTGCTCAAGTTAGATCGAAATCAGGTAGTAGTGGAGGCAAGACACCAAATAAAAAAAGTTAATTTTTTTCTAATTTTTAAATATATCTTTTAAGTTTTTTTTAGAAAATTCTTTATTATTTTGAATAAACTTATGAATAAAAATTTTGTCTATAGTCAACTTTTTTATTAATAATTAAAATACACGCTTTTTTCTCGTAAGCTTTTTTAGAATTAACACCATAAATTAGCGATGCTTACAATATTTTCTACCCAAGAACGCGAAATTAGAATTTTTTCTTAATAAAATCTTAAAACTGGAAATGAAAATATTGAGAAAAGTTAGTTTTATTATCAGTTTTTGGTACGTGGTTTTGATCTTTGATCTGAACTTTTTTTAGGGATTCAAACGTAAGCGTTTTATCGCCATAAAAAAAAACACTAGAAAATAGGTTAAAAACACGGCATAATTATTTGAAGGCACAAGAATTTGAAATGTTTTTTTAAGAAAGAAATTAACAAAAAATCAATTATCTAACTTTTTTGATGGAAAGTTGTATCAGCAGATATCAACTTTTGTCATTTGCTCCACAGATTTTAGAGTTAAGTTTATCTGATATTTTCTATCGTTTGATATCAGATGATGGGTGCTTCAAGGTCGATATTTTGACTTTAAATAAAAGCCTTTTCTATATCAAAAACTATATATTTCTATATATTCTCTTATTTTTTCTAAAATTATACAATTCTAGTAAATTTCGAATACCCAAAATTTTTTTTAAGAATTTTTATTCATAAAAATTCCAAAAGATTCTAAATACGAGCTAATAAAAGTATTGTTTGGTAATCGAAAAAAAATCGTAGAAAAAGTTTAAAAATTATTAGTTTCAACATTAAGAAGGCTATTAACAGGATATTACGAAAAATATATTTGAAAAATGAAATTTTTTTCCGAACTTTCCGCATTTTTTTCGCACTTTTCGCATTTTCGGAGCTTATAAAAACGCATTTTTTGTTGTCTCTGGTGATAATTTTTCCAAATACAAATCAATAGAATTTCTTCTTTTTTGTTGCTTATTAAATTATTGATAACAAATGCTAACATTTTTCTTAAAAACTCCTTAGCCCTTAATTTTCTTTACGGCTTTTTAAAATTTTAATAAATTTATTTTATTTTCACTTAAATCTTCTTTTTTCAGCAGTATTTCTTTCTCGTGGAAATAAAAAAAAATAAGCAATCGATATTAAAAAACCTTTTGGTAGTTTTTTAAATATTGAAGCTTTTGAAGCACTCATACAATAGTTATTTTTAATATATGATAGTCAATTAATCGCAAAAACGCTGTTTAAAAGACGTTTAAACAATCGTTATAGCTCTAAAATCAAGAGATCGAACGTAGATTTCTTATGAAAAAAAAATACGCTAAAAACATTCAAAAAAAATACATTTTTTGTATACAATTTTACTCAAATAAGACCATAGAATGAACTAATAACTTGGTTTAAATAAATTTTGTTGGTAATCAAAAATTTTCCTTAATTTGAACATTCTTAAAACTTAATTCATTTTAGGATCATGTAAAAGACCAGTATAAGTTAATTGTGTGAATTTCCAAAATTTCTTTTTAAAATTAGACAAATTATTTCGAAGTTTAATACCATTCAATAGATCTATTGAATATTTCCTCGACTGAAAATATTTCTAGCTCGAATATTTTCTAGTCCATTTAGTTAACTAACTATTGAAAGAATAACCAAATTAACTCAGGCCAATTCCAATAAAAATAATCAACTAAAGTTGGCCTTAGAATTTAAGCTTTTTTAAGTGAAATTAAATCATTATTTCATTTTTTTGTTAAATTAGGCAAAAATATTTAAACCGCCAAATTAGTAATTGGTAAACAAATAAAAAAGAATAATAAGTACCTTATCTACACCAGCACTAAGTATATAATTTCCTTTTTTATTCCATTTAAGAGCAAAAATAGGCCCTTTATGCTGACCTAAAGTACTTCTTAATTGACCATTCGTAGTCCATATACGCGCATAGCCATCATATGAACCAGTCGCCAACATATTACCTGATGGCTTAAAAATTTTTATAAAAAAAATTAACTTAATTTTTTTGTTGTTGTTTGAATAACAAAATGGTGATAAAAACTTACATCCCAGTCCAACGAAGTAACGTCTTTGTTACTAGGTACACTCGAATCACCTTTAGGTATACAATGCCTAAGCATTAAAACTTGTTTATACTGTGGTGAATTATCACATAAATTCCATATTCTGGCTGTTGAATCGCCCGAACCGGACGCTAATAAATCTTGTACAGGATTCCATGCACATATAAAGACTTCGGACTCGTGTCCACTTAGAACAGTCACACGGTTTTGAGGTATTTCAATTGGATTTATAGGCGCATTTGTGCTATTTAGACTTTGTTGTTGATTTAATTGTTGATAATGTTGGATTTGTTGTTGTAGTTTTAATTGAGCGTCTATGTCCATGGGCTCTTCTTTGACTAAATTTTCGTCTGTTTTAACAGTTTCGGTTGAGTATCGAAGTGCATCGTATTGTGGTGGTATTGTAAGTAGTGATGGATCTGATGGAGTCTTGGACGGCGTGGGTGGTGGCGGATATAGAGAACCATTAGTCTTTTCTAAAAATGGACTATTTGTACCATTGAGTACAGGCGGAGTTAAATTAGATGCTTCTTCGGATTTCGGTGTAATTTTTACAATATCTGTTTTAGTATTTTCGTCTTTTTTCAAATCATTTGTTTGTATAATAGGTCCGTTTTCAATAGGGGTTTTCGTTGTTTCGACGGCGGTAGTTATATCGGGTTTATTTAGAGCAAGTCGTCTCGATTCGATAACCTCGGGCATTACGGCATCAATAAGACTCAATGGATCAGCGAGACGTTCTATGCCGTCATCGCCAACACTTATTTCGGCTTCAGTAAATTGAAGACCTTTTTGTATGACTGTAAGTAAAGCGGCCGGTGGTACTAAAGTACCGTTTATATTCGTTTGACTTATGTGAGATTCGACGCCGAATACGTACGCCGAGTGTATAAAACCCGACTCTTGTAAATAACGATAAATTAAATAATTAACTTCATCACTAGTGAAGCTCATTCTAATTTGGTTTAAGGTCGAACCAACGACAACAACAGCAATAACAAAAAAAAAAAATTTTTTTTATGTTTATTTAGGTGTAAAAGTGTTAATAAAGATTTTTTTCGATTTTTTTTTTTGGATTTTATTAAAATTTCATTTTTAATTTAAAATTTTTTTTGTTTATTTAGGGTCCTTTTATGATCCATCTAAATAAAATAAAATTTTTTCTTCAATGACTCCTAATTAAAAAAGGATGACTTTCGATTTAAATTCGAAACAAAAAAAAGTAAAAAAAAAGAAGAATTTTATTTTATGAATTAAACATAAAAATTAACTATAGAGAACATAAAAAAAAGGGTCCCTCTGCTTTTTTTTTTTGGTTTTAAAATATAGTGTGAGTTGGTTGATTCTTTTATGGTTTTGATTCGTATACGAATGAGATTCGCATGATGTGAGTTATATGTATGTGTGTGTTCGATGACTCACGCTCTATATAGTTTAGTGTGAACATTTTTTATGATTGCTTTTTAATTTTGAGCTTGTTTTTTTGTCTGTTTAATTATGCTAATTTAATTCAGGAAAATTATTAGTCTAAATTTTTCAAAAAAAATTTGATCCCGGAACCCAAAAATCGATTTTCAAAATTATTTTTTAAAAAATATAAGGTTTAATTTTGGATTTAAAAATTTTATTTTTAAGTGAGCTTTTAGGCCCTTATCTTATAAAGCTTTGTTGAACAATTTATTATGAAATTTTATATATTTTAACGCCCCGGTATTCGAATTTCTAGGTCAAAAATATTTATGAAAAATTTGGCTTTCTCTCTTTTTCCTTTAAAAGGATTTATTTCAAATTTCAACACATATTTTAAAATTTAATTCGAAATATGAAACCGTCTTAAAGTAACATTAAGAAATTGAGGACTTACACATCGAATTTTTAATAATAATCTCTTTTACGATACACCACTAAATTTGTATCTAATTTTCCCCTAAAGAGCCTTGAAGCTTATCATCTTTCAAACATATATTTCATGGTTAAATCTGAAAATTCGAATTATTTCGCTGCATTAAACGCTCAAAATTGATTTTTCTTTTTTTCAAAATGTTAAACAAATGCTAATTACATGTGGGTTATGTCCTATATATCTACTATTTCTTCAAATAACGGTAGCCCAAAAATGCTTGGCAGTTTTTTCGAATTAAAAAAAAATTATTTTAGGATCTTAAAAATTGTATTGTAAAAATTGAGAAAAAAGGCTAAACTGTTCACCAGTGAAGTTAAAGAACTTAAAGTTAAATAATAATTGTAAAATAATTTACTATAAATATAAGTTTAAAAGAATAATCGGCCACGTTGGACAATAGTCACAATTACCGGATTCTGCATTAAAAATGGAAGTTTTCGATGAAAAATGCGGCATTTAAACCAATTTTCCAAGAACCGCATTTAAAATCAAATTTAGCTGATAAGCGCATGCGTTTAAAATTAGGATCTTTTAACATGGGCGAGATGTTACGTGATGCGTAGGGTAAAAAGTGATTTTTGGTTTTAAGTACATGCACTTCGCAGCAAGGGTATACGGTAGTATGCGCTAAAAAATTCTGAACAAAAATTAGAAATAATTTTTTTTTCAAATTTTGTATTTTTTTTACCAAAATTTTTGAAGTCAAAATTAGGTCAATTTTGGTAATAGAACAAAATTTTAGATTATTAATAGAACTTAACAGCAGAAAGCCAAATTAAAGATTCCAAATAAAAATCGCAGAAAAAACTGTACTTAAAAGACGTCAGAAAATTGTTAGAACAAAAAAAAAAATTTTCTGATTCTCAAAAAATAGAAATATTTTCAGTCAAAAGGTAAAATTTTTAAAATCTTAAGAGCTTCTAGCTTAAAAAATATTAACTTCTCTTTTGAGTTAATTAGAAAATAAATATATTTCCTCAAAAAAAATCTTTAGAATCAAATTTACTTAGTTATTTCATTTTACAAACAATTTTTATTTTTCGAATCAATTTTTTAAAGGTAAAAAAAGTTTTGTGGTTTAATAAGTTTGAAAATAAATATTTTATAATTATTCGGGTTTAGTCCCACAAGCTACGTACTATCTACCATGCTAATAAACCCGAAATTCAGGTTTTAATACCTTTTTAACTATCTAAAATGAAAATAAATTGGAGATTTGAAGTTAGATCTTAAAACACTAATTTATGATTCAATTCTAAGACATCTAAAAATTTCTATTTTTATAAGGTGCCCCAAATCATTAATATTAGTATCTTTAAATATTATTCCTCAATTGATAGGCGATTCCGAAAATTTTCTGAATAAAAATTTAAATATAGAATGATAAAATCTAGCGAAGATGGTTTCGATTTTTTAGAAAACTATTTTATTTTGAAGTATTTCTGTTAAAAACCTTATTTTTAGTCATTTTTCATTAAAAATTTAGTTTTTCTGAAACTTAAGTAATCTTTATTTTGGTTATTATGAATCAAATTGTTCAAAATTAAAACCAATTTTTATAAAGCATGGTTAACTTTATAATTCAAAATATTTTCGGAATATTTTTATCGGAGTAGACATGAGTTATTAAGGCTCAGAAACAGCCAAATCTTTACTAAGGTTTATGATTTGGTGCACCTTATAAAATCGAAATTTTTCAAAATTGTACCACCTCCATTTTTTTAAATCCGTAAGGTTTATGAAATGCAAAGAACTTAAAAATGATAAGTGGTTGTCGAGACGTCGTTTAAATCGACTGATATAACCAAAAAGACCTCTACTTGTTTCAAGCTACTAAATAAAACTAGAAAATTAACCTTTTTTTGGAGATCAGTTTTAAACGCGATTACTGACAATTAATTGTTTCTTAGTAGACTGATTATCTATTTAAAAGAGACTTACATAATTACAAAATTTACAGAATATTGGACTCTAAGTCTCTTGTTGAAAACCCTTTGGCAACTAGTTGACCGCATTGGCGGTAATCAACTTTCATCAACTTTTAGCTGTTTATGAAAAAAAAAACAACTAGATTGAGTAGTTGAACCTCTTTAAAAAAGAGATTCAATTAAGACCCTAATCTTAAAATCAGGTTCTTTAGACAACAACAACAACAAAAAAAGGTCTAAAATACTTGTACAATTAAGTAACAATATTAATATAATTTTACAGGCTAGACTTGAAATTTTTTCAAAAAAAAAAATTTTTTTACAAACAAAAATTAAATTATTCAGGTCATGATTAGAAATCTTAAGGCTAAATTCTAAAAATTGAAATTCACACAATAAAAACAAAATTTTATTTAAATAAAATAAATTAGAAAATTACGCTTGGTTAAACAAATGCATTTTAGCAAAACCCTATGTGCATTATTCTCTAAGTTTAACTAGAATTCAATTGTTGTTCAAGAACAAAAAATAAAAAAGGAAATAAATTAAAATTCTTATGTAATTTTTGTAATTATACCTATAAGCTACACGTGGTTAAAATAATTAAAAAAAAAAAACGTAAATTTAAATTCCATTTATTTATGGTTAGAAAAGATTTCGTAAAACAAAAAGAAAACAATCAAATTTTTAACTTCCACGTGGTCAAGACCCAAACAACTTTATCATTTTTCTTTAAGAAAATCTCAAAAGGCAACACTTGACACTTTACAAAAATATGAAACATTTTATAAATATTTTTATATTTTATTGATAAGATTAAATTTTTTTTTTGTTTTTATTTTATTTCTTATCACTAAGCCTTATCTCGATGATTATTGTTATTGCTTTATTTTTAAATCAATCAGCACAATTGTAATATAAAAGTAAGTCTGAACATTTTAAAAATTAAGTATTTATTTATATCACGAGTTTCAGCTTTATAACTAAAAATAATAAAAAAGAACCCATCGTATAACTTCCTAAAAAAATAATCTTTGCAGAAAAAAAAATATCGATTTTTTATGAGAATATCGAAATTTAGCAAATTATTAAGGGATAAAGAAACAAAAATCTAGAAAATAATAATTTTTTTTCTCTCTCTCTCTCTCTTTTAATAATCTCTTTAAAATTTATTTTTTTTTGTTTTCTATGAATCAGAGCCCAATACAAAAATAATTAATTGGAATACTGCCGAATAATTTTAAAAGTAGATATATTATGATAAAATTTTTTTTTCCGGTCACTTGGTTTTTCAGACCTCCTTGTGTCACCTTTTAATAAAAATAATTGTAATCGTATTTTTAATCTCGAAATAATGCTTACATTTAATTTTAGTGTTATTATTATTATTATTTTGAATTTTTAACGTGTCTTTGAAATTTGACTAGACTTGAAATTTGAATCGATTTTAATTAAGTGCTATCGAAATTTAAATGAAAAATTAAAACGAGGCTTTTTGTTATTGTTGTTGGTTTGAGAATGTCATAGGATTATGTGAATAAAAAAAATGCTCTAAAAATCGATTTATGCTTAATGTTTTATTTTTGTAATTTTCTTTCTCTAGGGCTCTTTTTTCTTTTTGTTGTTGTTGTTGTTTAGGGTTTATGATTTAATTAGAAATATGAAACAAAAATTATTAACTCTTTTATTTTTTTGTTTAGTCACTAATCGATTTTTTTTTTGTTATAAAAAGAATATAATCAGCTGATTGTAGAAAGGAAGTTTCTTATTTTATTTTTAAGCTATTCGAATGAAATATAATAGATCCCTTAAGGAATCTTTTTAAATTTAATAATTAGAAAGCTGGGGTCATGATGGTATGTTTAACTTTATTAATAAACAAGACACAAAATTTAATTTATGGAAGTGAAAAAATTTATTTGAGTACAAATTAAAACCAACTTGTATGCATTTTGTTCCTCGACTTTTCCTCTGAAGAAAACAATCAATATAAAATAATGTTTTTTTTTATTAAATTTTCCTTTCCTGAAAAAGAAAAGGAAGAGTTAAGGAAGGGGAAAAGGGAACAATCGTACATGTTAGTTTTAATTTGTACTTTACTAAAGCAATATAACAATTTTTTTTAATATTGTTCATGATGACTTAATCAAATAAATGTGATAAACTACAATACATTTCTGATATAAGTTGACACTCTATTCAAAGATTTAAAAAATTCCAAGAGCTATGAGGGGCTTAAGACCAGGGTCGGCACCAGGCTAAAAATCTTGGTGATGCTAAGTGCTTTAATGAACTGGGTCGTTAATCACCCTTTTAAAAAAAGAAAAAATTTCAAATTCTTTTTTCATTCCCTTGAACTCCTTTCTCTTAAAAAAACAATGATTTTTATTGCTATGCTTAAAAAAGCTTTTTGAAGATTATGTAAATAATTGTAAAATCTAAAATAAGATTTTTAATAGTTCTCTTAATTTTCGCCTAGATATTTAACCGAATTTAACAATAATTTGAATTATTTCTTGAAGAAAAAAGAATTAGAAAAAATATATTTCTGAGCATTTTATAAGGTAGGTCGAATCATTTTCCGATTGGATTTAGTTTGAGTTATTATTTGAAAAAAAAATCATTCGACCGATGAGAAAATTAAACTAGAACTTAAAAGTTAAAAAATCGATTGTTCAGTATTTTGTTTGTTTTGTATTTGTAACAATTACAAACCCATATTTCATTGAAAAAAGCTGACTTTAAAAACCTAGTTGGTGCTAAAGAACTTTTAGCCTCCATGTAGCGCAGGTCTTGCTTAAGACGATTAACTAGAGCAAATTTTTCTTTGCTTAAACACAAAATACTAAACATTTTTTTGTTTGTTTAAGTATTGCTCTTGATATTTTTGAGCAATTTTAAGACATTGTAGATGGGATGTTTAAGAGTATCGTACCTTTAAAAAACATCAAAATTAGTTTATATTTAAATAAAATTCTATCAAATCGAGCAAAATTAATTCAAGTCTTGACATACCCGAAGTAAAATATGTCATAAGAACTTATGACTTAAGGCAAAGTTTTTATTTTGAAATTACTAGAATATTTTTTTTTTTGGAGATTTATTTATGCCAGCATATACTATTATATCAAGATTATTTTTTTGAGATATCCGTTTTTGACACTTCTAATATAAAGATAAACTTAAAGATGAATCATTTGAACAATAACTTGAACTAAAAATTAAAATAAAACTTAAGTTAATTTTCTTACTAGAAAAAAATTTAAAGCATGGATTTGAATAAGGGAACGGAGTAGTTCGGTCAATTTGATAGGCTTTATTTACGCTATCGTTTTTTTTCTATTAGGGTGAAAATATTTTGTGTCAGGAGTTCGCTAATCAATTCAAAATTCCAGGCCCCTCATAGAACGACTAGAACCATTCGGCCATCACCGGCCTAAAGTTCTGGTCTTTGCTAGATGATCAAAAATACATCAAAATGCTTTTTTTCATATTTTCTCAAAATTAATTAATTTAAAAAAATTCTTAATAAATTAATTTTATTTAAAAATATAAAATAAAATTTTGAAAAATAAAAATAAATTAGTTAAGAAAAAAACAATGACTTCATTTTTTCTATTGGATAGATGCAATCTTTAAACAAAAACAAAACAAAAATAATTTTAATGTTAATCTCATTAATTGATATTAGCTAAATTTGATTTTTGACTTTGTTGGTATAATTTATGTGTCAATGTGTCATTCTTTTCTTGTAAATAACGAATCATATCAGCTTGATTCTCTAATATTGTACTCAAATAACTTGAATCCTTGTAGCCTAAGTCGTGTATTTGTGACGCTGAGAAAACTGGCCTTTCCAATTCTTGATTTATATCAGGCATTTTTTTCGACCTATTAAATCTTATAGTCATATCTTAAAACAAAAATTTAAATTTTATATTTATTGATTTTTAATCAGTTTGCCAAAAAAATTACATAGATATTTGAACAGGATTAAAAGAACCATACCAAACTCAACACTTGTAAATATTTGAATAAAGCTAAGCGGGGTTAAATTTGCACTGGTACATGAATTTGAACAATATTTGTCAAATACTCTTAATAACACAATGATCATGGCATTCCCTAATTAAAGAAATACTTAAAATAAAGTGATGAAAAATTAAATTATTTATGAACATTAAGAAGTAATGGTTCAACCGACCGACGTCGACGGTCTTAATCGGATGGGCCGTCGACCCTTGTTGGCTCATCATAACAGCCTTGATTCTGTCCTCAAGGGTAATTGATGAGCGAGAATGATAGCTCGTTCGAAAGAGGAAATGAGCAATTTTTAAATAAAAAAAAATTATTTCAAAATATTGATCCATTCAAAAAGGGCGACTTTTTAAATTTAAAATAAAGAAAAAATTCATGCCGTCTCTTTTTTTTGTCAATACTGTACATTACTAATGCTTAATATTTTAGTTTTATAAAAAAAACAAGTCCAGAAAATAGCTTTTTCTACTAAGCTTTTTCCAAACTCCCGGTTGCTTTTTTCAAACTATCTTGATAAATTGTCTTATTTATTAACAGAAACTTCTGCAATTATTAAGTTCGTAGTATAGTCAGATTAAAGTAAAGGTCATGTTAAGTTTTCTATCAAATATCAAAATATCATTTTTTTAAATTTCTATAACTTGTGATTTTATGAAAATTTTAAATAAAATAATATGTAAAAAAGTGTAAAAACAAATTTTACACAAGTTTACGTTTGCATTATCTAAATTAAAATGTTCTAATCAAATTGACATTCTGATATTTTGATATTTGTGATGCTAAACTTAACATTGCCAAAGTAAAGCAATTGTATAGGTTATTTTTTATTATTAACGTAATTTTAGTACCTCAATAAAACCAAGTTAAATCTTCAAATGTTTTGTGATAAAACCGATTTTTTTTCCAGAATTATAGTCAAGAAAAATACCTAAAAAATTTGTTTTGTTAATAACCATTTGTATGTTATTCAGTAAAGAAGTATGTTAATAATACTACTATGCTCAAAAGATTTTAAGGTACAGTGCAAAGATTTTTAAGTATGCTGTTAAGTTGGAAAAAAATTAATAAATGAATTATTTTGCGAAAATCTTTTGAAGTAAAATTGAAAATCTAATTAAATAAATGAAATCCAGTTCAATTTTAAATTAAATTGTACTATTACTTTCCTCTTCTCTTCCTTAACTCTCCTTTTCCTTTTTCAAGAAAGGAAAAAACATTAGTTTATATTGATTTTTTTCTTCAGAGGAACAAAATGCATACAAGTTATTATTTTCCAATTTTTTCCTATTCTTGCTTTTTTTCGCATTTCCGAGCCCTAAATAAAAACGTTTCTTTTGTAGTCACATTATTTTAAGTTTAATTGAAATATAAATCTTTAAGTTTGGTTGGCAAATCAAGCTTAAACT